>JAJJWW010011719.1:0-439744 GCA_023531295.1 Papaver armeniacum | reverse complement strand
TGGTTTCATCTTAGAAAAGAAATTGGAATTGTCTAGTGGTCATTAAGAACGCGAAATTGGGGGATATAAAAAGGAATTGGGGGATATTGATTACTTCTCCCAACCCATGGTGTGTGTTAAGGGGTGATTTTTGGGTATGAAAATACTAAAATACCCTTTGGTTAATTAAAAAACATTATGAAAAGACCATACTACCCTTTCTACTAAAACATTAAAATCAAAAAACCAAAACATATATCCCCATTCTCAATTCAAGATCTAACCTTGTTAGGGATTTAGTTTCGAATATTTTTTTCATCGTTCTTCATCGTTCTTGTCGATTAATCGTCGATTCAAAAATTTCTTCGTCGATTAACCAACCCGAATCATAAACAATGCCTCCAAGAAAGAAAAACAAATGCCCAATCGAACTCAACATCGTCGATTGCTCAACAAAAGCAAAAAAGACTTGCTAAGATTGCTCAAGAGCAAGAACACGAAGAAGCGCGTTATCCACGATCAACTACACAAATATATGGCTTACAGAGAAGGTAAGTCATTTAAAACTACTTTGTAGGTGTTTAAATCGATCTATGGCAATGGGTTTAGGTTAGAATCGCGAAACCTAACTCAAAAGTTGAGTTTCACAGAAATCGGCATTGAAATTCGTATGAATACGGTCTTAGGTTTGTGTTCCCGGCATTCAATCTATGATAAATACGGTCTTGGGTTTACAACCCCGAATAACCGATCAATTTTCACTCTGGCATTCAATCTAGGATGAATACAAGGCCGTTTTGTAGTACCAAAGCTGTTTAATGATAATTCGAGCATGCCAGTAGTGGACTTAAAACATACAAGAGAGTTTATGAATTTTCCACCAGTACCGGCATTGTTTTTTGGATTCATTCCATGCCGGTTATGGGTACCGGCATTGTTTTTTAATAATTCGAAGATGCCGGTAGTGGACTTAAAACATACAGGAACATTATCAACAATACCGGCATAGATTTTAGGTTGCATTTATATGCCGGTAGTTGGTACCCCACCGTTGGTCAATGTGTCTCGCCGGAACATTGTACCGCGTGGTTTAGTTTAAGGTATTCAATGCCCAGTACTAAACTCGAAGGTGAGTTGTCTTATATTCATTGCTTTCCGTGTGCTTACGATATAGGTCAAAAAGCAAAGGAAGCCAACAAAAGAAAAAATAAAGATGTTGTCACTAAGAGAAGAAGGAAGGACGGTCTTGATACTCCCTCCTACCGCTCCTCGAGGGAAAGATGAAGGTCGTAAGATACGTTTGGGGGCTGGTACAAGAGGGATAATTTGGGAGAGTGGTAGTGGCCGTAGTCGACTTGCAAACCGTGAGCGGGATGATCAAGATGAACCAGATGAAGAGGAAAGTAAATTAGCAAGCCAAAGCGGTTGGTGGCCCAAGTCAACAACCAACACAAGGCAATGGCAAGAAGGGGAAGGGCAACGTCAAAGTGAAAGTTAAGGGTTCTCACCTTCCTCACATTGATGACATGATTCCCGACCTTGAACGTGGTAGAATTTGGGGCGAAGCTCCGGAACTGAAAACACTATTTGGATACAAGCACTCGTGGCTCGTCACTATCTATCAAACCTATGTAAGCATTTTCTATCTTGTACATATGTATTGTTGTGTATTTATGTAAAATCTCTTAATTGTATTGTCTCTCCTAATTGTAGGATCATAAGAAGGGCTGTGCGTGTTTGCGAAACCAAGCCGGCGGATGGTTGGGACTTGTCCGGGGAATGTGAAGAGGTCCAAACAATAGTAAAGGATTCTGTCTATATGCTTTGGTTGAAAATTATGTGGGCTTTGATTCTCGTTCTGTCAATTGCTTCGTCGAAAGGTATCATGGTGAAACCGATACCATGCACTTCCCTTTTGGGGAGATGACCTTCATCCCTGAAGATGCTCAAAACATTCTAGGCTTGAATGTTATCGGAAAATCAATTGCAGAAGGAGTTGAGTCTCTAGACCTAGAATGGTCAACGTTGCGGTCACTAACAAGCTATTTGGTTGGGACTACAAAACTTCGTGGAGAGCTTTTATGAATCCACGTCTCGGTAAGACAAAGACAATCAAGTTGACGCTGCTTAAGAAGAATTTTGAAAAGACAAAGAAAAGAAGTTTGGAGGATGGATGGGACCCTAAACAAATTCGTTATCTTTGAACATTGCCACTCCTGTTATACATCTTTGGGCACTAGGGTATTCCATGACACCAATGGCAACGAGTGGTTAGTGCGAACTACCTTCGCATTTGGATCCAGTTGGAAAGTGTCTATGGATATTCTTGGGGCACCAAGTAATGGCACATTTGATGATGGAGATGAGAAGGGCCTCTAAGGCTAAAACCAACCAATTTGTCGGGAATTTCACTCTACCTGTGGTAAATTTGTTCTTAAACTTATGTTATTATGTATATTGTTCATATGTACTCTTATAGTGAACTTAGAAACAAAACTTATTGCTTCACATTGGAATAGGTGTAGGCTTATGAACACTTCCCAACCTTGTTCAAGGCCTACCCCTCCTTGAAGATCATAGACCTTCCAGAACCCGATACGCCTCTAACTAAGAGATACGAGTTCAACAATACTCCAAAGCCGTAAATATAGGTCGACTGATCGATATGAGATTGGCTTTGGACGCAATGAGTAGCAAAGATGTTGTGTTCGACCCTTACAAGAAGGCTAGAGGAAACCGCCGGGTTTTGAGGTTTGGTAACGTTGCATTTTACCATGGGCCGTTGTTCCACCCAAAAGGATACGTTATGGCTAATTCTACGCGTGTGATGCGTCAACTTGGATATAAGAAATTAGCACTTTTCCAGACGGCCGCTTTTCAATGTTTTGATCTCGACCTTTCTCGGTGCTATTCAACTCCAAATCGGTTGCATGTAGAGTATGTTCCAAAACCGACCCAACAGATTGGAGGGATAGGGAACCACGTCGTTTGGTAGATATTAGTCGAGTGGGAAAAGTTGGAGATTGCTGAAAACGGTGATGAAGTTGATGCCGAATACATGGAAGATTACCCGCTATGGTCACATCCTTATGTCGTCCGCCGGATGACGTCCAAGTTCATCCCGAAAAACCCTCCCGTTCCAACTCCCCGCATTGCACCACCTACGATGACCCAACTTAATAAGACCGTTGGATTGCTTGTAAGTATTGTTAATTGCTTTGTCGTTTAATATACACATAATCATATATGTATACTAATTATGTGTTTGTTATATTAAACTAGCGACGTCGGCTTGGCAAGTTAAAGAAGATGTTGGGTTGCAAGTACCAGGGAAGGAGAGGTCTCTGTCCCTTGAAGAAATGAAGGAATTCGAGGAAAAGCTTGATAGAATTGAAGAAACCAACCCTAGTGCAAAAGCTTTGTTCGGGGAAACTAAGTACAAACCGTCCCAAAAGAAGCAAAAGACCCAGTGATTTAACTCTTTAGTTGTGTTTCTTTTTTTGGATGGTGGTTGTCACGTCTTGAACAATTAGAACTTGTTTTCGTTTGTACCTCGTGTTAAACTCTTTAGTTGTTTGGTTTGCTTTTTGGTTTAGGATACACGGATTAAGAACATTTGATAGCAAAATCTAGTTGGTTGGTTTATGTTGAGCATGTTTTGATTTCTAGTGATTCGTTTATGTTGAATATGTTTATCCTTGCAAGATTTATTTGTGACTTTTTCCCGCATTGATAAATTAGGCTTATAAAGCGGTTGGGACCGCATTGTTTAATATTTATACATCAATGCCGGTTAGGATAACCGGCGCGATATTGTTTAAAAAACCATGCCTAGGACAAGAAGATTAAAAATTCCATGTTCCCGTATAGATATTCAAGATACCTAAGACAAGAGTATTTTCTAACATCTATGCCGGGTTTTCGATAATTTGAAAATTTTCATAGTTCTCGAAAACCTAAGCACCGTGAAAATTGAATACTTCCATGCCGGTACTCTGCTAGTTTTGAATAAAATCCATTTCGAATGCTCTTCTATTTTATTCCTAATGAATCTATTACATTGGATTTGAAACTTTTAATTAAAACATGCTAAATAACATGGCATGGATTACATTTGGTTAAAGATAATCTATTTCCATCCCTTTTCAACAATTGGAACCTTTGAGCCTTTCTCGAACCTCTTCAAGACATCGTCCTAGGGAGGGGGTGTCAAGGATCAACTTCATTGGTACTTCTTCTCTTTCAACATATTCCTTTCCCTTCATATAACACCCATCACACCCATCGATTGGCTTGCAATGGCCCTTGTGATTTTCTCTTGACTCTGCTAGTTGAACAGCTTTGTCAAACCATTGAAACTCATCGCACTTTGGGTGATTCAAACACCTTAGAAACATTCTTCCATTTTCAGCATCATCGGTTTTGCAATCCAAAACCGGCGTGTCCCATCACAGCTTCTACACTTTGAATTAATAAAAGGACAGTCCATGGCTAGATGAGAAGGTGACTTGCAAATTTGACACTTGCAATGATGACTCTGTAAGAGAAGATTATATTAGTCATGGGTCATAGTAGTGAAGATCATATTGTTAGTAAATCTACTTACTTTGCAAATAGAGGAAGATGATGAATCCCCCATCCTTTGTGAAGCTTTAACCGTGCTTGCTTTCTTGAGAGAATGATTTTTGTTATTTGGTTCTTTGGTTTGTGTATAATTTTCCAAAGGAATGGGGGTATTATATAGAGATGAATCTCCAACGGTCTTATTTTCAAAAAACTAGCCGTTTTTTTTGAATTCATCAACTACCGCCATAGACGTTATTATAGATTGAATGCGGTTCCATTTACCCAAGCGTTTAAAGCATTTTGAAACCATGCCGGTATTGGTTGCATATTTGTCTCAATCTCCGTTAAAAAATTTCCTAGTAACCGCATTGTAAGCTTATCATAAACGGTGTCGGATAGTGTTTGCCGCAAGATTCTATTTCTGATTTACGACAGTGCCGGTTGTGGCAATTTTCCAAAAAACTAGTCGTTGGGTACTTTTGCTATAAATAGAGACACTATCTCTACCAAACTTATTCACCCATCACTTTCAATCTTCCTAAATCAAATCACCCATCACTTTGGAACACTAAAAATGGCTCCAACTCCATTCAATAATCTAGAAGATGTTGCTATTGTCGAGCACACACCACTCTCACAAAGCACTCCGTTGAGGAAGCGCAATGGGTGGCCGGTGAACGAAGACCCAACCGGAGGGCCTTACCTTGGGCATGATCAAAACACAAATGCTTGGTGGAAACGTGTGTTTAAGGTTTTCAAAGCACTAAACGGAAATCGTTCAAGGAGGACACTCATGCGGATAAGGGAAAGGTACGCTTATTTATACAATGAATGCGTCTCGCTGAGAAACGAATTGAAATCTCGTAAGGGCCAGCTATGCCAAACGAAGACCGCATGAGTAGAGTAAGTTTGTGAATCAATAGGCCGTTCATCAAAAATTATTTATTTGGTTATGATTATTCAACAACGTGACTTATTAAAATAATTATTTTCCGGTATTCTTTGGGTCGGACTCAATACGAATTAAGGTACGGTCATGAGTTTCTCGCACGAGGGACTGCTACACTCTCTTGGAGGAAGTTGAATGGCAATTCGCCCAATATAATTAAACTCGTAGAGAATCCCTAGAGCGATGTATTGAACCGATTCGTATTTCGTAAGGTTTTGTGGGTATACCTCTATGTAAGCCCTCACGAGACTATAACTCGTCCACTTGGGCCACCAAGTGGTTTAAAAGCTTGATGCACGTGCTAAGTGCATTCGTTGTTCCGTCGACAAGGATAACGTTCGAAATAAATTATAGTTCCGGCTTAGTATGTAAACATATTTCAATTGCCTAATGATTCCGGATTAGTGTGTATTATATTAATCTATGCCGGTACCCAGTGCCAGCATTTAGGTTAAGTTTATACCAATGCGGAATGTTCAAAAATCGCCCAACGGCTATTTTTTTGAACCATAAACCAGAAACTTTTAGAGTGCCGGCATTGATTTTAGGTCATCGGCAATGCCGGGCACTAAATAGTCGTTGTGCAATCATCTATATAATGCAATGGATTCACCCATTGCACTTGATACCTCCAATGGAAAATCCATCATCAACTACCGATTCCATCATTGCCATGGAAAAGAAAACTCAAAGAAGAATAAACTATCCACTCCGTTGGGAAATCAATTATCAACCACCAACTCGGTTTCCCTTATACTAGAAAAACTTAAAAGGAAGGAGAAACCACCAAGTCAATTGCCGCAATGGAAGAAGAGATACTTAAGAGAAAAAGAGAAGAAAAGAGGAAGCAAAGCTTGAAAATTATCGCAAAAGAAGCTAAAAGAAATCCTTAAACGCCAAAAAGCTTCTAAGATAGAAGCGGATGTCGAGGAAGAAACCAAGTGGATTAAAAATTACTACATAGTATCCGATTTCCAGGAAGATCACCGCCCTTAGAATCTTTTTTTGGGGTTTTGTTAGAACTTGGTCCTTACAAGAATAACTACTTGGAAGGTAAGAAAGGCCGAATGGATTACGGTGATCTCTATGTACAAAATCGAACAATTGCACTCATAAAGTTATGTCGCAAATACAACGAGTTTCTTGCACGATACTGAGAGGGAATAGGTTTCAAGCTCGGGGACGCATATACCAAATGGAGAAAAAGAGCCTTTTAGGCATTTCGAAGCTGCTATGCTTATTGAATCTCGTTCCAAGAAATGATGTTAGTTGCAATTGGTTTGAGTTAATGTTTTTAAGTTTATTTCCTTAAGTTTATGTGGTCTATGTTATTTATTTCATCAATTTTCTTTCCTTATCCGGCATCGAAAAATAAACCAAATACTATACTCAGTTACACGTGCCTCCGTTGAATTCTGCTCACCAAATACTTATTGCTCGAATACCGGCATTGAATTGTTCCATTTTTCAATGCCGAGGCATTACAATTCATAAAACACAAGTTATGTGGCGTTACAAAACTCATTCATTCCACTTATTTGACGATTACAAACTATTTTATCCCACTTATTTGACCGTTACAAACTATTTTATCCCACTTAGTTGAGGGTTACAAACTCCTTCATTCTATTTAAGTGGCGGTTATAGAAAGGAAATCATTCATTCCCCATTTTTATTCAATCTCCTATTTTGTTTCATCTTCTATATCAAAGCCAATGGGTAGTCGCAAAAACCGCGGAAAACCCATACCCAATCTGAAAAATCTGTTGATGAAGGTGGTAAATCGAAATCAAAAGCGCAAGAACCTGAAGAGTCGATGGTGAGGCGAGAATAACAAATTTGCTTAGGCAAGTGATGTATATGTTGAATTGAAGTTTTTAATTTTAGGGTTTATCTCATAGTAGAAAACACAAAGTGAAATCATGTTGTTTAGTCTTTCTACTACACTAAAAGTAATTTTAAAATTGGAATTTTAAAAATTGTTCCATGTTTGATTGGCGGTAAAATACAATTTGAAAATCATGCCAGAATATATGTCCTGAATCCAGATTTTTATTGCATGCCTTTACTGGCATACATATTTAATTGAATACCATGCCGGTTTTCTGTACCGGCTTTGTATATTTCATCAATACTATGCCGTTTTCATTAGCCTATTTTGTTAAAATCTCTGTACTAAAATCCCACAGTACCGGCATTTAAGCTTTCTATACAACAATGTCGGTTCTCAGTGCCGGCGGTGTCGATATGTTAACTTACTATGCCGGTTTTCTGTTGCAAAAAATGTTCATTCTCCGTCTAAAATTCAAAAACAACCGGCATGGTATTTGAATTGATTAGAATATCGGCACCTTTGCCGGAACTTATGTTACGTTCGATTTCTATGCCGGTTGTCATTATATAACTCAGTTTACATATTGGAATACATGTCTAGAGCAGCAGAAAAGAACAAAGGAAAAGGCAAAGTTGTTTTAGAAGCAAAAAGTAAGTCTTCTCGACGTAGCCGTCCTGATCCGGCTACTGCCAAGGTCACAATTGGGATCAACCTATAAGTTACCCAACCAGCAAAGTGATGATGATGATGAGTGGGAAACATATCCACCCACCAACGAGCCGGTGGCTCTTCCTCACAAGCAGGTGGCTTAGGACAGACCGATGTTGGAGTTGAAGCACCTAAGGATAATGAAAAGGCACCCCCAACCCACTTTCCTGATAAGTATGACATGATTCCAGACCGCAATGATGGCAAACATTGGGGTGAACCGATAAACCCGCAACTCTTATTTGCCTACAAACACTCTTGGGCTCGCCGGATATATCAAACTTATGTAAGACGTTTGCATCTTGTTATTATATTATTTATTTGTGATCAAGTGAATGTAATTTACTTCGGTTTGTTTTTATAGGACCACAAGAATGCCTTCCGTGTTAGCCGCCATCAACAATCGGATGTATGGCCTTTGAAGCTTGAGTGTGACGCTGTTAAAGTTGTAGTCAAAGCATCTGGGTTGTATCCCGCGATAAAAAATTATGTGGCCACCGATACCGTCACGGCAACTGCTTTTTTGAGAGGTTTTATGGTGAAACTGATACCATGCATTTTCCTTTTGGCGAGATGACCATCATCCCCGAAGATGTCCAAAGGATAATAGGTCTTGAGGTTCTTGGGAAACCCGTTAAGGTAGGAGATGACTCTAAGGACTTGGAATGGGACAAGATCTATGAACCCGACTAAAAGTTATTTGGATGGGACAAGGAAACCACTTTGGCAAATATGTACAAGACTAGGCGTTCCCAGACACAAAGACTATCACATTAAAATCCAAACTCGTTGAATTGTTTGGGAACACGAAGAACAAGGAATTGAATCCCAACAAGTCCAGCAACCTATCGCGGCTTATATGTTGTTCATCTTGGGCACGCCTATATTCCACGACGCCAATGGTAATAGGGTGCATATGAACAACCTACAATACTTGGATCCTTTGGAAAAGGTTCATGAGTATTCATGGGGGCACTACTTTCTTGGCACATTTTTTTAAGAGAGGCGAACGCCAGTCAATTTAATGGGAATTTCACTGTACTCCAGGTATAGTCAACTACTTATTTTTTTGATTGTTGTGATTAAATTTGTTATTTTCCAATTATTAATTTTCTTATACATCTCATTGGAACGATCTTTCATTGGCGTAGGTGTGGGCTTATGAACACTTCACAAAATTGTTCACATGGTATAAAGGATTGAAGATTTTCACTGAATATCAAGAGAATAGGCCTCTGGTAGGTCTGCAAAAGAGCTTTCCTACGTTAAACTGCAAGTGCACAGCGCCTATTGGAGGCGTGGCAAGTGCTGTGTCGATCCCAGAGACTTGTGGTGCTATAAGGTTGATCAAGGCTTACTCAACTGATTTTCAATGAAATGTAACACAATTATGGTTTGTTGTCGAAGCGACGAGGTTGAGCCGAAATGACTCTAAATAGTAACTAAGATATAAGACAGTGACAATGGGGATACTAGGGTCTTCAAATCCACCACTAACTCCTATTATGTGTTCAACTAAGTTGAGCTTTTCTTGTTCCTGTGACAGATAAGGGCAGTGTGTCAATTCCACCACTTGTCTAAGGAGTTTCACCTAATGATAACTCAATTATCGCCTAAGGCACTAACCAGAGCACTAGTTGTCTAATTAAGCACAACTAGTCAAGGGAATTAGCTTCTATTTCTAAGGCTTGAGTCATAAGACACTCAACACAATTATAACCTAACTACAATGTATACTTGGCATGCATTGTGAGAGAAGAGTATTGGATGCTAGAATTGAAGATATCTGATAAAATTAAGCACTCAAGAACACTCAAGCAAAGTTGAAATCATAACAGTGAATTAGGGTTTCATTGAAACCCTAGCAAACTAAACTAGAACATCAAAAACAACAAATAACACAAATTAAATCTAAATTGCTGCTCTGGCTAGCCCAGGCATAAAGTTTCTACACACACAACTCAATTCTATTTATACATCCAAAATACCAAACCCTAAATTCGCTTTAAAATAGAAATTAAATAAAAACCCTCTCACCCATACTCTCGAATCACGTGTTCTTCTCTTGTCAAATCATCTCGGAGCTCCATGCGTCCATAGTTGGTGAAACCACTAGTTCTAGTTATCTACGATTTAGCTTCTAGGGTTATGGTAGAAGCTAAGAAAGAGATATCTAGATCTAGAGAGGTGGAGAAGGTGGTGCGAGTTGTTGCGAGGTGGTTGTTGGCGTGTCGGGAGGTGATGGAGGTGGAAGAGGTATGGTGATGGCTCTGCTCAGAGCTTGGTCGGGAGAGAAAATGGTTTTTCTCTGGAACTGTCGTGAGAGAGAGAAAATGGAAATGAGAAATGGGGGAAGGTCGATGGGGTGTAGGTATAGGGAGCTTCGTTGTGGAGCGGAAGCATCAAGGGACGATGGAAATGTTGGAGCGAGCGTTGGATGCAGCTGGGCGAGATCTGAACGGCTCAGGGAGAATCGGGTTCTTTTGGTGTTGAGCGAATGCATCAAGGGACGATGCACAAGAAGGAGCGAGCGTTGGATGAAGAAGAGATCAAATCCAACGGCTCGGAAAGGATGGGCTCGGATCCGGGTCGTGGGTCAAGTCTTGGATAGCTCGGGCCCATGTCTTGTAGATGGGTTGCTCCTTGTTGGGTTGCAACTGTTGCGCGCGCGGGCTTTGGCTTTCTGCTCCATAGACGCTTGTCTCTAATTCTTTGTTCTTTTGGCGCCTCAGATTCTCCGAACTTTATTTATTACCTAAAAACACAAAATTAATTAGTACAAATATTTATTCTTGAAAACAAAGAAGACACAGAATCTGGGATAATATCTGATTTATGAACACAAAAGATGAGTTAAATGCCAATAAATAGATGTATAAATATGCAATATTTGGCACTCATCAAATACCCCCAAACCTGAATTTTACTTGTCCTCAAGTGAAAACAGAAATTACGAAATCCTAACTATACCACCGTCATGGGTCTCTCGAATGCATTTAGCATATGCACTAAGCCTTTAAACCCCTAGGTGTCCCTAGTGGACGAGTTGTAGTCTCGTGAGGGTTTACTCGAGAGGTGTACCCACAAAACCTTCTCCAACTTCAGAGTGTAAAAGAGTCTCAAGCATCCAAGGAGCTATGAGGACATAGAGTTTCTGCATGCTAGTAACACGAAGTTAGAACTATCAAAGAACGCATTCTCATCCTTAAGTGCTGAGCGAGAAGTAACCATACCATATGAAAGAATTGGATTCGATTGTGATCATAAGCCTCGACTTCTGCCTCACCATTAGGGTTTTATGATAATTGCACTCAAAAAGACCGCTTTTTTAGTCTCTCATGTGCAGGAGAATAAAGAGAAAATCCCGCACACGTTGTAGGTAAGAAGGATAACCTTCCGAAATAATTTCTGAGACTCCACGAAGTGTGGACAAAAAGAATCTTTTATGATGATCTCTAAGAAAGGAAATCAACCATTAGCAAGGATGGGAGTACTCACTTACCTTCTCACCCGATCGGCAATTAACATTACTCTCTCTCAGCATTCATAGAAACGTCTTCAATCTTCGGTCTTCGGTCTTCGGATGTTGATGACGAACTTCTGAACTTCACAAAACCTTGACAAACATTTTTTTTTTTTGAAGATACATGAAATGAAAATAACAAGAAAACTCAATTTTTCACAAACTTCATTAATTCTCATCCTATTTTCTTTTCTTTACTTTGTTGCACGTAAACCTTGGACTATCTCAACTTTTCTTCAAATATTCTGATGATGCTCCGCTTGCTGACGATGATGTGTTTCTATGAATCTCTGTTGATGTTGTTGAGAGGAGAGAGTGATGCTAATCGCAATCGGTATTTAGAAGAAGTTTTCATCTTTAAACGTCACCCTCATGATTGACAAAAATTAGCACTCAAGAGATCAAAAATAGTGGTGAAAGTGGTACGAAGTTGGGTAGCTCACTATTCCTACCCTAATTGACGTACGGTGACACACACTCTAAAGCTTTTCTAGAAAGTTACAAAAAATTGAAGGTTGGTGCCTCACTTGATGTAAAATGGGTAGTCTCCACTATGGGTGATCACAATTCTACTACCGAATATCTAAACAGACACCTAATTCGCCCTCCGGATGGTTAAATCCAACTTTAACGCTCTAATCACTAAGAAACCCGATTGCGTTCTCCAGTACTTCCAAGTTCTGTTATTTCGGTCAGACTCTCTATGTAAACATAGCTAAAAGCATGCTAGTGACTCTAAAATCTCTAAAAGTTTGAGGTTTTTATTTACAAAAAGAGTTTTTTTTTTTTTTTTTTTTTTTTTTTTTTTTAGATGAAGTAAAACAAAAAGACTAAAAACTCTATATGCAAATGCAAATGCACCCCCAAACCTAAATCAAACATTGTCCTCAATGTGTCGACAGATAGAAAAAAATTTAAACAGTCACATACCAAGAGAACTATGTTGAGTAGAGAAAAGGGAAGAGATTACCGGATGTCGGCGGGAGCAAGGTTAGAGCTTCATTAGTCAAGGCTAGAATCCAACATTTTCAGCGGAGATCATATCGGATTAGCACAATATATGTACAAGAAGACTCAACCGATTCAAGAAAAGAAAAATTAACAAGTCCTCTGGATTATATACAAGGTAAATTCACCATACACTAACAATCTAAGAGTTGAGGATCAACCCAAAAGACGATATGTACAAACATCAACACCTTACACGGATATAACACGAGAGTGCGGGAAAAGATTGCATACGTGAACAAGTTACCCCAAACCTAAACTTGTCAACAGATGTGTTCTTGAGCACAAAATCTTGCAATTTTAAAGGTACATCATGATAGGTGTAGAATACACCGTATTTACTATCTAGTAGTTTATGCTTTCTTTGCCATTTTTCTAGTGAATTATGTATTTTTACGTGTGTTTTTGAGTTATTAGGTACTCGGGAGTCGCACGGAGGAAAAGAAGAAGAAATCAACCAATTTGAGAAAAAAGGGCGTAATGGTCATTCTCCAGGCAACTACTATCTGGAGCCCAGTCAATGTTAAGGGGAAACTCTCTGAGGGAATACTAAACAAAGATTAGCAATGGTTAAGGGGTAGCCATCCTGGTGTCCCTTGTCATATATCATTGGGTGGTCAGATACAAAGGTGGGTGCAAATAGCCACCACACATCTAAAACCTAAATTGGGTTCGTTGTCTTAAGTCACATTCAATTCATTACAGAACACCTGAAATCGAGACTAAAACAAGACAGTGCGCCATTAAATCCGAGACCAGAAATCGAGAGTTTGGAGAAGGATTAATTGGTTTGTTTGTTTGGCAGATCGAAACATAGAGAAGATCAGACCGAGAAGAAGTTAGGATTCGAATCGAGTTTGTGATTGAGCTCAGAGATTGAGATTAATGGCAGAGAGATTAAGAAATCGACGATGATGTTCGATCTGTGAAGATGGGTGTCGCTGCTGATAGTGAATCACAGAGAAGAAATTAGGGTTCCGATTTAAAGACGAAATCAAGATGGGTTCTGGCGCTGTCAAATTAATGGGTTCGATCTGTTGCTGGTCTAGAGATGAAATCAAGGTTTATGAGATCAACAAAGCAAGATTGAGCTCGGGTATGGTTGATGACAGATTCAGATCGAGATGAAAAACTACAGATGGGTTTTGGCGCTGATGGTGGACAAGAGCAAGCATATTACAACAATCAATACGGTTTTCAACCTCAACATTATGACAACTTCCAACCATCCTTAGGATACAATCAAAACCAATATTTTGGCTATGATCAATTTCCTACAGAACCTTATGGATATTCTCATACATATCAACAACCTTATGACGGGTATGTAAGTGGACAATCACAAGGATGGGAGGATAGTTTTGTTTATGATCAGAAATTCTCTAGTTTTGCAGATAAGATGTCTGCCATGATTGGGGATCTTCAACAAAAGTTGCAAGAATCACATCGAGAAATTCAAAGAAATTCGGAGAAATTATACGAACAAATTAATCAACCTTTGGAGACTTTTGAAGACGCTAGTGTAGATTACTTGAGCCTTGATCTTAATAATGATCAATCACCTATTCAAAAGGAAGAGCTTGAGGAAGATGCATTTATTGCTTGGAAAAAATTCCTTAGGGAAAGATATGAGTCCGCGGAAGTGTATGAGCATTGCAACAATGAGGAAGTTATTCCAACTCCGGATCATAATAACGATCCTTCACCTATTCAAAAGGAGGAGATTGGGTGTGACTTACCTATTGTTATAAACGGTGTAACACCCGCACAAGAAGATCTTACAATCTATACCGACGAGAATCATTTTAGTGAATGGCCCGATTCCGATGATGAGAATGTTGAAGAGATGATACTAGAGGATGAAACCAAATTGATTGATTTTGTGGAAGACCCAATTGAACTTGCCAATGATTTTAATAATGCCAAGACTTTGGTTAAGGTAGAAAATGACGAAGAATGGTTGCAAGGTTTAATAGAGGACCACGATATACAAGAGGTAAGTAATTCACTTGAATTTTTTAAGGATGAAGAGGATTCTATAATACAAGAGATTGTGCAAGGTTTGTCTAACCCTTTGCATATTGATTCTTCTCCTTTACCTCTTATTGGTTTGAATGTATGTGCTTAAAGTATTTTGGATGATTTTGTTTCTAGATATCCACCATTGGAAACACTTGATGCTAATACTATGCGGGTTTGCCAAGAGGAATACATGGAAGTTCCCAAATTCTATGTTCTTTATACACTTCCGAGAGTGTGGACGAGAATAAGTGTGGAAATTTGAATCGAGCGATAATTTCACTATTGTTTTCTTGTGCTAACATTTGTATGGAGTTATTATTTTCAAAACAGTATTATGGGTGGATCCTCAAATTTTCGATTGTTAGTATATGGGGAATGAATCTTGCAAGAGCTAAGTCGGGTGATGTCGACTTTAAAACAAGCGCTTAATGGGAGGCAACCCATAGGTTTTGTATTTCTTATCCTTTGCTTTTTGTTATTTCTTTTTCTTGTTTCTTATCATATTAAAATTTCCCACCTTGACTTTACTAGGAGGATTCAATTACATTGAGGACAATGTAAGGTTTAAGTGTGGGGGAGTGGTTAAGCATGTATTTAAACAAAAAATTACAAAAAAAAATTAAAAAATTAAAAAATTAAAAAAAAAAAAAAAGGTTTTACATAAAAACTCCAACTTTTAAAGATTTTAGAGTCACTAGCATACTTCTAGGTATGTTTACATAGAGATTTTGACCGACATAATTGAACTTGGAAATGTTAGAGAACTACATTCGGATTTCTTGCTTGTTTGAGTGTTAAATAATGGATTTAATCATGCCTTGATGCGAATTTGGTGCAGGGAGAAATGCATTATTAGAGTTGCTGATCAATCATTAGTGGAGACTACTCGTATTCATATCATGTGAGGCACCGACCAGAAATTTTTCCATCTACTAAAGAGCTTTCTTTTGAGTGTGTGTCACCGTAAGTAAATTCCGGGTAGAATGGTGAGCTACCCAACTTCCCACCAATAGAAGCACTACTCTTTGATCTCTTGAGTGCTAATTTTGTCAATCATGAGGGTGACGTCTATAGATGAAAGCTTCCTTCTTGTAGTTCGATTTGCAGTTAGCACCATTCTCTCTCTCGACAACAACGGATCCATAGAAACACCATCATCATCAACAAGGAGCGACATCAAAATCTACAAGGAAAGTTGGAAAAGTTTAAGGTTTACAAGCAACGGAATGAGAAAAAGAGCAAATTTCAAATTCAAGTAAAGCAACATACAAATGAGCGGATTTTTACATATATGTTGAGGACTTACAATACAATGAGGTAATTTTATATCCAAGTATGAAGACTTATTTATAAAAGCGAAAAGGTGAGAATTGTTGAAGTTTATGATTTCGAGACGATACAAGTTGTGAAGAATCAAGCGGTAAAATACTTCTTCCACGGCCATGGTTTATTTGTATTTAATTTCTCTTGTTTCAAAAAAAAAAAAAAAAAAAAAAAAAAAAAAATTCATAAAAAAAAAAGAAAAAGAAAAAGAGAAAGAAAATAAAAAACAATAGAAAAACAAGAGAAATATTTGTTTTGTTAATAAGCCGTGGGGAAGGAAAATTTATAAGGAAGTTTCAAGCGACAAGGATTTAAAAAAAAAAAATAAAAAAATAAAAAAAAAAAGAGTTACAAATTGTCAAGGATCTACAAAGTTCGAGAGTTTATCACCAATAGTTGAAACCGAAGACGAAGACCAAGAAGATAAAGACGAGGAGCGGAAGACGTTTCTATTGGATGCCGTGAGAGTGGTGTTATCATAATTGGCGATCGGATGTGAAGGTGAGTAAGTAATCTCATCCTCGATAATAGTGGTTGATTTCCTTTCTTAGAGATCGTCAGAAAAATGGTTTTTCAAAATATTAAAAGATGTGGTTTTTTAAAATATTTCGGAAGTTGTCCTTCCCACCATTCAACGTGTTGCAGGAATTCTATTTTCATTCCTACCTGCAAACATGTGAGAACCATAAAAAAAAGCCGTCTTTTTGAGTGCAATTATCATAAAATCCTTTTTGGTGAGGCGAGGTCGGCGAAATGCTTATTGATCGTTTCTCAAACACGCGTTCTCTCATTATGGTGTGGTTATTTCTCACTCAACATTTAAGAATGAGAATATGTTCTTTAGTATTTCTAACTTCTTATTACTAGCATGCAGAAACTCTATGTCCTCATAGCTTTTTGGATGCTTGGGACGCTTGAACGCTTTGAAGTTGTGAGTTTTTAGTTTGATTTGCTCGAGGACTAGCAAAGTCTAAGTGTGGGGGAATTTGATAGGTGTAGAATACACCGTATTTACTATCTAGTAGTTTATGCTTTCTTTGCCATTTTTCTAGTGAATTATGTATTTTTACGTGTGTTTTTGAGTTATTAGGTACTCGGGAGTCGCACGGAGGAAAAGAAGAAGAAATCAACCAATTTGAGCAAAAAGGGCGTAATGGTCATTCTCCAGGGGCAACTACTATCCTGGAGCCCAGTCAATGTTAAGGGGAAACTCTCGAAGGAATACTAAACAAAGATTAGCAATGGTTAAGGGGTAGCCATCTGGGTGTCCCTTATCATATATCATTGGGTGGTCGTATACAAGGTGGGTGCAAATAGCCGCCCCACATCTAAAACCTAAATTGGGTTCGTTGTCTTAAGTCACATTCAATTCATTACAGAACACCTGAAATCGAGACTGAAAACAGCACAGCGGCTGCCATTAAATCCGAGACCAGAAATCGAGAGAGTTTGGAGAGGGATTAATTGGTTTGTTCTTTACGAGATCGAAACATAGAGAAGATCGCATCAGAAGAAGTTAGGATTCGAATCGAGTTTGTGATTGAGCTCGAGAGATTGAGATTAATGGCAGAGAGATTAAGAAATCGACGATGATGTTCGATCTGTGAAGATGGGTGTCATTGATAGTGAATCACGAGAGAAGAAATTAGGGTTCCGATTTAAAGACGAAATCAAGATGGGTTAAAGCGCTTGTCAAATTAATGGGTTCGATCTGTTCTTTGGTCTAGAGATGAAATCAAGGTTTATGAGATCAACAAAGCAAGATTGAGCTCGGGTATGGTTGATGACAGATTCAGATCGAGATGAAAAACTACAGATGGGTTTTGGCGCTGATGGTGAATCAGATGCTGCTGTGAAGGTCGCTATAATAGGTTCATATGAAGAACAGAAAGGAGTTTTGGTGATTTGGTTTAAGCACTGTTGCCTCAGAGATGGGTCAGATCGATTTGAAGATCAAGTAGTAATGGGTATCTCGATTTGAAATTTTGTTGTTGAAGGCTGTGGTCGAGAAGGTGATTGCTAAGCGGGGAAGAGGTCTTTGTTAAGATGAATGGGTGCAGTAACATGGGAAGTATGAGTGAAGTCGTCGAGGTGGTGGTAAAGGCTCGAGAAGATGCACCGGTGGTGCAAGTGATGCTTTGCAAGATTGGATGATGAAGGCGAGTTATCAGCGCAAATGAAACTCGGGTTGCAGGGGTGGTGTTAGGTGTTCTTTTGTCGATTAGGAAGAAGGAGATAGAGCTGTTTGGCATCGAGGAACGCTGGAATGAATGAATGAATTAGATGTATGTGATAGGAATTTTACTGGGGATGTGAAGCTAAAGATCGGCACGAAAATTGGCACGGGAAGCTGTAGAACAATCGAACTCGAGGTTTTCCACTCCGGCGAGTTGACTCAGCGATCCCGATGACTGATCCTTATATATGACTCAGCGAGTTAGACCAGTTAGCCGAGTAAGAAGCTGACTCAAAGCTGACTGAGACGCCTCCCTTGACCCGCTGACTAACAGTTTGATTGACGGTTGATCGATTTTGACCGTTAGTCCTAACGGAGATCGACGGAATATTCTCGTCGAATATTCCACTGACGGAGAAATTTTCGGGTGTCTAAAAACGGTGACGGATTCCGTCAAATTCCGTACCATAATACCAGTTTTCCGGCGAGCAAAAATTCCAGAATTTTCTATGGACTTCTCTCATGGGTGTGAAGACTTGGACTAGGAATTGGATGGAGAATTGGACTCAAATTTGGAAATAGAAGGTGGAAGAGTTGAGAAAAGCTTGGATTTGGAAATTGAATTGCTAAAGGAAAAGGATTCTATTCCTTGGAAGATTTGGAAAATATTGAAGCCTATAAATAGAGAAGTTTTCTACATCTTTTACACACCTTTTTACACACACAACAATTCTCTCTTCTTTATTCTTTGTGTGAACTCCTTAGCATGAGTAGCTAATTTTATTATTGATTGAGGATGAATTCCTAGTTCTTAATATGATTTAAGTTTTTGTTTTCAATTCTATCTTGAAGTTTTTCACATAATTATCGTTTGTTTTTACTAATAGGAATGATCTTAATGACATTCATGATTGATTGATAGATTGTTTGGGTGGCCAACTAAATTGATTTGTCGGTTTAATCTAAAGCTAGTGAAAGTTAGGAGATAAGTAATCGTTTCTTGACTTTTTACATAAGTAGCAAACACGAGACCTTGCGGAGGGATTCCGTGGAGCAATTGTGTGTGAAAACAACGTTAGCAAGTAGACCTTGATCTAAGAGTCTAACTACTAATATTGACCTAATAAGTTCATGAATCTTAATGCGTTTATTTAAATTACATCTAGAGTGATCTACTACTAGGTGGTTTGGTAAATAGAATCCGGTAGTCGAGAACTTCCGTATCCGGTGATATAAGGGATTTAGGGGTTTAGCACTGATCTAGCTGCTTTACCTACGGTTAGTGATAATATGTGACTAATAACAAGTAGAAAAGAACATAACTTGATTCATTGTTTCGTAACGAAGAAGGATTCCTTGGTCTTGTCTCTCTTATTGCTTTCAACTTTCGAATTTAATTGCTTTGTTTATTTTCTTTTGCTTTTTACACCCCCTTTTGTGACAATTTTTGAACTAGAATCTCTTGCTCCTCGTGGGAACGAACTTGACTTCCATTATATTATTTTTAATTGAGTGGAAATAGATATTAATTTGATTGCACCTACGACACGCATCACATCATGCAAAAGGTCTAACTCAAAATGAGTTTTGCTAAGAACAGGCAGATATACACATTCCAACTGTGGCTCCTTAAAAGTGTTATACTTTGATGCAAAATAGTCCAAGAGGACTTGGGAAGCACAAAGCTCTAGGCCTAAGTTAGGCATTTTCGAGAAAAGTTGGTTTTGCAATTTTGTTACAAACTACACCTAGGTTTGGTGGAGGAGTTTCAATCATGACTTAGGAGAGAAGTAGGTACATCTAAGTTGTTTTCATGCATAAGATCATTTGCACCATTACACACTTTCCTAAAGTCGAGACAGGTAAATCATGCTCACCAGCATAGAACAATTCATCAATCACCATGTCATAATCATCGAGAGCAGAAACATATTGTGATATGGGCGGGGAATCGTCAACAATAATATCATGATCCAAAAGAACATTAGTGTCAACAGAGAAGATTCATCTTTTCCTAAGTCACAAACAAGTTGTGTAGCATGCTCACTTTCACTAAAGAATTTCACAAATCCAAGCTCGTAGTTAACATCACATGTATGAATGTTAGAAGAAGTATCATTCATAGGGTTCACGAGAAGAGACGCCAACGTCTCTGAACCAAAAGATTCCATCATATTTTACGCATGCACATGCTCTTCTAACATATCATATTCCTCATCATCATCATCATAACAAAAATTCATCTCCCTATTCAAAATTTGAGCAATTCTAGTGTACTCATCTACCTCTAGATTAGGTTCATATTCAGTGTTAGTTGCATGAGTAGGCATAGAAGGGGAGTCTTCACTAGTGGGTATGCAAGTTTCATATGAATGATCATTACATGGTTGTGCACATGGTTCACTAGAGAAGGGATGATCATGCATTTTCCATCCAAGTATATCATTGTGTTGCTCTATGAGCTTTTCCATTAGTGACTGCATACAAGGGGTTGGGGGAGTATAACATTTTTCATCCTCCCATGGTGGTTGATGATACATGTGTACATGGTTGTAAGGGTTCTTAGAATATCGATCGCAACCTTGAAAGGTTGATTATGGTCCCAATGATTACCATATATTCATACAGACAATTCGTACATTGGATTATCATGGCTTTTCCTAGACTGCCTAAAATCATGCAAAATATAGCAGTTCTCGGTAGGGTTGCCTAAGCTACCACACAAGGTACAAGCATACATTTCATATTGTCTAGGGGAATTAGATTCGACAGATCTCTCATGTAATTGCCTTTCTAAAGCAGATACTTGAGCTTCTAATTGATCGAGAAGTGATGACTGGGTATGAGAAAAGTGTTCATTTTCAACCTGTGGTGGATGATACATGTGCTCATAATGATTAGGGTATGTGGAGTCAAGGCCCTGAGAAGGCTCATAGTATTCCCTAAAATCACTATGGTATGTGGGGAGTTCATACTGTGAAGCATGCCCGTAAGCAAGCTCTCTAATGGATTTGTTTGTATCCCCAGTTGTAGATCAAAATCTTGACATGATCTAGAAACTCAATTTGAACTCAAAAAGAAGCATAGCACACATCAAATCATGTATAACCAATGATGTTTCAAACAGGGAAGGTAAGCCCAAATGATGCAAAGCCCAGTTGTTGTGGGCTCAGTTTTGGTTTATAGTGGGATTTGGTTTATGAGGCTTTGTTTGGTTTGTGTGGGTTTTGGTTTGTTGCACAGTGGGCTTCAGTCTATGTGCAGCCCAGGATATGTGGGCTTCAGGCTATGCAAAGAACAAGTTACACAAATTCAAACTGGTCTGGGTTCAGCCCAATTGTTGTCACAGCCCAGGATATGTGCGGCCCAGGTTATAATGCAAGCCCAGTGCACAATGGCTTTAGTTTGTGTTGAGCCCAATGGTTGGGCTTCAGCTTATGTGCAGCCCACTACTTATGTGCAAAGAATAACTGAATTTTTGCAACTCAGCTCAGTCTAGGTTGGTAGTATGCACAGATTGGTAAAGCCCAAGGAAAGTAAGATGCACAGCCTCTCAGCACAGCTTGTGCAGGGCAGGTTTAAGCTTAGCATAGGCTGGCAGGATAGCTCATTCACAGCACAGGCTTTGGTGATCCAAGGGTATCAACAGATTCACAAATTGAACATTTTACAGCACAGGATATCAGGGCAGATTGGTTAACCAATTTTCCTCAGAGCATGCTCAAGTTTGGCTCACAGATCACACAAATTTGCAGGCTTAAAAACACAGGTTGTGTGCAAAGATGATGCTTCAGAGAGTAAACAGGCAGATACATGGGTTCATGGTCAAGTTCAGCACAGATTAAGCACAACTCACACAAGATATACACCAGCTCAATTACAAAGGGTTGATGGTTGCTGCTGATGAAGAGTGCAATTGGAATGATGCTGGTCGGGGTTATGCATGAACTTTGGTTGGATGATGCTATAGGTACTACTGAAGAAACCACGATTCAGTTTCGGGGTTATGCTTAGAGTGTACATTCTTAGGTGCAACGCAACAATTGAACAAAGTACATCACAGAGCACTCAAACACACGAGACTTCGAGGAGTAACCGCTCACAGGTGAAGATGCTTAGTAATGCATAGATGATACAAGCTCATAGATGTGATAGATTTATGCATACACTCATACAACTCAAAGCACAAGGTCACAACATACTCAGCTAACATGCTTACAATTTAACTACCAAGGAGCCACTCATATGAACATTATGATTAGCATGGATGCTCGTGGCACACATAAGGTTCGGCGGATAACACGGAGGTACTACAATATGCTTGTTATGGCTCATTCACATCTCAACAAGATCACGGGATTGCTACTCAAGCTCAACGACTACAAATGGAGTGAGCACAGATTATGTTGAAGCTAAGGGTTTGTGATAAGCACGAGCAAGTTGTATCAACCGGGTTTAGGCACAAGGTCAACAAGCAAAGCATACATACTATCATTCATTCATTCATTCAAGGTCTAGCATGCTTATCTCAACATGTTAACATTCAATGAGTGAAAATGCTTATCTCAACAGTTAATGATTCAAGGTCTAGCATTCAAGGTCTTAGCATGCTTATCATTCTATGAGTGAAAGTGTGGTTAACGATGAAGGAAATGCTAAGTGCACGAGGAGCAACTTAGCTCAACGGGTTACGTGGTGTCAACTTACTCGAGTTGACTTCCACCGAGATTTCTTTGCTAACCCGTTTGGACCGCTTTCTACGGTTAACAATTGTGCTTCCTTTGCCTCGGCTTTCACAACGGCTTTGCGGGCACTGTTTACTCGGCGAAAGCAATATCGGTTCCCGAAGGTGCAAGTTATAGCGAGATGGAATGAATTTTAACACGCATAAGCAATCGAGAGTGTTTTGGTATGTCACAAGGGGAAAAAGCAATAGTTGTTATGCTTATTGACCGACATGGAATAAGATCTACAAGGAAATGATGATGCTTATAGCTAAGATGCAAATGAGATGAATCAAATGCAAAAACAAATGGATTATACTAAGCTACAGATGTAACAAGAATAATTACACTAAGTGACACTACTAGTTATGATGACTACAAATACAGGGTTATGATGACTACAAGTTACACTACACGTTACACAAGAATAAAAGGAAAATTACAGATGTGATGATGCAATAACAGATAGAATGTCAGGTGCAGAAATGTAAAATAAAGAAAGAATTTAAGCTAAGTTATACTAATAAAAGACCAAAAGCAATAATGCAAAGTAAATATGTACAGGGGTGAAATGGATTTCAGTGAAGCAAGAAATGGATCAACGGGGCACACGCCAAGTCCCCGGCAGCGGCGCCAAAAACTTGGTAGGTCTGCAAAAGAGCTTTCCTACGTTAAACTGCAAGTGCACAGCGCCTATTGGAGGCGTGGCAAGTACAGGTCGATCCCACAGAGACTTGTGGTGCTATAAGGTTGATCAAGGCTTACTCAACTGATTTTCAATGAAATGTAACACAATTATGGTTTGTTGTCGAAGCGGCGAGGTTGAGCTGAAATGACTCTAAATAGTAACTAAGAAATAAGACAGGTGACAATGGGGATACTAGGGTCTTCAAATCCACCACTAACTCCTATTATGTGTTCAACTAAGTTGAGCTTTTCTTGTTCCCGTGATGTATAAGGGCGTGTGTCAATTCCACCACTTGTCTAAGGAGTTTCACCTAATGATAACTCAATTATCAGCTAAGGAACTAACCCAGAGCACTAGTTGTCTAATTAAGCACAACTAGTCAAGGGAATTAGCTTCTATTTCTAAGGCTTGAGCTGCAGCACACTCAACACAATTATAACCTAACTACAATGTATACTTGGCATGCATTGTGAGAGAAGAGTATTGGATGCTAGAATTGAAGATATCTGATAAAATTAAGCACTCAAGAACACCTCAAGTAAAGTTGAAATCATAACAGTGAATTAGGGTTTCATTGAAACCCTAGCAAACTAAACTAGAACATCAAAAACAACAAATAACACAAATTAAATCTAAATTGCTGCTCTGGCTAGCCCAGGCATAAAGTTTCTACACAAACAACTCAATTCTATTTATACATCCAAAATACCAAACCCTAAATTCGCTTTAAAATAAAAATTAAATGAAAACCCTCTCACCCATACTCTCTGAATCACGTGTTCTTCTCTTGTCAAATCATCTCAGAGCTCCATGCGTCCATAGTTGGTGAAACCCTAGTTCTAGTTATCTCGATTTAGCTTCTAGGGTTATGGTAGAAGCTAAGAAAGAGATATCTAGATCTAGAGAGGTGGAGAAGGTGGTGCCGTGCATTCTTTGTGGTTGTTCTTTGTGTCGGGAGGTGATGGAGGTGGAAGAGGTATGGTGATGGCTCTTACTGGAGCTTGGTCGGGAGAGAAAATGGTTTTTCTGGATGGAACTCGGTCGTGAGAGAGAGAAAATGGAAATGAGAAATGGGGGAAGGTCGATGGGGTGTAGGTATAGGGAGCTTCGCTGTGGAGCGGAAGCATCAAGGGACGATGGAAATGTTGGAGCGAGCGTTGGATGCAGCTGGGCGAGATCTGAACGGCTCAGGGAGAATCGGGTTCTTTTGGTGTTGAGCGAATGCATCAAGGGACGATGCACAAGAAGGAGAGAGCGTTGGATGAAGAAGAGATAAAATCCAACGGCTCGGAAAGGATGGGCTCGGATCCGGGTCGTGGGTCAAGTCTTGGATAGCTCGGGCCCATGTCTTGTAGATGGGTTGCTCCTTGTTGGGTTGCAACCGTTTGCGCGCGCGGCTTTGGCTTCTTTGCTCCATAGACGCTTGTCTCCAATTCTTTGTTCTTTTGGCTCCTCAGATTCTCCGAACTTTATTTATTACCTAAAAACACAAAATTAATTAGTACAAATATTTATTCTTGAAAACAAAGAAGACACAGAATCTGGGATAATATCTGATTTATGAACACAAAAGATGAGTTAAGTGCCAATAAATAGATGTATAAATATGCAATATTTGGCACTCATCAGCCTCTAGGTCAGAAATACTACTTAGACAATACCCCAAGGCCCAATAACAAAAACCGGTTATTAGCAATGAGATTGGCTTTGGACTCGGTGGAGGTCCAAGATGTAGTGTTTGATCCATATAGGAATGCCAGAGGAGTTCACTTTCAACGGCGTGACAATGTTTCATTTTACAACGGACCGTTATTTCATCCAAAAGGATTTGTTATGCACAACCCTCGCCGTGTAATGCGCCAACTTGGGTACAAGCAGAAAGATCTCACGGATACATCTTATCAGAAATTCTCTCATGACTTTCCTCAATGCCAATCAAGTGAGAACCATACTATGGTAGTTTACGACCCAAAACCTATTCTTGCACATTGGAGTGAAAGGGAAGAAAAATGACTTGTGTTGGATAGGGCTGATTGGGAATTGGCTGAAAACGGTTATGAGAGCGAACCAACCTTCCTAAGAGGTCATCGGAAGTTCTCGCATCCTTATGTTGTACGCCCGGATATAGTAGTTGTTCCTCCACCACCAGCACATGCCTCCACAACTCCGGAACCGCACCCGCACTTGTATAGCTCGTTACGTTGTTGATACGTACGTCTTGTTCATTGCCATTCTTTTAATCTATGTCTATGAACTTATACGATCGAACATACTAAGTACATGTTTAAAATTTCCTTAACGGCGTCGGCGGATTGGAAATTTGTCAAAGTTCTTTAAGAAAAGAACAAGAAAGGAGAGGTGTTTGACCAGAAAGAAATGGAGAACATCGAGCAAAAGATGGACAAAATTGAAGATCCGAAGGCAAAAGACTTGTGGGGTAAAGGAAGAAGAGGGTACACAAGAAGCCAAGAACCGAGTGATCGTGTGTTTATTCTATAGTATTAGTTTGGTTTGAACAATCTAGTGTTGGTTTATGTTTGTTTGTGAGTCTTGAACAATGTGTTTGCTTGTGTGTCTTCCTAAACTCTTTTGCTTGACTTGGTTTATGTTTGATTTGTTTTCGGTTTGGAACCACAAAACTTAGGAGTTTGTTCTTGTATACAATCTAGTATTTTTATTATATTTATTATGTTGATAAATTTGTGTCAAATTACCTCTTTACATAGTTTGATTGATTGTGCCCGTTACCTAAATTTCTAAGTTTTTCTTGATAACCGGCATGCTCGAAACAGTAAACACACTCGCCGGTTCTCTAAATGACAGAGTTCCGGCATTTATTTCTGTTTGGATACTATGCCGGTTTCTGTAATCTCCATGATAAATATGATTTTTGACAGAAAACCGCACAGAATGAGGTTAATGTCAATGCCGAAATGTCACCGATTTTTCTGAAGTTTTTTCATCATATCCCGCATGGTTTAAAACAAGATTCTACGCCGGTACACAAGTTCCGGAGTAGTCAATATAAAACACAACTATGCCGGCACGGGCATCAAAATATGATTTAATGTTTACAATTCACACTTCCAAAAAAAAGAAAATGTTGCGTACTAGTGAACCACATACATCAAAATTACTCATCGTCGCTTCCACACGTATGAAGTTGCATCTTCTCCTCTTGGAGAGGTTTTTTTTGATAAGGCCAACGCATCCCAAAATTGGTGATTCTCCTCATACAATGCCATCCATCCCTTCCAGATATTGGGATCTAGAGCCTTGTTTTTAATCATCCCACAAACAATTGGCAATGGACAATTTTCTTTGAGTTTTAGAATAACGAAATGATTACTGTTCACGAACGCCAAAACAACTCTTCTCTTCTTAAGGGATCCTTCGCATTTTTGCCACTTTGGGGTAAATGTACATTCTACGGTGGGGGTAAAATAATGAACAACACATCTAAATGTATCCGCCACCAGATGCCCACAAAGCGGCATTCTCATCCAATATTCAGAAGGAAGAAAGTTCATCTCATTGTTCGGGCCCCAATACTTGAGCATGCATATCATCAAACCCTCGCCTACACCAACCAATTGCTCATAAAAGATCCTTTTGTTCACAAGTTGTTCGGCCATCCTCATTCTAGCATATTGGCATGGTGTCATACCTCTACTAACCGCCGTGTCAAAGATTCCTAATTGTTCAGTCACAGCATGATAGCCACAATTTCCATCTCCGTCGACATCATCCGTATATAAAATATACTCGCGAACAATTTAATGCCGGCAAACAATTTAATGCCGGCTCATCCTCCATGAACATAGTGAACGAAAGAGGAAAAAGGAAAGCCGCAACTACGAGCCACCAGCCGAAACGTGAAGCGCCGGCTAACGGAGCCCTCGCAACGGAAGATCGCCACTAAAACTCCCGTGCAACATCGTGAGGCCGAAGGAAATATCCTTGATTTCTCATTCCCCATCGAGGAGGTGATTGACCTCCTAGAAGCCTGGGTTCAAGATGATGTCATCGACCGCCACCGCTCGGGCGTCCACCAATCCGAGGCCGAGATGGCAAACCCTGGGTACTGCCATTACCACGGTGTCTGTTCACTCACCCGACTAGCGATTGCAACAGACTAAAGCATATTTTCAAGGAAAGGATAGAAGCAGGAGAACTCCAACTAGGAGACGAAAGAGTGCATCGAGACCCACTCCCAATAAGAAACTGCGGTTCCTCCTGGGACTCCGTGCACGAGACTCAGTACAATCCATGATGCGACATATATGCGAAATTCTCTATCTCTCCAAGGTTCAGCGCCAAGATATTTTCGCAGCTCTCAATCGTGTTGTATCCACAAACGGCTTTTTCTCCCTCGGAATCCACGTCAAGGGCTCAAGCTTCCCAAACAAGCGAAGCGGAGAACTGGAACCGCACCACGTCCCGTTTAAGAGGTACCGAATTTGACGACACGCTCATCAACACGACCTCGACCACAACATCATCACTTTCAAGACACTAAAGGCAGCCGGATTTACAAAACAAGACGCTACGTACCTATTTCCCGTCTGTGATTAAGAGCTTGAGAGGAGAGGCTTTGAACGCGCATGGCTACATCAACCTAGAGATCGAGATGGGAGACGCTATAACGCACAGCAAGTTCCACATTGTCAAAGAACTAGATCATGGCATGATTTTGGGACGCTTATGGGCGCTCGACAACAAAGCAAAATCGGGCGTACACCCTCACCACATCCCCGCCGAAGGGATTCCCAACAAATCGTCCCACGGGTTACCACATCAACGAGCTATTAAAGGAACCCAAGCGTCCGAAGAGGACCTGTTGGCGCTAGCCCATGATTTTCAAATGCAATGGTTAAGGAAAGCTCGTTTCAAGTTGGGAGGATGACAGTAAAGATGGATTTGCCCGAGGAAGGTGAAGGCGAGCTGTACCTGGTTGCGGATACCCTTTTGGGAGGATATTGCAAGCTCATCAATACCGACACACCTGAAGGTGTGATAGTTCACTCGCGATGGCTCAAGGAATCCAATCCCTAAAATGCTGTATTTCCCAATCACTCCCCTTTTCAATACTTCCTTTGAATCATTCCTCTTAATAGCTGTATGATAGGTGTAGAATACACCGTATTTAATATCTAGTATTTATGCTTTCTTTGCGAGTTTTCTTGTAAATTATGTGTCTTATATTGCTTTTGAGTTTATTAGGTGCAATGGAGTCATTTGGAGCAAAAAGACCAATTGGAACTCGTTCAAATACAAGATTTCTACTTTTCATTGTGTAGAGGACGAGAAGATGAAGACGATGGCGAAAGAATGGAGTCATTCGAGTTAAGTATGAAGAAGTTATGGGCAAACAAGAACTCATAAGCAATAAGGGCAAGAGTGTCATTTCGAGGGCAAACACTATCTGGAGCCTTGGCATCATGTTAAGGGGCAACTCTTTTAGGAGGAGTGCTAAAGACAGACCAAGTGAGGATAAGGGGCTTGAAACTTTGTTAGCCCTTATCGAAGTACCGGGTGCAAATATCTATCCCCATTCTATAACCCTATGAGAGACTTTTCTCTCATTCATACAATGAAATGGTCAACGATGAAATTCGAGAGATTGAGATCGATAAGTGAAAAATCGTGAGAAGACATCGATGAATTCAATGGAGAAGATGATGATTGCCATGGGTTCGATGGCCATATATCAAGGATTAATAGCTCCATCCGAGACCAAAGAAGAGAAGCAAAAATGGGTTTGTATAACTATAGTGATTCGAATCGGAAGAGATTCTTTGCGTCGATTGAAGATTGGGAGTTTAACGTGATAGCAATGAAGCTCGGAAGGATAATGGTGATGAATGGTACATCTCGAGTTGGAATTTGAGCATTCTTTGGCTGGTATTGTCGATTGATGGAATCGGAGATGAAGACCTAATGATGCTGCTGCCGATGAATCTGAGCATAAGAGGCTGCTGTCTATCAGAGATGAGGGTATTGTAGTTCGAACCGAGAAGGAAGAACATAGACAGTGGAATTGAGTTGGATTTTGGTTGAATCTGCATTTGACCTTGGTTGGAGACGTGCCATGGATGTTACAAGGGTTTGAGATGATGAACTAGGCTGCAGGTTAGGATTCTTTGTTTTGCTTTTGCTATTCTTGAAGGGGTTGTATTTGAACCTGTTGAAATTGGATAAGAGGACTTGAAGAGTTTGAGCTCAAATGGGTGGAACAATGAATGGAATGGAAGACTTGAGATAGTTGTTGCAATTGAGCTCAAGAGAGATTGGAGGTTTTGGGAATGGAATTGAGTTTGAGCTGATGGAGTTTGGTTTATGAATGAATGTGAATTAATTGCAGGTGGAATAGGGCTTGAACTTGAACTGTGATGCTGTGAATGGGTTCGATTGGGCTGGTGATACAAGCGGAGTGGAGAGAGCATAAATTACAAGGAAGGAGTGCGGGTTACATTGCGGTGAAGGCAAGGGGAAATAGAAGTTGGAGTTGCTTGTTCAACCGAGTCCTGGAGATTGAAGAACAAAGATAAGTCAATGGACTTGGATGACGGGGCTGATTACAAGGGAGCTTGAAATGTAGTCTTTGTGACACAATGGCTCAAGAGTTTGAGGTTATATGGTGGTGTCAAGCTAGAAATGGCATTTTGCGGTGGTCGAGAGTTTGAGAGCTGCTGGTGTGTCCGATGGAGTTGCGGGCCGAGTTGGTGGAGAAAGGGTATATGCGAGGAGGTCTTGTTGTGCGGTGGCGGTTGAATTCGATGGTGGCGGTGATGGAATAAAGCCTAGCGAGAGATATCAATAGAAGGCAGTCTTTGTGTCTTGAAAAGAAGGGACCGACGGAGTCAGGAAACTTTAAAGTGGTGTCCGAGTGAATGTTGGTGTTGATTGCTGCCATGGAGTGTGTCGAATGGGATTTCTTTGGTGACCGCTTTTGAGTCTTGGTGGATTGTGAGGTGTGTTACATGCATTACATGTGGACTTGGAATTGTGTTGCAATCATGGGAGGTTGAAGTGACCGAGATGGAGCCGAAGGTTCGAGGAGGAATGGTTAAGATGGAGTTGTGCGGAGTCGACTTCAAGGATGTGGTGATTGTCATGGAATTGATGAGGCTTGCGATTCAGGTGGGAGTGACAGAGATGATGGTACAAGGCTGGTGTTGAGTTGCAAGTGATGAACAGCTGCAGTGTGGAGTTGTGAAAGTTACAAGTGAGTATGAATTGTTGGTACAGGTCAGGTTGAGCAATGGAACTGCAGTCATGCAGCTGTAGGTGGTGAACTGGAAGTGAAGTTGTCGTAGGATGAAAAGCAGTGAGAATGTGGTGTTGTGTATGTCACTGGAAATGCAATTGAGCTGAAGGATATAAGGCAGGATAGATGGTGCAATGCAGGGCCATCATGGCTGGGTAGGCATGAATGCTATGACAAGGATTGTGCATCGCAAGCTTAGGCTAGTGCACCCGGGCTCATGTCGTGGCTCGGTCACTGGCCTATACCCGACCACACCGACTTGGGTCTAACTCCTGAGCTGACTCACCCTGACTCTCCCTGACTCGGTTTGACCCGAGCTGACCTGTTGACCCGAGTTGATTCGCCGTCCTGACCCGTTGACCGGTGACCGGTTTGACTTTGCTTGGTCACCCGAGACATTTTCCTAGCGACTATTCCGCGGGATTCCGCCATAATCCCATTTTCCGACGAGCGTTTTGGGACAAAATTTCTACACGGGTTTCTCTCCATGGTGGGCGGGTGAATTTCCAACTAATGGACTTTGAAGAAAAAACCTAGTTTTGGAAGGAGAAAAAGACTACAAAAGGGAAGACTTCTACAATATTTGGACCACGTTTTATTATCTCTTCTCTACTTTGTTCTAGGGTTTTACACCATGAAGTCTTTTCTCTTTCTTCTTGTGATGAACTCCATGAATATGAGTACCTAATTATGTTTTGGTTATGGAATAGTTGGATTTCACAAAGCATGATTCTTTGATTCAATATATTAGTTTTGTCTCATATCTATCGTTTGCAATTCTCTCGAAAATATTGTTTTATGATTGGTTGATTGTTTTGTCAAGTTGCAAATTGGTAGAACTTCTAATCACATCTATTGCTAGTTTAGGGTTTATTATACGCAAAAGTGATATTCCTTGGATACAAGTAGCATAATATGATTATAGTTTGTAGTGATATATTCGTATGATCATATGTGAATCGTAACCTTTGTTAAATTGAATTAGTGCGCTTTCCACGTTCAATTGCTTTGATTGGCCTGATTTCATAGAACTTAATGCATCTAGGGAATTAAACTTGATTAGTGCTTTTACACGTTAGGTTGTTCCTTTAGGTAGAATTCATATTCGCATCTTTTAATGTGTTTGTTGATGACATGAAGAGATTTATGGATATTCTTGCGATCAAGGTATTCTAGGGTCTTTGATAAAAGTTGAGATTAAAAATCAATTCTAGTTATTGTGAAAAGCATGTTAGTGAATGAAAACGAAATCCTTAACCAATATCTCTTCTATCTTATTTGTTTGCTTATTTGTTTATTTGCTTTTATCTTATTTTAGTTTATAAAATCACAAAATCTCGGTATTTTATATAGGAAACCATAACATATTGACAACCTAGACCTCTCTGTGGGATCGATCCTTTCTTGCCCTTGCTATATTTATATTTTGAGTAGTAAGAAAGTGTAATTATATTTGTGTCGCTTACGACAGCGATCACTGTACTTCCCCAGGATGAATACACCGTTTGTATTTTTCCCTGGAGATCTCCCCTTTTGTCAAAAAAAATAAAAAAAAAATAAAAATAAAATAAATATGTCTCTTCCCGAGCGAATCCTTCGTATATCGAGAGAAATACATCGAAGAACCCGAAAACCATTGCAGAGCCATCATACCACAACCCCTTTCAAAAATATATATATATGAAGCAAAGGTTTCTTCGATGAAGAAGAAGGGAAAGATGTGTTTACAAAAAAAAAAGAAGGAAAACATCAGGGAACTAAGCGTGCTAACAGAAAAACAAAAGGAGGAACTAGCCCTCGAAGGATGGAGCGCAAGTCCCTTCGGGCAAATCTATCTTCAAGCATTTCCCAAAGAATCCTTCGGCAACAAAGGTTCCATTCAAATGTTTTAGCAAATGGCAACCTCAACATCCCATCCCGGCAACCACAACAGCCAGAAGCAGTGTCCTCCCGCAACTATTCCAAGATACGCCACCATGACCCTCCCGGTATCATCAATAACACCTTTGGCATCAACTTCAAAGGTTGTCTCGCTTCTATCATATACTCCTTCGAAAGTTTTTTCATCAACATTTCAAGGAAGTTTTTTGATTCATCCACATCAAAATCAAGAATCATGGCGTTCTCCTCCGCGTCCACCGAACCCAAGAGAGTCCGAACATGCACTCCGTTCTTCGTGAGGATAGAAGGAAGGGAGGTCCTTAATAATTTCGTTAGCTTCATGGAACAAAGATTCAACCCCAACCAATACCTCCTCAAGAGAAGAAGGTCGATCTCCACCGATTAAAGTCCTTTCCAAAAGGTTAAAGGCACGGCCGTCTCTCGGGAAGATCCCATCATACACTGCAAGAAATGGAAAGATGATCAAATTCCATCCTGTCTACACGCATATAAAAAGGGGATGGAGTGAACACAAAAAAAAAAAAAAGAAGAAGAAAACGCACCTAAGCAAAGCAAAGGAAAAGGGGAATCAACCGGAAGAACCCCTTCTCAAACAAGGGAGACGATACATTCGCGTTGGATATGAATACGGAACCTTAAAAAGGAAAGGGAGCAATGAAAGACATAATGCTTCCAGATTTTTGGCATGGATGATGCCCTAATGGAAGCCGCACGTGAAGGAAAGCAAAATAAGGAAACTTTGCCGGTCAAGAAACGTCTGCTCCCTCTTTATTTACATAAATCACGCCCGCAAGCACGGCTTCCAAGTTGCACCGGCCCCACCAATTGCGCCGACCTCCCAATGGCCGCACAAGTCACGCCTACAAGCACGCACGGTTTCTACACTTTGTGCCCGTCCCACCGCCTAGCACACACTCAGTTTCCCAATTCACGCCAACTTCCCAACGTCGCCCAAGCTGCACCGGCCCCACCAATTGCGACTTCTCAATACCGCCCAAGTCACGCCTGCAAGCACGCACGGCTTCTACATTTCGCGCCGGTCCCACCAGCTAGCACACTCAGTTTCCCAACTCACGCCAACTTCCCAACGTCGCCCAACCGCACCACCGCCCACCAATTGTGGCGACCTCCCGATTTGTGCAAAACTACCGAGGCAAGGATTCCAAATCCCATTTATAAAGGCCGACAAGCCTCCTTCAATTTTCCTTACGTTTTGTTGTAATGTTTGTCACCATCTTATGCTTACCTCGCAACAAAGCCCCTGCTCCGAGCTAGCGGGGACTTAATGTTGATGGTGGTTTGTAGACAAGGGGGTAAAATCGTAAAACCCCATGACCTAGTGTTTCCCGCAACACATTAACTAAGAGCATTTAACTCGTGTGTAAATAATTAATAGGGTATTTTTTCAAAATACCGTTAGGTTTTCAACACGTAACCCTAATTCCAAAATCAAGCCGCACCTCCGCGCACCATGGCAACAATGCCAAACCAAGCCGCATATCTTGCGCACCATGGCAAATGCCAAACCAAGCCGCACCGCGCACCATGGCAACAATGCCAAACCAAGCCGATATCACGCGCGACCATGGCAAAGAATGCCAAACCAAGCCGCACCCGCGCACCATGGCAACAATGCCAAACCAAGCCGCATACTCACGCACCATGGCAAAGAATGCCAAACCAAGCCGCACCCTTCGCACCATGGCAACAATGCCAAATCAAGCCGCACTCGCGCACCATGGCAACAATGCCAAACCAAGCCGCATACAAACAGCACCATGGCAAAGAATGCCAAACCAAGCCGCACTCCGCGCACCATGGCAACAATGCCAAATCTCCAAGCCGCTTATGCCTTTGGCCCACGCCAAACATAGCGCCTAGGCTTGCAAGAATTGCAACTAGGTCAACATGGCCGCACGAGCCATGGCACATGCCAACACGTGCCGCAAGCCATATTTCTAAGCCGCTATGCCTTTGGCCCACGCCAAACATAGCGCCCTAGGCTTGCAAGACTTGCAACTAGGTCAACATGGCCGCACGTGCCATTGGCACATGCCAACACGTGCCGCAAGCCATATTTCTAAGCCGCTATGCCTTTGGCCCACGCCCAACATAGCGCCCTAGGTTTGCAAGACTTGCAACTAGGTCAACATGGCCGCACGTGCCATTGGCACATACCAACACGTGACGCAAGCCATATTTCCAAGCCGCTATGCCTTTGGCCCACGCCAAACATTGCGCCCTAGGCTTGCAAGACTTGCAACTAGGTCAACATGGCCGCACGTGCCATTGGCACATGCCAACACGTGCCGCAAGCCATATTTCCAAGCCGCTATGCCTTTGGCCCACGCCAAACATAGCGCCCTAGGCTTGCAAGACTTGCAACTAGGTCAACATGGCCGTGCCGTGCCATTGGCACGTGCCAACACGTGCATATGCCAGCCATATTTCTAAGCCGCTATGGCCACCTTTGGCCCACGCCCAACATAAATATGCTTTGTACTCTAGGTTTGCAAGACTTGCAACTAGGTCAACATGGCCGCACGTGCCATTGGCACATGCCAACACGTGCCGCAAGCCATATTTCCAAGCCGCTATGCCTTTGGCCCACGCCAAACATAGCGCCTAGGCTTGCAAGACTTGCAACTAGGTCAACATGGCCAAGACGTGCCATTGGCACATGCCAACACGTGCCGCAAGCCATATTTCTAAGCCGTTATGCCTTTGGCCCACGCCAAACATAGCGCCCTAGGCTTGCAAGACTTGCAACTAGGTCAACATGGCCGCACGTGCCATTGGCACATGCCAACACGCGCCGCAAGCCATATTTCCAAGCCGCTATGCCTTTGGGCCACGCCAAACATAGCGCCCTAGGCCTGCAAGACTTGCAACTAGGTCAACATGGCCGCACGTGCCATTGGCACATGCCAACACGTGTCGCAAGCCATACTTCCAAGCCGCTTTATGCCTTTGGCCCACGCCAAACATAGCGCCCTAGGCTTGCAAGACTTGCAACTAGGTTAACATGGTCAAGACATGCCATCGACATGCCAAACACACTCTGGTAGCCTAACTTGCAAACCGTGCAACCTACCACCAAGGCATTCCGCACATGCCAAACACACACGCTGGTAGCCTAACTTGCAAACCGTGCAACCTACCACCAAGGCATTCCGCACATGCCATTGGCACATGCCAAACACACACGCCGGTAGCCTAACTTGCAAACCGTGCAACCTACCACCAAGGCATTCCGCACATGCCATTGGCACATGCTACACACGCCACTAGCAGCCTAACTTGCAAACCGTGCAACCTACCACCAAGGCATTCCGCACATGCCATTGGCACATGCTAAACACACACGCGGTAACCTAACTTGCAAACCGTGCAACCTACCACCAAGGCATTCCGCACATGCCATTGGCACATGCCACACGCGCCACTAGCGGCGCCACTTGCACTCAAGATGCAACCAACACTCGAGACATCGACACAAACCGGGGATGCTTCTTTAGGGTTTTGGTTTGCGATCACAAAGATGCAGGCGTACACTACGCTCACATTAAGAAAGCGTGAAAAGGAATAAAGCGGTCAAATAAAGAGGAAATAATGGTGAAAAACGTTTTCGACCATTAAACCATGCTACCACCTCCTCCCATTATTTCACCCTTTACTCTCTTCCTTCATGAGGCCAGGGTACGTTTCAATCTCGACTTGTATAAATAGGTCTTACATATTTCCACCAGACAACAAGTCTCGGTCAAGAGAAATATACTACACTTACACTCTCAGAAAGGCAACTTTGCAAGCTCTCCCAAAAAGCTTTCATCTCTTGCAAGCTTCCTAAGCTTTCACTTTCTGATACAAGTCGAGATACTACTCTCCTCAACAGCTTTCTTTGCTTCCCTCCCCAAATCAACCCTTCTCCTCCACTTTGTGACCGAAGCAAGTCTGGAACGGCCATTTCTTGGTTTAGGACGGACTTGTACAGTTGATCTCTCGAATCTATAAAGTGCTCACGTGCAGCACATTTGTTTAGGGTTTGAACCAGTTTCTCACTCACCTACCGAATTTACCGAAATCGGTAGAAACGATTTTTACCCATAAACAATAAGTAATCAGTAGTATGTCTTGAGTTGTTAACATAGAAAGAACAAACGGACTAGTTGGGCTAGTTCTAGTACTGCTGTCTAACATTTAACCAAAGAAAATTAAACATTGGTCTAGCAACACACTATCTCAACATTTGCTTATTAGGCCCTGTTTGTTTCCCTTTTGGCTTAGTAGTTGCAGTTGATGTAGTCTTTCTAACAATTTCAGAAGATGAAGCAGTCCTTGAAGTTGTCTTTTTGACAGAATCACTTGCTCTACTCCTGATCTTGACGTCTTTTTTGGCTTTGATGTTTGCAAATGAACTTCCATTCACCTCACATTCAACCGTAGCTTTCTTTCCCTTGGGGTTGGATCCAACCTCACCACTTTGACATGTTTTGCTGTTGTGATTCAGACCACCACACTGTTCTAATTTAGAACAATTAGTCTAAAATTCCTTTGTATCACTTTCCTGCAACAACAATTAACAATAATTCAATTACTTTAAATTGCAACGAATCTAAACTACACGTTTAAAGTGCACCATAAATACTACAATACAACACTTCTAGATACTCATATACCCTTTTAAATGGATTTATGAAGGCATGCCAAAATTATTAATGAGTCGCCTCTAAACAAGGAGCAATGGCACTGGTAATACTCCATATTCAATTGATGGTTAAACAAGAAACAACAGAGCATAAAAACACACCTGTAAATCACTTCCATTTGTTATGTAACTTGTTTAACTAATAATTTTAAACTTGTTTATGATCATGGTGTCTATACTGAGAATCTTAGACCCTATTGAAGTTGGTTACTTATTCGACGAATTCCCACAAGCAAATGAGAGTATGTTTATTTATTTTAAATGGTTGGGACTTGGGGTTCACGTACGGTGGAATAGTTAGTCAAGTCTAGAGAAAAACTAAAGACAGTTCAAACCTCAAAATGGAATTATATTATTATTAGTACCAGTTATTAATTTCCCGAATTAGGTCGGTTTCATAAGGATCAAACTTCAATAAGAAAAGTAAAAATTAAGAAAAACTTCATGGATAATATTCATTAACTCATGTTTACCACGCAAAGTACAACAAAAATTGCAACTAGGTTTGAAAAACTTACAGTAAAGTACTATGAAAGCTTTGTAGTAGATTTCAACAAACAGTTGGAATGCAACGAACAGGGGGTCGAAATGAAATACTTACATAATCATACAAACTTCATCTCTTACAGAATCATACAAACTATCCCCATCAGATAGTAGCATTCACTTAAAGGAAGCTTTCCACCCATGAGACTCTTTTTCTCTTCATGCATTAGAAGTTTATAACTCTCAATTTATCTTGCAAATATGGTTCACCGATAGGAATTCCCGACAAAATCATCTTTGGTTTAGAAAATTATCCATGTCGCCGTACTTCAATGCAACTGCAATTACACTCAGGGTCAAGAAAATCTCTATAACCCAAAGGGAGGTGGGATGGGAGATTGCTAATTGATGGGAATCTAGTAAACAAAATCCCCAATTTCAGAAACCCTAAAATCGTTTTGACATAAAACCTAAATTGGAAGTTGTAATTAAAGAAAAAGTAATGTACTAGATGTGAGATACAAACGAAAATCCAATCTGGTTTTAAAGAACTTACATGTTTTGAATCACTATGACTGGATTTGAGAAGATTTCACAACTTCGTAGTAGAAAAAAAAGATTTCCCAGTTGTCCTTCCTTTAATAACACATAATCATCTCTAATAACACATCAACAACCTAGATCTATCGCTCTTTCACTCGATCTACCTTTTCTTTCTCAATTTCTCTCTGCCAAAAATTTTTACACTGAAAACCTATGCTCTCTCGATTTCTCTTCTCCACAGAGAAGATAATCGATAACCTTCCACTCGCCCGTCGGATCCCAAATATGTGTTATGCCAGGTGGTGTGTCACGAATCTGACGGTTGAGGGCAAAAAAGTCCATCAATCCCATGTGTAAGCCCACACATGTGACATATTAACCACTTAACAGTTTTTTTCTCTCTTTAGGATAGATTCCTTAATTTTTTCCGTTATGGGATAGATCCCCAAACGAATTAGTGAAAATGGGACATATTCCCAATTTTCCCAATGAACTTTTGATGACAAAGATTAAGTCTATGATATCATTATGCAAATATTGATGTAAATTAGAATGAATCTTTGAATATTCCGCAGTATTGATCTTTCCCTGATCCACTTTTTGTGAAAGTACTGTGTGGCTCCGTAAGTTTTCTTATGTTGAGCATTTCCGATTAAATTAATCATAGGTTCTCTTATGGTTAATTTAATTGAGTTTTCTGGATACAAATTCATGTAATTTTTTAATGTCCAAAGAAATCATTCTTTTCTCGTAAAAGTAAGCTCGTTCTTGTTGTTCCTTTGGGAATGACATTTTATTGGGGAGAGTTCTTAATTGAACTTGTGCTTAATTGCCAAATCTTTGTGGGGAGTGCGGCTGTGGAATATTGTAGGGGTTATCTTGTATCTCTATTAACTCTTTGATGAATACACTAAGTTTCGAATATGTGAAATCATCGAAACAAAGTTGGTATGTGTTTCTCTTTTGGTCATGAAGCATCTCTATGAAAATTTCATTAGGATCCCACTAGTTTTTGTACCTTTGCCAATTTATATTGACAAAAAGGGGGAGAATTAATATATAGTTCACACTAAGGCTGCACATGAGACGGTACAGTCCGGTTTTCTGTTGGAACCGGTATATGTACCTGGAGGTTACCGGTACCTCATTTTGAGGACCGTTACCTGTACCTCATTTTGAGGTATTACATGAGGACCGTTACCCGTCTTGACTGCTTTCTTTCTTTATTTTTCTTGTACTTTTATAGCTGCATTTAGAAGACCCCAATTTGGGCCCGATTTAGTGGTTACAAGACCTAGGTACCCTTATCCTGGGGTTTTACCCACCGGTGTATGTAATTATCTTCCTATAAAGTCTGGGGTTTTAAAGTTCGAACCCATTGATACTCAAAAGATGTCCAAGACTTCAAATCCTTTACGAAAAGATTATTTGATTGAATCACATGAATCGCAATGAAAGCCACACTTTTTCAACAAAGGATGAGACAGATAACAAAATTATGTTATTCTAATTAATTCAAAGTATTCAACAAAGAGATAACAAAATTATGAGATTATCTCTTTTGAATTAATTCAAAGACAATGGCTTAAAGACATTCATGATTGATTCAAATTAAACATTTCAAGCATCATGTAGATGGGGAAAACGAGTTGGTGGGTTTTTAAGAACATAACTTTAGGAGACGACTTGTCTCTCTTATTGCTTTTAGAGGAAACTCCTGAACCGAGCGAACCGTCTAACCTCCTATAAAGTCAACCATTGATACTCAAAAGATGCACCGCAAAAGGGAGTGCTTTGAATTCGAGAGATCAATCATGTAGATGGGGAAAAGCGAGTTCTTGGTTTTAGGACTCGGAGAAACTCCTTGACTAAACCAAGACAATGGCCGTTCCGGCATTCAATTCAGATCGGTCACAAGAGAGGATGGGTCGATCTCGTAGGAGGGAAGCCGAGAAATGTGTGAGATCAATGGTGATCGAAATTGTAGATGTGTTGTGTGTATTCGTGAAGAAATAAGATAAGTTCTGACTGATTGAATTTGCTCTGTTGAGAGTAATTGTTCAGACGCTGAGTTTTTGTTCTCTTGTTGTCTGTTTTACGTAAAATTGTCCTCCTTTCAATCATGATTCAGAGACTTATTTATATTGCTAGAATTGTAAACACCTTGATCCCATGAAGTGTGACAGTTGCTGGAGTCAAAGAGTGGGGAAGTGGAAATCGTGTTAAAACCAGTTGCTCATTGTGCGGAGACTTGGTTGGTTTTCCATCCACTACTTTGCTAACTCCTCCAACTGATTGCACGACTTGCTCACATTCTCATTGTGTGTATAAACACACGTTGTAGGATCAAAATATCGCGACATCAATACCTCGCGAGATCAATAAACGACAGCGTTGCGAAGGCGTCGCAGACGAGTAATATAAATGACGCAATGGACGACGATAGCCAGAACACGAGAAAGGTGTGAAGATCTTGCGACATCTAGGAGAACTGCGAGATTATGTATTTGTACACTTGCGATATTTCGCAAGTCATTCCCGAAAATAAAGGACAGTCTAGCTGTCATCCACTATGTACTACCCTATATAAAGAGTTGAACAAGTCTGTTGAGGAGAGATCTTTTTCGAGGGGTTAGGCAAGTCATTAAGAGAGAGAAAGTTTGTAGTGATTGTAATTTCTTTAGCTCTTTTCCATTTTATCTTGTAAACATTCAAGGAATTAATCAATAAAAATCATAATTGTTCATCTTCAATGGCTTAGTTGTATGGATTCTTGTGAGGGGTGTAGTGTAGGATTTCCTGCAACTACATATTGGCGCTAGAAACAGGGACCGATTGAAGATAAGAGATTGGATATTGTTACTAAAATCGTTCAAATCAAGAATATGATGGATAAATTAGAGAAAGCCATAATCAAAGAGAGTAATGGAGAATTGGAATGTAGTATGATTACAAAAACAATGGTTAATGAATTTCATGAAAGTATCAGAGGGAGAATACACAAAAGAGATTTTGAAGTTATAACAATACTAGAGAAGGCGTTACCCTTAAAAGAATGGGAAAAAGAAGATTATGTTCACAAAGCGCAGAGATACCAAGAGAGAATTTAAGCCACACGACTCCGCTAGTGATTACAATAAACGCAAGCAAGGAAGAAGGAAAACCAACAAAGACAAATGTGGAAGAATGGGAAATAAATAGAACTTTGGTGGACACAGGGAGTTCAGTGAATATAATGTTTTATCATGCTTATAAAGAATTGGGGTACAAAATTGAAGAAATGACTTCCGCAACATATCATATCTATGGTTTCGGCAAATCCATAACAAAACCTAAAGGGGAGATAAAAATACGAATTTTGTTGGGAGAAATTGAAACACATCTGACGTTATGTGTAGTGGATATGGAATCACCATATAATATGCTGTTAGGAAGACCATGGATACATGCAATAAAAGCTGCAACATCGACATTTCATCAATGTGTCAAATTTCCTATGCCGAGTGGAATTGGCGAAATCAGAGGAGATACTGATAAAGGAAGGATATATCATCAAATCGAAGTAAAACATTATGAAGAACGGGTGAAGAGGCGTAAATATCGCAAGAAGATGGCAAAAGCAGCGAAAAAGGAAGAAGAATTTAGAACTTACATGATAAGAGCAGAAGAAGGAAAAGGAATATATGGGTAAGAGAATGAACTTGCGAAGGAAATAAAAGGACCAACGCCCATGGGAGAACCGAAGGCTAGCTACACTGCGGCAGAGCCAACAAAGGAAGTGAATATCGGAACTGAAGAAGAACTCAAGATGTTAAAAATTGGGACTAAAATGGAGGCAGATGAGGAAAGAAAGACTATTGATTTGTTGCGAGATTATAAAGACATTTTCGCGTGGGATATGGATGAGATGCCCGGAATAGATCCATCTCGTAGCTTGCCATAAATTAGAGATTGATAAAAATGCAAGACCATTCAAGCGAGAAATTAGAAAAATTGCAACAACATATCATCCTCAAATAGAAGAAGAGTTACGTAAGATGCTTGACGCCGGAATTATCGGACAAGCAAAATATCCCGAATGGATAGCGAATATAGTCGTAGTCCCAAAGAAGAAAAAGGGATAAGAATTTGCATAGATTTTACCGATCTAAACAAAGCTTGTCCAAAAGATAGTTTTCCTTTGCCGGATATTCCGCAAATGGTTGAGTCAGCAGCAGAAATGAAAGGATATCCTCTCTTGATGGATACAAGGGATACAATCAAATACCTCTCGTTTGAAGAATACCAAGAGCATATTTGCCTTTTTTCGCTCCAAGAGGATTATACTGTTACACAAAAATGCCATTTGGTCTGCAAAATGCTGGAGCAACATACCAAAGGATGGTAGAAAAAGTGTTCGAAAAATGGATACATAAAACACTAGAGGTATACGTGGATGCCATGTTAATAAAAAGTAAGAAGGAAAAGATCATGTACGGGATTTGAAGGAAATTTTTGAACAAATGAGACATTTCAACATCAAAGTAAATCCGGAAAAATGTACCTTTGGGGTGGCATCTGGAAAATGTTTAGGATACATTGTGTCAAAATAAGGGATACAAGTCGATCCAGAGAAAGTACAAGCAATTCGCGATCTGCCGACACCAAAGCAAATGGTGAAAGATGTGCAAAAGTTAAATGGACTATTAGCTTCGCTAGGAAGATTCATCTCGCGATCATCTGATAAGTGCAAGCATTTTTTCAACATACTTAAAAAGGGAGCGAAATTTAGATGGACAGATGAATATGAAAAGGCGTTACAAGGAATAAAAGAACATCTAATGGATATATCAATCTTACAAAAAGCAGAGCCAGGGGAAGAATTATTAATTTACCTTGCGACAACCTCGCATGCACTAAGCGCAGTATTATTGCGAATGGACGCGGGAGTGGAAAAGCCAACGTATTACATCAGCAAAACATTCAATGCCGCGGAGAAAAATTATTCAAAAATTGAAAAACTAATTTTGGCATTAGTTTACGCAACATTTAAACTTCGCATCTACTTGAAGCACACACGGTTAAGGTAATGACAAAAGTACCAATTGAGTCAGTAATGAAAAATTCAAAAAGGTCAGGAAGGGTTGAGAGATGGAATGCTCAAGTAAGCCATTGCAAACTCAAATATGAAATACTATCCTCACCCAAATCACAAGTTGTTGCAGACTTTTTTTAGCAATTTCCATTGGAAGAGGATGAAGCAGTGGAAGAAATGATGGATATAGAAGAAGAACATGGAAATCCAAGGGATTTATTAACTGAGCCAAACATATGGGAAATATTGGTAGATGGATCGTCAAATGGAGAAGGTAACGGAATTGGGATCATTGTAATTTCGCCAGAAGGCAATAAAATGGCTTTTTCTTTCAGATTGGAATTTGCATCTACCAACAATGAAACAGAGTATGAAGCTATAATACATGCTTTGCGATTCGCAATAGAAATGAAGTTGGAGAATGTAAGAGTCACCAGTGATTCCTAGTTAGCTATTCTCCAGATAAAAGAAGAATATACTACAAATGAACCATCCTTGAAAAAAATACAAAAAACTTGTTGAAGAATTGTCGGCGAAGATACCAAAAATAAAATGGAGACACATATCAAGAAGAGACAATAGACTCATGGATGCTTTTGCTTTTATATCAAGTATGATGACAGATCCAACTGCGAGATGCATAAAAATACAGACACTTCTATCACCGTCAATCAACAAAGAGGAAGAGGAAGAAGCAGAAGTAATGCTCATAGAAGATGGAACACAAAGACCCTATTGCGAAGATTGAGAATGAACTTCATGCTTATCTATTGAAAGGAGAAACGCCAAGAAATAGATTAGAGATGCACAAATTAAAAAGCCATGCAACAAATTATGAATTAAGAGACGGGGTATTGTACCGAAGATCCTTTAATGGACCCTCGCTTAGATGTTTAACACGAAAGGAAGGAGAAGCAAGTGTTAAAAATGTTACACAGTGGGGATGCTGCAATCACGGTGGCGGAAGATCTTTAGCACATAAGGCGAAAATGCAAGGCTATTATTGGCCATATATGCATGAAGATGCGAAACAAATGTCAAGACGTTGCGAAGATTGTCAAAGGCACGTAAAGAAAATACATGCACCAGAGCACCATTAACCTCTTCAACAAGTGTATGGCCTTTTGGAAAGTGGGGGTTAGATATTGTAGGACCATTTTTAACGAGTGCACAGGCGGAGGAGATATCCGATTGTCGCTACGATTATTTCACAAAGTGGGCGTATAAAAGCAAAGACAACACATTCGCGATAAAGATATTTTTACCTTTATATTCGAAAACATAATATGCAAATTTGGAATTCCAAAGACACGATTGGTATCCGACAATGGGAAACAACTTGAGGGACAAAATATAGAATTGCCGCTTAATGCATTTCAAATAAAATGTGGGAAATCAACTCCTTTATACCCGCAGCCAATGGACAAAGCGGAAGCAACAAATAAAACAATCGCAGAGATATCAAGAAGAAGTTAGAAGGACATAATAGGGCATGGTGTGAACAAGTGCATAATGCAAGTATGGTCTTACAATACAACAAGGCGAGAAGCTACTGAATGTCACCATTTTGTCTAACATATGGAGTTGAAGCCGTACTTCGACGTGAAGTTATTATTCCAACAACAAAGAGAGAAGCTTGGGAGAAAAATCTTAGTGCGGGTAACATTTTGGTTAAATTAGATGAATTAGAGGAAAAGAGAGAAAGAGCACTACAAAGATATGGAGAATTATCAAAAAGATTAGCTAGAGAATATAACAAACGTGTCAAGACACGCGAATTTCAACCAGGTGATATGGTATTGAGAGAAACACCAATAAATCGAGAGAAAGTGGTGGCAAGTTGGCGAAAAAAGTGGGATGGACCTTATATCATCAAGGAGATAGTTGGAACATGGGCATATAGATTAATGGATCCCGAGGGCAAAGATGTGGGCCAAAGATTGGATAGACCGTGGAATAAATTATATCTCAAGAAATATTACCCATAGAAGATGGAAGGGAAAGAATAAGTTGCGAAATATTGAATGGATGAAATGAAATGAATTCATATGAAATGTTCTTACGATAGAGTGATTGCGAAATTGCATAAAATAAAGAAAGAATGTGCGAATATCTTGCAAATAAAATAACAAGAGATAATCAAAAATGAATGATTTATACGAATGGGACGAACCTTTATGGCGTACACCCTAGTTCGCGAATGATATTTCGTAAGAGGCAAATGTAAGACCTAAAGTGCGTCATATAAGGGGGTATCTCTTGACATGGCTCAGGGAAAAGGTTACACCGCTCCTGGAACCCGAGTCATGAAAATTTGGGGTCAATAAAGCCCATCCGAGAGAGATACCTTGGATTTCCAACTATATAAGGTTATACCCTGGTTGGACGACCGAGGGTCTCTTCCAAGGAGTCAGTGTATGACCAAGGCGCCGAGGTACACGGTTGAGCCAAGAGTGCCTGGGGCATTTGAAGTGTCTCGGCCATTCTTGGCAAGTCTTGGCACATGCTTCACTCGGCCCAAAGAAAACTCCACTTAGGGTGCAGTCTCGTAACCATAAGCCCTATAGGTATAAGGGATAAGAGGTCATGAAAATAACTGGTTGTTGTTAAGACCGGATGGGAGGAGCTAGTCTTGTATGGCCGATGTACGCCTCCTTGAAGGGGCAACCAGGGAGATGATAAGGGCGGCACCCTCCATTAGGGAGCTGATAAGTGTCTTAAGACGCAAATGTCATGAGGCTCTATTTTCGCAAGAAAATTTAGGCTTGTCATATTTGTGCGATGATCCTAAAGAGGCAATAATACTAACGCGAGGGTAAGACGAGATCAATGGGTTTTTACATGAAAATGTAAAGACGTCCCGCGATTTCGTCGCAAAGACTAAATGTCATAGGGCTTTACGTTCGCAAGAATATTTAGGCCTGTCATATTGTCGCAAGAAAAATATCCTGCAGAGGCAAAAATACTAAAGAAATGATAAGACAAGATCAATGGGTCGTTACATGAAAGTGTAAAGACGTCCTGCAATTTTGTCGCAATGAGGGGTGGCAAAATAAGACCTTTAACTAGGAAGGCAAAATAAGACCACACAAGAGCAATGATAAGGCAAGATCAATGGGTCATTACATGAAAATGTAAAGACGTCCCGCGATCTTGTCGCAATGATGAAATTCAACATAAATGAAGATAATGGAAAACAAAATAGTAATAATTAAATATCAAGAATTATACTCGTTGCAAGAAAGAGTAATAATAAGCGAGATGAACACATCTAAAAGATGATTGAAGTACGTAAAGAAGTAACAAGTACAAGAAGAAAAATTACAAGAGAAAGTCAATTCTCGAATATCAGTTTTTCACCGAAGGAGATACTTGGATTTTATTCAGCAACTTTATCCATATTTTCGCCAGTTATTATATTTCCACTAGATCCTCCTTCACCCAGATCATCGTTGACATCTTTACTAGGAGGGATTGTCTCTTTATTTGCGAGCTCTTCACCACTATTGTAGTCATAATCGCTGTCAGGAGGGTTAGGAACTTCATCATCCCTTACTTCTAGAGGTTCGATACATACAGGATCAAGAAATTAGATAGTAAAACATCATTTACAAGAACTTCGGCTTTAAGATGAAATTGACGAAGGAGTGCTTTCTGATGATTTCTACTCTCTATATCTTTACAGTCAGACATATAATCGAATCTTCTTTCTGCACGATCGCGAGAGCGAGCAAGGGAAGTAACGAGTATTCCATTTTCTTTGCGAATTTTTGAATAATCAGATTTTAGAGTGGAAATAGAGGAATGAAGATTTTTCTCAGAATCTGCAAAAGAAAAAAACATAGAAAATCATTCAGATTTTTGGAATTCGCAAGGAAAATATCACAAAATAATAAATAAATGGATTAAGGTAGTCAAATAATATGACTACCTTCCTTTTGCGAGGTAAGATATTGGATTAAAGCCGAACAACTATTCTCTAAGTGATCCATGGCATTGTCAAAATTATCTCCAATTAAGCCTTTCAGTCGAGATCGCAAGCTTTTTTCGTTAGAAACAAGTAAGGCATTTTCTTTCGCAAGATAATAATTGGACTCTTCTAACTTGGAACATTGATCCTTGAATTGGTTCGCCTTTACACTTAAGATTATTCTACCCTGTATAAGTTTATCCTTCTCGGCAGTAACTTCTTCGAGTTGGTTTCTCAGTGAACAAAGAGATCGTTCTTGTTCTTTACACATTTTTTGACAAACATCGATCAAGCGAGTAAATCGCCACCTTGTTTAACATAGTTCGCTTCTCTTGAGAAAGAATTCCATTCTCATCTGATAAAGTTCTCAACTCCAAATTAGCTTTAGTCAAAGAGTAAGAGAGGCGAGATAATTCATTACTTAATGAGCCTTGTTTCTGAAGTCAGCATTTTCTTTAGAAATTATCTATTTGATCAACAGAATATGTATGAAGATTATCTAATTGGTTATATTGCTCCATCCAAGCATCTCTATCCATTCGAGCTTCTTCAACAAGATTCCAACCGATATATCTCCATTTTTCGCTCTGGTTTAAAGCTTGAAGGGCGAACAAGGGCTTGATGATCAAAAAAAAAAAAAAAAAAAAAAAAAAAAGGTAAGATTGTACCTTTCAATTATTCGTTCTTCTTGCGAAGATTATCACGATCCAAATAAACATTTTGAAGTTTTTGATTCTCAAGTTGGAGAATAATACACTTTGCAAATCATAGCTTGGAGATCATTCTTCAAAATATTAACTTCTTGCTCCAAAGATGTTTGCGAAATTTTATCGGAGCCAAGGTATTTGCTCAAAACCTCGCAGACATTAGACTTGATAGGATCGACAGAAGTCTTCTTGGCATCGTTCACAATATCTGATAGAACTTTGAAGGCCACGTCTATTCCTTCCAAATTTTCCTTAGTAATAGGGATTTGCTCATATAAGTAAGTAACGATGATAGAAGAAGGAAGAGATGAGTCATTTTTTGTTAAAGGAATATCATGAGAAGAGGAAGTCTCATGAAGATCAATGAATGGGGAAACAAGTAGAGGCATTGATAATAGGAGAAGAAATGGGCTCATTCGCAACGGACTCAAGTTATGAGGGATTTGATCTATGAAAAATTCAGCATAGGAGAAAGATCATCAACAATATTTTCAGTAGAAACAAAGAGGTTTATCTTGCGAAGATTTCAGCAGAGGAGTTGTAAGTTTGAATGTAGGAAAGGAAACAGCAGGTGCAACAGGTTTAGAACGACGAGGTTTCTTGGGGGACCTATCAACATTTTTGTCATCCTGCGAATTACAAGTTAAATAAGAAACAGAGGCAACAATATTGTTATTAAAAGAGTAAATGTTTCTTAAATACCTTGCTATTCGCAGACTTTCTTTTAGTGACAAGTGGTTTTCTGTTTGCGAGCCCATGGAGATAGTAGGGTTCACAATGGTGAACTTGGTGTTAGATTTGTTCTTGCTAAAACAAAAACTAAGGGGAATCATTAAAAGAAGAACAAGATCAAAACAAAACAACTTCAATAAGAGAGATCAATCACAAAGTGATCAAATTCAAAGAAAATTAACGAACCTTGATGGCTCCATAGAAACAGTAGCAGAAAAAGAAAGATGAGAACAGTAGCAGAAGAATAATAGCAGAAAAATGATGAAGAAGACGATGAAGAAAAACATCAGTAAAAAGTTGAAGACGATGAAGACGAAGTAAAAGAAAAGAAATACTTTCATAAGGAATTCCCCTTTAAATAGACAAGAAATGAGTAACCGGATAACATTAAATGTACCCGGTAAAAGGGAAAATTTTAGATACGTGTAAACAAATCATCCCTAAATCCACAGAATCTTGTCGGCAAAAATTGATGGAAAACAAACGATCATGGCATTTCAAAATACTGGTTCTCATGACATTCTCTTCTTCGCAGAGAAGACATGAGAAGAGGCAAGATGTAGGATCGAATATCGCGTGATCAATAAACGACAAACGACATTGCGAAGGCGTCGGGGCATTTGTAATATAAATGACGCAATGGACGACGATAGCCGAACACGAGAAAGGTGTGAAGATCTAGCGAGATCTAGAGAACTGCGAGATTATGTATTTGTACACTTGTGATATTTCGCAAGTCATTCCCGAAAATAAAGGAAAGTCTAGCTGTCATCCACTATGTACTACCCTATATAAAGAGTTGAACAAGTCTGTTGAGGAGAGATCTTTTTCGAGGGGTTAGGCAAGTCATTAAGAGAGAGAAAGTTTGTAGTGATTGTAATTTCTTTAGCTCTTTTCCATTTTATCTTGTAAACATTCAAGAAATTAATCAATAAAAATCATAATTGTTCATCTTCAATGGCTTAGTTGTGTGGATTCTTGTGAGGGGTGTAGTGTAGGATTTCCTGCAACTACACACGTGCCGGAGACCGCCAGACCAGAACCCTAATTAATATCCCCCATGTGACACGATTGATGTCTCGTGATTGTGGAGTCTGCAAGGCAGCCGTGTATTTAGTTAGTCAGTTGCTGACTTTATGGGACGATGAGTCCTTGTATTGTTGAGTCGAACATGATTTACAAATGTTCTAAGACTCATGAATTGAACATGTCTGCTGAGACAGAGGTATAATTGTCGAATAAATGTTGATAGTTAAGGTGAACAAATATTTTTCATTTGATGAATTGTTGGATATTGATAGTTGAACCAATATTCCTTAGTTTGAGCAAATATTGCTCATCTGAGCAAATGTTGCTCGTTTGATGAATAATTAATTTAAAATACTGGCAACTGAACCAAGTATAATAATTAAAGTGTTGATTACGGGATCAACATAAAATTATTAGTGTTTGAATCTGGAATTATAAACCTTGGATTCGAAAACCCTAATTTTAATCAATTGCTGATCAATTGATGATTTATTGAAAATCAACCATGGAGTGAAGGAGGGACCGACTACATGGGATGATGAATCGACCATAAGTCGACCATGTAGCGCCCAGATGCTCGAGTGAGAAAATACCAAAGTCTCTTGAAGACCATTTGGTGAAAGGATGATTAAATACTGATTTAATCATTTATTAAAATATTGCTCGTCTAAGCGTGGTAATAAAACCTAATTATGAAGAGATGAGGGACCGACCAAGGGGTCATGAAACCGGTCCTGGTTGGTCACAAGACCGAATGAGGATCGTTTTATGAAATTCCAAATTGTTTTGAAAAGTTTGAACCTAATGTGAACAAATTAGGTCAAATGATGAAAGTGTACAGGACCGGCCTCTTGCAAGCCAAAGAGCCAACCTTGGTCGGTCAAGGTAATATGCTCATGTCACCAAAGTGTTCGTGTCTCAGTCCTGAGAATTTTGATATTTTCTGATGCGCGTTTGAGCAACATTTTGAGAAAATATGAAGAAATCAAGGTTTTTGCTCAAACTGAGGAAATTTCATAAGATGAAGGAAATAATAATAAAATAATAAGGAATCATGAGGTGTGGGATCAGCCATAACTAGGGCGTAGCCGTCCGGCTAGTAGACCCGGTCCCATGACACCTTTCCCAATTTTATGTTATTTCCTTGATGTGAAGGAAACACCATGAAACTGAGGAGTTTCCTTAAAACGGAGGAGTTTTGTTCAAATGAAGGAATTTTGAGTAAAAAGGGAGCTTGTTGAAGCATCATATTTCTTTTATATAGTCAGGGAAAACATCATTACATCCTGAAGACGTTATTGCTCTATACTAGCAGGCAAGCTGTCTAGGAGCCGTCCAATCGTTCGATTTTATATAGAAGTAATTACTGAAATTGCTCAGTACTCATGAGATATGCCGTTGCCTCAGCTGAGAGACTGCACATCTACATATACTCTAAGAGACTGTATTCTCAGTCAGAGGTTCTTGCGGCATGAGTATTCATGCTTCAATGAGAGACATGAGCCTCAATACTCATCTGATTGCTGGATCAGGAGTATGTATAATTATGGTTTTACGATTTTAGCCCTTGTCGAAAATCCACCATCTACACATCCTAAATCACAATCAAAATGATTATAACATTTCCATCAATAAGAAAAAAAATAAAAAATTCCGTCTGATTACATTCAAGAACAACATCAAACACAAATAATTAATTAAATTAGAAAAATCACATGAACAGAAGAAAAGGGCTTACCATGGATTATACCCATTAATTCAAATTCTAACTAAATCATGAATTAAACCCAATTTCAATTTTCATATAGAAATCTTCAAAATTTAGTTCACCCACCAAACTTTCAGTTTGTTCACTGGATTATGTCCACCAACATAATTAATCAAATAATCAAACTCCCATAAGGGCAACAGTACGAGCAATCATGTCATATGTTCTATGTAGACAAAATTGAAGTACAACATAAGCAAATACCAGACACAAATTTGGAAACTAACAACACATATCTCCCATTTGGAGGCTATTATCTACTGCTCTAGATGAACAGCAATAACAAAACCTTTTCTTCCTTTTTTTCCTAACATGAGATTAGAGATGGTGAAGAAGAAGAAGCGAACCTAAGATGGTGATAGAGAGATGAGACTCGTCTGCTCTCCATAGAAAGAAAAAAAAGATGATAAAATGGAGAATGATGCGAAAAGATGAAACTTTGTTATGAACTTTCATACCAAACCTAGAATGTGGTTAAGATTAATACATAAACTTCTAATCAACGTCTCTTATTGATCGGGACATTCACGCCGGTACTAGCCGGTACTCCCAGAGAACCGAGTACCTGTACCGGTATACACCGGTTATCATATTTGATTCCCGATCCCTATACCTCCTCTCCCGGTTTCGGTCCGGTTCTGGTTCTTTTTGTCCGGTTCTAGTCCGATATACCGGGTACAACGGGTTATTTGTGCAGCCTTAGTTCACACTACAAATACATATGGTTTACGGATCATTATGTAAGGGGGAGTGGTTTTCATTGTGGAATGAAGTATTGACTAAGGGGGAGTGATACATATCACCATAGCATTGTTGTCAAAGTTGTGATACAATTGGACTTTGATGCTGTGTAATAATACTATGACACTGTATAACAATGATTGGGAACTACTGCTTTCATATTGTTATAGCTACGGATCTTCAACAACTATGATACTGAGTTGAACACGTTCTGAATCACTTCAGTACTTGGAAGTAACGAAGATTTCGAGTAATGTTGAAGAACCAAGGAGATCAAGTATTTGGATGAGAAGCTACAAAGTTTATTTATTTTGTAATCCATATGTATTGATAGTTTTGTCACTAAAATTGACAAAGGGGGAGATTGTTAGAGCACTGCTCGGTCGAACTCGCAAGCGTTGCTATCTCAAGATTGTTTGTCAAGTTTAGGTGCCAAAATTATAAGTGTTTATTTCTAGTCTACTTATAGCTAAGTCTCGGATTAGGATAGAAAGTGTAGTTGAGCTTTAGACTTCACGGCGTTAATCGAATGAAGACGAAGAACTATTCAAGGGAACTTGTGGAACTTCATGATAGGTGTCTAAAACACCTAATTTACTATCTAGTAGTTATGCTTTCTTTGCTATTTTTCTGGTGAATTATGTATTTTATGTGTGCTTTTGAGTTTATTAGGTGCAATGGAGTCATTTGGAGCAAAAAGACCAATTGGAACTCGCTCAAATACAAGATTTCTACTTTTCATTGTGTAGAGGACGAGAAGGTGAAGACAATGCCGAAAGAACGGAGTCATTCCGACATCGTATGAAGAAGTTATGGGCGAAACAAGAATGAAGCTGGAACTAAACTGTCAGTCCTGGATGAAGATCGCTAAGGGACACCCTCATGTTAAGGGGCAGACATTTTCAAAGGAAGTGCTAAAGGGAGTCGAGTTTTGTTCACTGGGGGGCTGCCAGTTTCAAATGATGTTAAGGGCACCCAGCCTATCTGCTCAGGGCACTTCGTCTTCCCTCTTCCTAAATAGAACCATGCAATGGCAGTTAGAGCTTGATGATCATAATGATCAAAATAATGGTGGATTTTGAAGAAGAGATATTCGAGCTTCTGAGAGCATCATTGAGTTTCTGAAGGCGAGATGAAGCTTGGGTAAGTGACTGATTTCCATAAATCAGTGGTGTTTGAGTTCGGGGAGAAATCAGGCGAGACAATAATGATGAACCGTTGTCATTATCGGCCGTTAATGGAGATGTTTTGTTGGAAGAGACGATGGGGTTATGATGGTGATGAGTTACTGCAGCTGGAGCTCGAGAAGATGTGGTGATCACGACGGCATGAAAAACAGAGAATGGTGATGGACTTGGGCTATGGACAGAGCTTGATAGTTGTTGCTACCATTGGCGTGACAAGTTTGGAGGAAAACGAGCATGGCGGTGAGATTTGCCGCCATTGTAAATGGAGCTTGAGTGAACGTGGAGCGAGTTCGGTTAAGGCGGCTATGGCGATATGGAAGGTGATTGACAATGATGATAGACGCCGTTATGGTGATGGTTTATCGGCATCGCTGATGGTAATGGAGTTATACGGTGGTTGTTGGTTGATCGGAGATGGAGAAGAAGAGGCGATTCGGTTTCGAGTTTGCGGAGTTATATGAGAAGTGGTTGCTCGCTGGAACAACATGGCCGTGATGATGTACTTGGTAGCCGCTGCTGCCATTAACGGTGATGTTCGACGAGGGATAAAGAATACACGAAGAGTACGGTTCAGAAGTTCCGAGTTTTGGTTCTTTGCGATGATGTCACGGTGAGACCCATGTGTGATGATGGAAGTTCAAGAGCCGTACAAGTCGAAGAAAGATTAGGCGGAACACGTGTGGTGGGGCCGCTTGCGGTGACGTGGTGGAGAGCTATGACGCGTTTGGAAGATGAGTGCGGTTGTGTGTAAGAAGGAGCATCGAGCCCGGATAGATCGACGGTGCAGTTAAGATACAAAGAATTCTCGGAGGATCGAACGAATCATAAGTCGTGTGCACTCTACTAGAATGTCCGTGTGTACCCAAGTATCAGTGGGATAAACTCCACCGACTTTGCATCTTTATCCTATTGTGGATCGACTAGGGTATTTGAAGCCTATAAATAGCTACCTAAACAAAAAGAGAAAAAAACTCTGGAGAGAGAAAAAAATACACAGATATATCTTTTTCTATCTTCTATTCTTTTTCCTCTACTTTATTCTAGGGTTTAGAACCATGAAGTTTCTTCTCTTTCTTCTTGTGATGAACTCCTTGGATATGAGTACCTAAGTTTATTATTGGTTATGGAATAGTTGGATTTCACAAAGCATGATTCTTTGATTCAATATATTAGTTTTGTCTCATATTTATCGTTCGCAATTCTCTGAAAATATTGTTTTATGATTGATTGATTGTTTTGTCAAGTTGCAAATTGGTAGAACTTCTAATCACATCTATTGCTAGTTTAGGGTTTATTATACGCAAAAGTGATATTCCTTGGATACAAGTAGCATAATATGATTATAGTTTGTAGTGATATATTCTTATGATCATATGTGAATCGTAACCTTTGTTAAATTGAATTAGTGCGCTTTCCACGTTCAATTGCTTTGATTGGCATGATTTCATAGAACTTAACGCATCTAGGGAATTAAACTTGATTAGTGCTTTTACACGTTAGGTTGTTCCTTTAGATAGAATTCATATTCGCATCTTTTAATGTGTTTGTTGATGACATGAGGAGATTTGCGGGATATTCTTGCGGTCAAGGTATTCTAGGTCTTTGATAAAAGTTGAGATTAAATATCAATTCTAGTTATTGTGAAAAGCATGTTAGTGAATGAAAACGAAATCCTTAACCAATATCTCTTCTATCTTATTTGTTTACTTTTGTTTATTTGCTTTTAGTTTATTTTATTTTATTCTCATAAAAATCAGAAAACACCCGGTGATTTATATAGGAAACCACAACAATTTGACAACCTAGACCTCTCTGTGGGATCGATCCTTTCTTGCCCTTGCTATATTTATATTTTGAGTAGTAAGAAAGTGTAATTATATTTGTGTCGCTTACGACAGCGATCACTTCATCAACAAAAGGTATGTGGAGATTTGAACTCATCTATCACTCAAAAGTCAATATAATCTATCTCCTATTTGAGATAAAAGTAGTATTGCTATATAGACTTCATTTATACACATTTGATATTTCGAGCTGAGTTTATCTCTCTTATCTATTTCTCGAAATATGTGTTGGCAAGCTTTCGCTTTAACCAAGTTCATCTTTTATTCTTGACGAAACTCAAAAGATGATCATGTGAAAATCGCCTTATAACATCTTACATTGTGAAACAGAGATACAACTCTTGGATATATTTCTTGATTGAGCTCGCTTTATTAGTTGGTGCTCTCAGAATTATATTGGATTTTGTCCATATAGATTGTTAAACGAAATATTTGGTGAGGTTGTTAGACCCCCCTTTTTCAACAAGTATGAGCTCTAAGTTCATTGAATGAATGATGTTCACGGTTAAGTCTCTTTTTCCTTCCAAATCTTGAAGAAAGCCCTTTTTGATGTGAAAAGTCATCATAAAACTTATTGTCATCAAAATAAGAGATTGTGTTTGAATCCTTACCTGAAGAAGTTTGTCTGGAGGAATTCGACAGCCTGTTGATGAGGTCCTTGTATCCTTTAATTATCAGATTTAGGTTATACTTCATATCTCCATTGTTTTTTTCACCTTCTGGTACTTTTCTCACATCTTGAACATCATCCTTCACTTTAGGTTGAGGAGGACTTTTCTGAAATCTCCTTGATCGATTTGTGTTAATGCTACTTTTACAAGTTCGAACGTTAGACTAGCAGATTGAACTGACTTTCCTGGAAAAATTCACAGGGTGAGTACTAAGACCAATTGGTTTAGACACCCGAATGTCAGTTATACCTTTGAGTCTTAAATCTAAGGTGTGTTGAAGACGACCAAAATAGTTGTCATTCTTCCTCAATTTGCATTTCCGTTGAACATGTCCTTTTGAATCACAAAAAGACATTTCTGATCACGAGAGTGATTAGAGTGAATAGGATTAACAAAATCGTTAGGAGATTCCTTCCTTCCGTGAGATGTGGTGATTCCTTGATTAGTGGAAGTTACAGGCACATCTTTAGCAATAGGAAGGGTTTGCACTTTAGCTTCTGGAACTGGTTTCATCAGAGAAACATGATTACACATGTTCATGTTTTCGAACATCACAGTTGAGTCAAAAGCGATTGGTATAGTGGACTCCTCGGAACATCCTTTACATTGAATAGAGAGTTTACTCAATAGACGTTCAATTTCCAAGGCCTCCTCCTTGAGTTTAGTCTCGAGTAAGGTTCGAGATGAACAAACTACGGCGTTTTCCTCTCGAAGGATCCTTAATTGGGAATCACGATCATTTACCATACCAATGATCATATTGACTTTGTGTTTCAGCCAATTGATTTCAACTGCCTGAATTCTAACGATTTTTAGAATTGTTGCAATCTCTTTGGCTGCTTCCCTTTCTACTCCAGAGTCAGACTCGTCAGTAAAAAATCAGGGTAACACTTATCAATACTTGTATGTTTCGTGGGAACAAGATGTTCATCTATATGCGAGATTGACAAGTCTTTCTATTTAATAGATTCCAAAGAAACAAAACTTTTTTTTTCTCGTTATGCGTTTGTTAGAGATAGCACTTCTGTCCATATAGTCAGATTGCTACAAACATAGACTTATGAGGTCTTAGCGTGTTTGCCTGCTCTGATACAAATTGAAAAAGCAGGGGTCTAACAACCACACCCAATATTTTGTTCGGTAATCTGTATGGAACAAACTCCAATATAATTCCAAGAGAATCAACTAAACAGTCAGACTCAATCAAGGAAAGATATCCAAGAGTTATATCTCTTTCTCAAATCAATCAACAAATCAACAGAATGGAATCCGTGAACTGATTGGTATGAGAATAACTTGGACGGTATCAAAAACCAATGTCCAAGTATCAATCAATTTCTATCCAACAAATAAAGGTCGGATTTACCAATTGATTGAACTACGCACAATCTATGAAATTTCAATTATATAAAAATATAATGCAGAAAAGAAATAACATAGACAACATAAATTTTATTTACAAGGAAACTGCAAATGCAGACTAACCCCGGGGCCTAGTCCAGATTTGAACACCACACTGTATTAAGTCGCTGCAGACACTAGCCTACTACAAGTTAACTTCAGACTGGAATGTAGTTGAGCCCTAACCAAGTCTCACACCGATTAAGGTAAAGTTGCATTCCTTACGCCTCTGAATCCCAGCAGGACTCTACGCACTTGATTCCCTTAGCTGATCTCACCCACAACTAAGAGTTGCTACGACCTAAAGTCGAAAACTAATAGATAAATCTGTCTCATACAGAAAAGCCTATTCTGATAGATAAATCTGTCTCCCACAGAAGTACCTATGAAGTTTTGTTCCGTCTTTTGATAAATCAAGGTGCACAGGAACCAATAGATAATCCGGTCTTAATGGAAGTCCGAGAACTAAGTATGCGTACCCGTACCCGTACGTGTACTGGTTGGTTAATGGAAGTCCGGGAACTAAGTATGCGTACCCGTATGCGTATTGGCGTAAGTCCAAGTTCTGAAATTCAACCGAGGTTGGAAGTATGTGTACCCGTTCGCATACTGGCAAAACCAAACTCAGTCCGGCTACATAAGTATGCGTACACATTTGCGTACTTGAGTAGGTTATGTTCTAAAATCGGTTTGACCATGAACTAATACATTTATATATTAAGGAATACAATCTTTTGCAAACCGTGGCTATAATGTTCATGAAATGATTCGAGTGAATCAAAATCGATTTTGCTTCATTTGTGTCTTGTATAATTCTATGAGAATATAAACAATTGAACAACTCTCTAACTAGTTTCATTTGAATCATTTGAACTAGTTGTGATAAAGATGAATAAGGTTGATATGAAAGTGCTCATATGGCTATCCTCGGTTAACTATTGGTGAAACAAATAAGTGTACACGTTTAGGTATGGTTACCTTTATCTAAATGTTGGTACATTTCATTTGTGTATGACAAGCTAAGTTCGATCTAACGGTTGAAAGATATTAGCTTGAATCTAATCAGGTTTTCATCTAACAGTGAATATTGAATGCTTTGCTACCAAGGTGGCATTGATTGCAAACCCTGATTTGGAGACTATGTAAAGGAGAACTCTAGCAAATGGGAAACCTAATCCCCACACCTCTTGTGTGATACTAGTTGCGACTAGATTCGATTCTCCTTTAACCTTTGGTTTTTTTAAAACTCAGTAGGATAACGACTTAAAGACTTCATTGGGATTGTGAAGCCAGACCCAACTATTTTCTTTGTAGTTGCGTGTTCTGATCTTGTTGTTTTCTATTATGATTGAGTACTATCTTCTTTAAGATTTGCTCGAGATTTATTCTCCTATAGGCAAGATTGAAAAGCATCCACAAACACCTTCGTCTTATCGTTTGTGATTCCACAATATCTTGTTTCCTTAATCGATTAAGATTATTGTGAGGTGATTGATATTACTTGGCTGTTCTTCGGGAATACAAGTTCGGTTTATCAATTGGTTCCTGTTCACCTTAATTTATCAAAAGACGGAACAAAACTCGTAGGTATATCTGTGGGAGACAAATTTATTTATTCAATAGACTTTTCTGTGTGAAACAGATTTGTTTATTAAGTCTTCGACTTTGGGTCGTAGCAACTCTTAGTTATGGGTAAGATCATCTAAGGGAATCAAGTGCGCAGAATCCGGCGTGGTTCTAGAGGCATAAGGAACGCAACTGTACCTTGATCAGTGTGAGATTGGTTAGGGCTCAACTACATTCCAGTCTGAAGTTAACTTGGAGTAGGCTAGTGTCTGTAGCGGCTTAATACAGTGTGGTGTTCAAATCTGGACTAGGTCCCGGGGTTTTTCTGCATTTGTGGTTTCCTCGTTAACAAAATTTCTGGTGTGTGTGTTATTTATTTTCCGCATTATATTTTCTATATAATTGACATATCACAGGTGGTGCGTAGTTCAATCAATTAGATAATCCGACCTTTGGTTGTTGATATATATTGATTGACACTTGAGCATTGGTCTTTGGTACCGTTCAAGTTGTTTCACATAATAATCAGGCTTGCGGATTTCTATCTGTTTGATTTGCTGATTACATTGTGAAACAGAGATACAACTCTTGGATATATTTGTTGATTGAGCTCGCTTTATTAGTTGGTGCTCTCATAATTATATTGGATTTTGTCCATATAGATTGCTAAACGAAATATTGGGTGAGGTTGTTAGATCCTCGCTTTTTCAACAAGTATGAGCTCTAAGCTCATTAAATGAATGTTGTTCACGGTTAAGTCTCTTTTTCCTTCCAAATCTTGAAGAAATCCCTTTTTGATGTGAAAAGTCATCATAAAACTTATTGTCATCAAAATAAGAGATTGTGTTTGAATCCTTACCTGAAGAAGTTTGTCTGGAGGAATTCGACAGCCTGTTGATGAGGTCCTTGTATCCTTTAATTATCAGATTTAGGTTATACTTCATATCTCCATTGTTGTTTTCACCTTCTGGTACTTTTCTCACATCTTGAACATCATCCTTCACTTTAGGTTGAGGAGGACTTTTCTAAAATCTCCTTGATCGATTTGTGTTAATGCTACTGTTACAAGTTCGAACGTTAGACAAGCAGATTGAACTGACTTTCGTGGAAGAATTCACAGGGTGAGTACTAAGACCAATTGGTTTAGACGTCCGAATGTCAGTTACACCTTTGAGTATTAAATCTAAAGTGTATTGAAGATGACCAAAATAGTTGTCATTCTTCCTCAATTTGCATTTCCGTTGAACATGTCCTTTTGAATCACAAAAGAGACATTTCTGATCACGAGATTGATTAGAGCGAGTAGGATTAACAAAACCGTTAGGAGATTCCTTCCTTCCGTGAGATGTGTTGATTCCTTGATTAGTGGAAGTTACAGGCACATCTTTAGCAATAGGAAGGGTTTGCACTTTAGCTTCTGGAACTGGTTTCATCAGAGAAACATGATTACACATGGTCACGTTTTCTAACATCACAATTGGGTTAGAAGCGATTGGTATAGTGGACTCCTCAGAACATCCTTTACATTGAATATAGAGTTTACTCAATAGACGTTCAATTTCCAAGGCCTCCTACTTGAGTTTAGCCTCGAGTAAGGTTCGAGATGAACAAACTACGACGTTTTCCTCTCAAAGGATCCTTAATTGGGAATCACGATCATTTACCATACCTATGATCATATTGACTTTGAGTTTCAGCCTATTGATTTCAGCTGCCTGAATTCTAACGATTTTTAGAATTGCTGCACTCTTTTTGGATGCTTCCCTTTCTACTTCAGAGTCAGACTCGTCCGTAAGAAAATTAGGGTAACACTTATCAATACTTGTCTGTTTCGTGGGAACATGATGTTCATATATATAAGAGATGGACAAGTCATTCTCTTTAATAGATTTCAAAGAAACAAAACTTTGTTTCTGGTAATACGTTTGTCAGAGATAGCACTTCTGTCCATATAGTCAGATTGCCACAAACACATACTTATGATGTCTTAGCGTGTTTTCCTGCTCTGATACCAATTGAAAAAGCGGGGGGGGGGGGGGGTGTGTGTCTAACAACCATACCATTTATTTCGTTCGGCAGTCTGTATGGACCAAACTCCAATATAATTCCAAGATAATCAACTAGACAATCAGACTCAATCAAGGAAAGATATCCAAGAGTTATATCTCTTTCTCACATCAATCATCAAATCAACAGGATGAGATCCGTGAAATGATTGGTATGAGAATAACTTGGAAGGTATCAAAAACCAATGTCCAAGTGTCAATCAATTTCTATCCAACAAACAAAGGTCGGATTTACCAATTGATTGAACTGCGCACAACCTGTGATATTTCAATTATATAAAAATATAATGCGGAAAAGAAATAAATACAGTATAATTTAAATTTTATTAACGAGGAAACCGCAAATGCGTAAAACCCCCGGGACCTAGTCCGATTTGAACACCACACTCGTATTAAGCCGCTACATACACTAGCCTACTACAAGTTAACTTCAGACTGGAATGTAGTTGATCCCTAACAAAGTCTCACACCGATTAAGGTACAGTCGCTTTCCTTATGCCTCTGAATCCCAGCAGGACTCTGGTAGGACTAGAAGATGCCTACAATATTAAACTGCAAGTGCACAACGTATACTATGTAAAATAGGGCAAATACAGGCCGAACCCACAGAGACTAGGTTGGTGTGTAATTGAATTCTTAAGTCTAACCAATATTAATTCAGATCAAAAGGGGTTTTTGTCGATACGACGAAACAGTTGGTATGGAGATTAAAATAAAGAAAAGACAGGAAATTGGAATAAAAGATTTAACAATGGGTATGAAAGCACTAGGACAATCAAATTCACCACTTAACCTACACTAGATTGTTAAGCTAATGAACTGTTCTTGCTCCTTATAATGGACAACAGTTAAGATTCAAGTCTGTTGCTAGCCTAAGGTGATCTCAAATGGATAGTTTAGTCACAACTAAGATATCAATTCCCAGCATTAGTTGTCTTATTGCAACACAATTAATCACAAATTGAAAACAATCAATGAAGCATGAGTTGATGCAACAACAGATAATTGTTCTAACAACCTAGGATGCAAGACATACTAGGTGAAAGTTATAAGTTACAACATTAAGATTAAAATGATCCCTATTCAACTAAGCTCTACAAGAACATTTTCATTATCATAAACAACTAGAAGTAAGCTAAGGGCTTCATCTAAGCCCTAGCTTATAAACTTAGAACATGAGTTTGGTGAAAACAGATGAGAAGAGAATTGAGATATTCATTAAAGCAATTTTCTTCTCTTTCAACTAGTGACAACAGAATCACTTAGAACAAAGCAGAGAAACAAGAAATGGAAACTAATTTCTGTTTATGACCCTTCTTCCTTGGATACCCCAATACACAAAGACCACTCATATTTATACATCAACTTCACCCTAAATTGGGTTTTAATATCTCAACAGTTATAACTGAAATATAGGGTTTGAGATGTCAATCACTCACCAAATACAATTAAGATACAATCCACTTCCTTCAACAACTCCATTGACGTCACATAACATGCTGCAATTGAGGGAGTTTCAGATATGAAATCAGACCATAGGTTTTAATTCCAACCCCCAATGACTTTCAACCTATTTCTTCACTTTCACACAAATGGATACAGAAGAGTAGGTAAAGATGAAGAAACTGGGTGATTGACATTGGAGAGAACAGAGGAGGTAAGGATGGCGTACGAATGGTATAGGAGTGAGATGGAGAGATCGGTGGTGTATGGTTTTGACAGTTGAGAGATAGAGAGGTGGTGTCGATGATTTAAGAGGATAAGATTTTCTGATTTTGGAAATGAGAAGAGAAAAGGTAAAGGGGGATTTACTTGGTTTTTAGGTATGTCTAGCTCGTTTAGGTGTACACGGGTGAGATCTGTTGACTTCTTTGTCTTCAAACATGACTAGGAACACTTTGGACCATTGATCAAATTTGATTTTATTTGTAATTCTTGACCACAACTGTTGTTCCATTGACTTTGGTAAGTTCAGTTCTGCACATGATCAGCTAACAGCTTCCTAGTGTAGCGGTGCGACATTCCCACTTCCTCTTACGCTCCCTTTACAGTCTCGCAAACCTCGTGTTCACCATTTACTCAACCACCTAAAACACAACACAAAAAAAGATTATTTCGACAAAATTACCCATTAAAGGACATGTGCTCATGATATAAGATTTTTCGCAAAATAGAACATGAAGGCATTAAAGATTTGATAAAAGACAGCGAAAGATCTAGAAATATGCATTATTAGGCACCGGTCACACCCCCAAACCTGAATTTTGCTCGACTTCGAGTAAATAAAAGAAAACTAAGAAAATCCTACCTACAACATTGTCGCTGGTCTCTCGATTGCATTTAGAGAATGAAATAAGCCTTTTAAACCTTTAAGTGTCCCTAGTGGACGAGTTGAAGTCTCGTGAGGGTTTACTTAGAACATACCCACAAAGTTCTAGGACAAAATATAAGCTCAGATTCCATGAAATGTGGCATGTGCAATTCAGTTTCAGCTCACAACAATTGGATATGTCAATCTAGCTTTCAAAGGCACAATTCCAGTACTTGAACGACTATGGACATGTGCTAAGAGTGTAAAGTGCATCTAACTTAGACATGCATAGATAATGGTTTACTGTAGGAAGTTATGACTGCCAATTACTAAGAGATAGTTTTTAGGCTAAGAACTAAATTCAAAGCCAAGCTAGCTGTCCGGCTTTACGAGAATTGTGAATGTTCACCTAAGATTTGGTGATATTTCAGTTTACCCGGGTTATACATTGATGGCATGCACCCTCCCTTGCTTATTACAAGACTATTTACAACATACAACAAGATATGACTCATTATTTACATTGACTACTCTCTTATTTTTGAGGCAAGAGAGAAACATTGTCTATAACATTTGAAATATAACAAAATGGACTCTTTTATCATTTTATTTATCTTTTTTTTTAAATATTTTTTTTTTCTTTTTCTGAATTTTCACATCTTTCTTTTCTTTTTCTTTTTTTTTTCTAGAAACACAAACACAAGATGACACAACAACTTTATACAAAAACAGAAAAATACATTACATGACACTTTTTAGCAAGAGGTAGCCCTTTTCGATGCACCCGGTCAAATTCAATGGTTGCTTTCTTTAATGTATCCTCCAACTTCTATCCCAGCCAACCAAAGAACAAGCTAGTCAAGTCTCATTCAGTATTCTAGATGATTGGCAGTCTACTTAACCTATGAAACACCGACGCTATACACGCTCGGTAGATCGTGCATGTGCAAGTTTTCTATATCACATGTGAATTGTACTAGAATCAGGGGTGCCTCATCATCTAGACTAAGAACCCTAAGTTATCATACATGCAAAAGTATCATAAATCAAGGTAATTGAGCTCCATTTTTCATTTTTTTTTTTTTTTTTTTTTTTAGATATTTACAAGTTCTAACATGCTTACTACAAAGTTCAGATATTTACAAGTTCATGCTTACTACAAAGTTCTTGTGGCCTACCTACACCCCCCAACCTAAACTAAACAGTGTTCTCAATGTTCAAAAAGAACCAAAAAATTGCAATCATACCTGGAAGACCATGTAGAGTAGAGATAAGGAGAGAGTTTACCAGATGTGAAGAGTGTTACCCAAATAGAACTGGACGAGTGCGTAGAAAGCAAACATCAAGGTAGAAATGATAAGATAAATACCTAATTAGCATGCAACATAACTGTACAATGCAGAGAACAACATTATATAACTGAAATCAAAAGAAAGAAACAAAGAGAGAAAGAAAATGAAATCCTTAACCTGATTTATGTACAAGGGTGAACCAATTCATTCCACATAAATGGGATCTTCCAGATCGGTTGTTTTAATTTCTGTTGGGATTGGTTCAAGGAACGGCTTTAATATCTGCCCATTGACTTTGAAGACGTTCTTATTTGCTACATCTTCGAGTTGTACAGCTCCATGAGGGTATATTGTGCGCACCAAGAACGGGCCTGTCCATCTAGAACCCAATTTACATGGGAAAAGATGCAAATGAGAGTTGTACAATAAAACTTTATGAACAGTTGTGAATGACTTGCGCAAAATACGCTTGTCATGGAACACTTTCATTTTGTGCTTGTACAGCTTAGCACTATCATAAGCATCATTTCTCAGCTCTTCCAACTCATTGAGTTGAAGTTTCCGTTGAGTACCTGCTTTATCAAGAGAAAAGTTAAGTGTCTTGATAGCCCAATAAGCTCGATGTTCTAACTCAACAGGTAAATGACAAGGTTTTCCATACACAAGTCGGTAAGGGGACATGCCAATAGGGGTTTTATATGTTGTTCTATAGGCCCATAAAGCATCATTCAAATGTAATGACCAATCTTTTCTAGACGGATTAACCGTCTTTTCAAGAATATGCTTAATCTCCCTATTAGAAACCTCTACTTGGCCACCAGTCTGTGGATGGTATGGGGTTGCGACCTTATGAGTTATGCCATACTTGCGTACTAAAGACTCAAAAGACTTATTGCAGAATTGTGAACCACCATCACTGATTATAGCTCTAGGGGTGCCAAAACGAGAAAATATGTTTTCTTTTAAGAACGAAAGTACCACCTTGTGGTCATTTGTTTTGTTTGCAATTGCTTCCACCCACTTAGAAACATAATCAACAACGACAAGTATGTAAAATTTACCTTCAAAATTAGGAAATGGTCCCATGAAGTCAATTCCCCACACATTAAACAGTTCAACAATCAAGATAGGGTGTAATGTCATCATGTTTCTCTTCGTAATACTTTCTAGTTTCTGACAACGTTCACAAGCAACACAATAATCATGTCAGTCTTTAAACAATGATGGCCAATAAAACCCACACTGCAATACTTTTGCAGCAGTTTTCTTGGCACTGAAATGGCCTCCACATGCTTGGTCATGACAGAAAGATATCACATTTTTCTGTTCACTGTTGAGGACACATCTCCTAATGATTTGGTCCGGGCAGTACTTAAACAGGTATGGGTCATCCCAAAAGAAGTGTTTAACTTCAGCCAAGAACTTAGAACAGTCTTGTCTAGACCAATGCAAAGGCATTCTACCTGTAGCAAGGTAGTTAACAACATCAGCAAACCAAGGCATTTCAGACACAAACATCAATTGTTCATCAGGGAATAATTCTCTAATCAGCACAGACTTATCAATAGACTCAACATTTAACCTAGATAAGTGATCAACAACCACATTTTCAGAACCTTTCTTATCTCGAATTTTGAGATCGAATTCCTGCAATAAGAGTATCCATCGAATAAGACGAGCTTTAGCATCCTTCTTAGAAAGAAGAAATTTCAAAGCAGCATGATCGTGTATATGATGACCAACGACCCTATCAAGTATGACCTAAACTTGTCTAGTGGAAAAACAACAGAACGCAATTCTTTCTTAGTAGTTGAGTAGTTAAGTTGAGCATCATTAAGAGTCTTTCTAGCATAGTATATCACATATGGAAGTCTATCGACGTGCTTCCCTAAAACAACACCAACAGAAAAATCAGAAGCATCACACATGATTTCAAATGGCAATTTCCAGTTAGGTGGTCTCACTATAGGGACATAAGTAAGAAGAGTTTTAAGTTCTTCCCATGCTCTGACACAAGCATCATCAAACACAAAAGCAACATCTTTACCAAGTAGATTACACAAGGGTCTGGAAATCCTACTAAAGTCCTTGATGAATCGCCGATAAAAAACAGCATGACCTAAAAATGATCTAACCTTCCTCACAGAGCGAGGTTGTGGCAAGTTAAAAAGGCGAGGGTACCCAAATATACCTCAAGCTAAAACTTTTCCTACCTATAAGTCCTTTCTCCGAAAGTGATTGTCTATGGACTAAGTTGAGACAATACAACTAATCGGTTCATAATTCATGTGATCTTCTATGGATACGAGATCGAGACAATACAACAACGAAATATGTTTACTTGATACAAAGGTTCGGACTTAACCAAACACAATAGGATTGCTTATCAAGTAAATAGGAATTAACGTTTGTGTGATTTACTTTAATTATAATAAAACAATTATAATGCGGAAAATAAAAGTAAATGACACAAAGAAGATTTTGTTAAAGAGGAAACCTTAAATGCGAAAACCCCGAGACCTTGTCCGCACTGAATACTCTCGGGATTAAGCCGCTACACAAAATTACACCTAACTTCGTATAGTTGAGACCAAGTAACTAACCCTATAGTTCACTTAGTTCCGTCCAGTATTCTCACACCTCCGACTTGTGAATAAGTCGCGTACTTGGAACAATTCCTTTGGTTCGTATACCAAACAAAGAAAGGAACAACAAATGCTTGGTATCAACTCTATTCAACCAAGTGATATGAGCCGGACAAAGGCTCTTCTGTTTATCTTAACATAAACTCCTTCGTCGGGTCCTTAGATCTATCTTATGTTGAATCACCCAAAGTTAATTGTTTAAGATTAAGCCAATCAATACCTTTAATCACAAGGAATTGTATTAATGCCGATCTACTCGATTAATCAATCCAATCTACCACAAGGATAAACCGATTATTAATTGGATCCTCTTTTACCGAAACAAGTATTGTGCACACCAAAGATTATAAAACCCAAGTCGATCTTCAATATCTTCTTTGTCTTCAAATCTTCTTAAATCTTCAATAAAAACCTCCGCACATAATCACTTGAATCTCTTGTGATCAATCACGCACAAACGGAGTCTGTTAACAATGGATTATCACAAGATCGTCTTTAGAACTAACAAGAATCTAAAGATCCTCGTCAAACTCTGAACTAGTTTGAGTGAATCTTATATCAGAAGAGAAGATTCTCAAGAATAAACAAACTAGGTGCAATCAGATTTCAACCACCGTTAGTCAATCAAATCAATCGAAAACAAAAATTAACCGTAATTATCTAGTTTCCCACCAACGGGTCGCGCTAGACCTTCTCAATCCCAAAGAAGACTTTAAACTGAGCGGCCGTAAGAGATTTCTCCTAATTAGGTTACTCTCCTCTCCGAATAGGCGGCTACACCAGTAACAACAACAAAAGAGTAAATCTGTTGTTACGAAGGATTAGTTTGCTAGAAAGGAAAACTTCGTCTATTTATAGACAATGAAGTTTGAACACCAAGGAATTTCCAAAACCGAAAATATTCTCAAGATATTCATAAAAGCACAGATTCGGTTTTCATAATTCCTGGAAATGCTCTGTCCAAAAATAACGATCGAAATCTCTCGGAAAATCTAATTAGTAAATGCACATTACTAATTCTGTAATTTCCCTACAAAATGAAATTAATAAACTTAATTAAAATATTCTTAACTTACTTATATTTCGATCCTGTGATTCTCTTCCCTTAGCCGTTAAGGAATATATTTGAACAATTATAGAAATAAACATTCACAGCACGTGTTCAAAGTTTGTCGACATCTTAACTTTGTAAGTTCTCTTTCACACTTACAACCTTGAAACCGATTTGCCACACTTCCAAACAAGTTTAGAATTGGTTCACCTGACTTTCAAGAACTATGTGATTGATCAAACCAACATTCAATCACAATCCTGGGTTTACGGTTCTACCAAAATAAGTTTCGGTTCTACCTCCATGTGAAACTGTGCATAGTCACACTAGCTTCCCAAAAGTTCGGTTGACTAGGTACTAGGATCGGTTCCCCACATATATATGGTATCTAACTTATATGTGTTGCACATGTCCATAGGATCGGTTCCCCTTTCTGCTATAAACCTTGCTGCACCCCATACAAGGATCGGTTCCCTTTAATGTACTGCACCCCTTACTAGGATCGGTTCCCTTTCCCTTACTAGGATCGGTTCCCTTTCCCTTACAAGGCCAGACATACAAAATCCGATCATACCATAGGTGATTACTTAAGATCGGTTTTACTAATAAACGTTATACCAATACATAAGTCAGGCCTTTGTGAACAGTTCTACCAAGAACACTACAAGTTGTGAGCATTATACTCTATCACACATATTGGTTGTTCATAAGATATGCAATGAATAACAAAACCAATAACACCTGGCAATTTCCTTTTCGGTTCACAAACAAGTTTATGAACTTACTTCCTTAGAACATATGTAAACATTGTTCCCTAGGATGAAATCCTCACCTCATACCCAAACATAATCACAATAGCATTCAAATGATTATGGCGATGTCTTATCTACAAAGTTTAATGGTTAAGCAATAAACCTCGTATTGTATTCCTTAATACTATGTATATCTAGAGTTCAAATATGCTTCGCAGTTATGCTTTCAATATGCACGACTTGAAAGATACGTTAGGGAATGAAACAGTTCAAGTCAAATATCAATAACCTCAGGTGGAAGGATGATTGTTGTCGTTGTAGCTCCTTGCTTCTTCATATCCTCAAGGCTTCACAATACTTGTAATATCTCATATCCTAATACTTTCAAGCTAACCTATACGAAGTTTAACTCTAGTACATAATCAAGCGACTCTTAACATGAGTTTTGATTCACTAAAATATGACAACCAAACTTGACATACCAACGCTTGGTGGGTTCAACCGAGCCATGCTCTAACACAAGTGTTGAATGAGGTCAACTTTAGCTTTATCTACTTCAATGCATTTTTTATAGATGATATGTCCTAGAACTATGCCCGAGTTCACCATAAAATGACACTTTTCCCAATTCAAAACCATATTTTTTTCTTTACATCTAATCAACACAAGAGTGAGATGGTTCAAACATTCATCAAAAGAAGAACCAAACACAGAGAAATCATCCATAAAGATCTCAAGGAAATTATCTATCATGCCAGAAAAAATGCTCATCATACAACGTTAAAATATGGAGGGTGCATTACACAACCAAAAGGGCATACGACGATAAGCAAATGTTCCAAAAGGACATGTGAATGTAGTCTTTTCCTGATCTTCAGGTATAATATGAATCTGGTTGTAACCAGAAAAGCCATCTAAGAAACAATAATGACTATGCCTGGATAACCATTCTAGCATTTGGTCTATGAATGGAAGAGGGAAGTGGTCTTTCCTTGTTACTGTGTTCAACTTCCTATAGTCAATGCAAACTCGCTACCCTATGGTTGCACGAGTAGGGACTAATTCATTCTTTTCATTTTGAACTACAATAATGCCCGACTTTTTGGGCACAACTTGAATGGGACTAACCCATTTGCTATCTGAAATCGGTGTATGATACCCGTATCAAGTAGTTTTAAGATCTCACCCTTAACAACATATCTCATGTTAGGATTAAGTCTCCTTTGCATTTCCCTAGATGGTTTAGCATTTTATTCAAGATTTATATGATGCATGCAAACCGTGGGACTTATGCCTTTAAGATCTGAGATGGTCCATCCTAAGGCCTCTTTATGCTCCTTAAGTACTTCTAAAAGCTTACTTTCCTGTTCTATGTTTAAACAAGATGAAATGATAACATGCAAAGTATCAGACGAGACTAAGAATGCATATTTTAAAGTATCAGGCAATGTTTTCAATTCAAGCTTAGGTGGTTCAAAAAGGGACGGAACAAACTTGGAATCAGAAAGTGGGAGTGGTTCCACTTTAATCTGCCATTTAGTGACGTCCATATGAGGCACAGATTCGAGCAAAGAGTGGACTTCACTAATGTATTCAGCATCATACAGATCCAAGTTAAAATTTTCCAAACATGCTTGCAAAGGATCAACAGATAAAGTGTTAGACAATGAGTCTTGAATCAAGCTTTCAATCATATTAATTTCATGCACATCATTATCGTCAAGATCCATAGGTTGTTGACTAACATTGAACACATTCAATTCCACAGTCATGTTACCAAATGAAAGTTTCAACACTCCATACGATAATTAATAATTGCATTGAACGTCGCCAAGAAGGGACGTCCTAAAATGACAGGAATGTGACAGTCATGGTTTTGCACAGGTTGAGTATCTAATACAATGAAGTCTACAGGAAAATAAAACTTGTCAACCTTAATCAAAACATCTTCTACCACACCACGAGGAACTTTGACGGATCTATCCGCCAATTGCAGAGTTATAGGTGTTGGTTTTAACTCTCCAAGACCCAACTGCACATATACCGAATATGTCAGTAGGTTTACACTTGCTCCTAAGTCTAGTAAAGCCTTATCGACCGTATGGTCGCCTATAGTGCAAGTATTGTTGGACAACATGGGTCTCTAAACTTAGGTGGAGTCTTATTTTGAATGATGGAACTCACCTTTCCAAATAGAAAGGCACGTTTGTGCACATTAAGCTTGCGCTTTTGTGTACACAAACTTTTAGGAATTTAGCATATGCAGGGATTTGCTTAATTGCATCAAGAAATGGGATATCGATGTTGACTCGTTTGAACATCTCTAACATCACATTGTAGTGGGTGCCTTTCTTCTGCTGCACCAACCTTTGAGGAAATGGAGCAACGGGCATATTAGATGGCAAAGAAATATTAACATCAGTAGAATTTTTAGATTTACAAACATGCTCAGATTCATTTTCTACAATGGATGTTTTCTGTGGCGTTGTATGCAATGATGTTTGTGGTACACCTACATTGTTATCTACAACTTTTCCACTACGAAGAGTAGTGACAGAATGAACTTGATCATGCGAAGACTCATTGCAAGTTGATGTACCTGCCTGATATGCACTCTTAGGATTTTGTTGAGGCTGACTTGGAAGTTTACCCTTTTCCCTATCATTAAGTGTATCACAAATTTGACCCATCTTAAGTTCTAGACTCGTAAAATGTTGGTCAGTCGACTTATGAATTTGCAAAAGATTTTGGGTCAACAGACTGTCACTCTCTTCAATGTTAGATAATTTTTTCTCAATAGGGTACTGTGTGTACGACCGCACCCGGGGGTTTCTAGGGTGTGGATACCCTTGTGTGTTTCCTGATTTACCCCCTTGTATAGGGCCCTTAGACCATGAAAAGTTAGGGTGGTTCCTATACCCTGGGTTGTAGGTTTGTGAATAAGGGTTATGTTCTTGCTTTTGATACAAAGAATGGGCCTGCTCAAGTCTAGATTCCTGAAATGCAAGTATTTCTGGACAACTATCTACTAGATGGTCAGAACTATTACATGCAACACAAATAGACATTTCGACATGGTCACGGAGAGTAGTTACAGTAGGTTTCACATTCTTCTGCAGCTCTAGCGCTTCTACTCTCCTTGCCAACGATGCAATCTTTGCATTTCCCTCAAAGTCAGACTCAATTTTATGAACATTAGCTACAGGGGCAGTCTTCCTAGGTTCACGAATGGACTCCCACTGCTGAGTATTTTCATCAACTTCAATTAAGAAAGTCCAAGACTCGTCAGCACTTTTGTCAATAAATGCACCGTTGCACATTGACTCAACTGTTGTTCGGGTGGCAACATCTAGACCTTCATACAAAATTTGCACAAGTCTCCATTTTTCGAAACCATGGTGAGGACATTGAAGCAATAATTCACTAAATCTCTCCAGGTATTTGGCTAAGGTCTCACTATCTAATTGCACAAAGCTATTCAGACTTTGACGAATGGTCGCAATCTTGTGATTTGGGAAGAACTTTTTGAAAAATTCTTTCGTAAGATCATCCCATGTCCTAATTGATTGTGGCTGCAGGGCATATAGACAAGACTTGGCCTTTTCCTTCAAAGAAAAAGGAAATAGTCCCAATTTCAGGGACTCTTCCGGCATTTGAGTGAAACGCAGAGTCCCACAAATCTCTTCAAAGTCTCTCGCATGGTGGTAGGGATTTTCAACATCAACCCCTCGAAACACAGGGAGCATATGTATCGTGCTCGCTTTCAATTCAAACTGACCAGCAACATCTGGTAAAACAATGCAAGAGGGCTGGCTTTCCCTTGTCGGGTACATGTAATCCTTGAGACTACGGGGTTGATTTAACTCTTCACCCATTGTCTCTGGTTGGTCAGGACTGTCTACTAAAAAAATGGGGATTTCGACCATGTCCTCTCGCTGAATTCTAACTAGACGGTTAGTTTGGTCACGAAAAGAAACAATCATAGCCTAGCAGACATACCGTTCACATGTTATAAAATCCAGAATTACAACAAGTTCACAAGCCAAACTAAATATCACATGAATGACAAATAGATTCACTGAGGTGTATGCACATAGACATAATATCTTGCATAGATCGATAAAAGCATAGTGAAACAACAATCCAGCTCGCAAATAAGTTACTCAAACATCACAGGTTCATGCACGAAGATGTTATATGTTGCAGGGGTTTGACAGGGCTATGCGAGGCAACTAGTTTCAGCAGGCATACATGGGCATCATTCACACAATTATCACAGACAACAAGTTTCGAGAATGATACCGCCGGTACAGAACCGGGTTTAGGCACGATAATCAAGCTTGATCCGTTCCTTTTCCTCTTTTCCTTGGTGTGTACAACAGCTTCACAGGTACCTGCTTACTCAGAAGAGAATTTCAGTTCCCATAAATGTACAGGAAACGCAAATAAATGCAGAAAGTAGTCGTTTATCACTGATGGTTAACAACTGAGCAGAATCTATAACATGACACTAAGCAATTTCAGATGTGGGAGAGTATTATTTTCTTTGCTAACAGACTGAGTTGTTAGTGACAGAACAGACACAGTCGAACATGACGAATCTGGTACAAAATGCAATGACAGACAAGTTTGAAGATGCACGAATGTCTAAATTGATATATTACACGGGAATGAAATACAATTACTTAACTAATGATGTACTTAACTTCTACAAATGCTTTGACCTACATGGGCAAATGTTATGAAAAACTACAAAATTTGAAGTTATGCTAAATTATTCACAACTACAGAAGATGGTGAAAAGCTATGAATAAACTAAGAGATCTAACAGGTGTATAGATTTTGCTACAGAACACCACTAGCAACAGATACAACTGACTCAGATTTACATATATGATACTACAAAGTAGTGATGCAGGTGACCTAATCTAAAAGAAAATAAAAATAAAAAGATACAACTAACAGTAAAAGGTTGAGATGCAGTTTTATATAGACAAATGAATTATGATGAACAAGGATTGCAGATGGCGACAACCCAAAACTAAAATACTACAAGGTACTTACAGACCCCTATATGACTAATTTACTGATGAAATTTTACAGTCTAAGGGACAACATGTGATGACAGAGAGCTTTAAAAATGACAGAGACAAGATACATGAACTGATGGATTAACACTAAGTTACACTACAAGACAATGATGCAGGTGATTGTGACAGGTAAACTGAAAGAAACCTTAACTAGATGAAGCTTTGAGAATGGAATGACTGAACAATAAAGAACTACAACTAACGCTAACAATAAGGTGCAGATTATATAAAAAAATGGACTACACTACTAGAATAATATTATCAAAAGTGGAACAAAAAGAAAACGAAAGCTACGTAACACGAATACTAATCAGAGATTACAACAGTATGTTATAGGACACGAGAGGATCACACACAACTGAATTATGCTAGAATATTTTATGAAAACTACAGAGTCACAACAGACTAGTAAGCTACAACACGTGATTATTTATAGGTGGAACTGACTCAGGACTTATAGAGATACTAAGCACATATACGATGATTGAAATCTTACAAACTATGACTGATATAAATTAGGCTACAACTAACACTAAAACGGACAATGTATAAACAGTTGGATTGAACAACTAAGTTATGATGATAACATCAGAAAAAAAATAGAAAATATAAACACATATATACATGACTAAAACTTGAACTAGTAAAGATACACTACAGATTCAACTACACCGCTACCGAGTCCCCGACAACGGCGCCAAAAACTTGGTAGGACTAGAAGATGCCTACAATATTAAAATGCAAGTGCACAACGTCTACTATGTAAAACATGGCAAATACAGGTCGAACCCATAGAGACTAGGTTGGTATGTAATTGAATTCTTAAGTCTAACCAATATTAATTCAGATCAAAAGGGTTTTTTGTCGATACGACGAAACAGTTGGTATGGAGATTAAACTAAAGAAAAGACAGGCAATTGGAATAAAAGATTTAACACTGGGTATGAAAGCACTAGGACAATCAAATCCACCACTTAACCTACACTAGATTGTTAAGCTAATGAACTGTTCTTGCTCCTTATAATGGACAACAATTAAGATTCAAGTCTGTTGCTAGCCTAAGGTGATCTCAAATGGATAGTTTAATCACAACTAAGATATCAATTCCCAGCATTAGTTGTCTTATTACAACACAACTAATCACAAATTGAAAACAATCAATGAAGCATGAGTTGATGCAACAACATATAATTGTTCTAACAACCTAGGATGCAAGACATACTAGGTGAAAGTTATAAGTTGCAACATTAAGATTAAATTGATCCATATTCAACTAAGCTCTACAAGAACATTTTCATTATCATAAACAACTAGAAGTAAGCTAAGGGATTCATCTAAGCCCTAGCTTATAAACTTAGAACATGACTTTGGTGAAAACAGATGAGAAGAGAATTGAGATATTCATTAAAGCAATTTTCTTCTCTTTCAACTAGTGACAACAGAATCACTTAGAACAAAGCAGAGAAACAAGAAATGAAAACTAATTTCTGTTTATGACCCTTCATCCTTGGTGTAGATGGTGGATTTTCGACAAAGGCTAAAATCGTAAACCCATAAGTATTCCTGATCCAAAGAATCGATCGAATATTGAGGCTCATGTCTCTTATCGAAAGCATGAAAGCTCATGCCACAAGAATCTCTGACTGAGAATACTGTCTCTCAGAGTATATGGATATGTAGTCTCTCAGCTGAGGCAACGGCATATCTCATGAATACAGAGCAATTTCAGTAACTACTTTTACATATAATCGAAAGATAAGACGGCTCCTAGACAGCTTGCCTGCTAGTATAGAGCAATAACGTCTTCAGGATGTAACAATGTTTTCCCTGACTATATGAAAGAAATATGACGCTTCAACAAGCTGATAACACTAGATTCCTGAATAATTAATGCTCCTAGACGATCATACTAGTATAGAGCCATTAATTAATTATTCTCAAAATCAATAGATTCATTAATCAATCCTCGAAAATATTCAATATTTTCATAATATTTCGTTACTTCAATTTATGGTTCTTCTCAGCATAATTCCATGGGTTAGTAATAAATATTCGACACACGGGCATCTGAGCTACCTTTGAGTAAGCCCCGACCAAAATGGTGTAAGTGTACTCAACGATGATGCACTAACAATCACCGCACGAACAAGTATTTCAAAATACGACGAGACGATGAACCTATGCAAATAGGAAAGAAAATAATAAAATAATAGTCAAGGCGCCGGGGACCGGCTCACCTACGGCCAAATCATGCCGTGACCGGTCCCACGCCCAAATTCTATATTTTATTATTTTCCTTGATCTCATGGAAATCCTTTCATTTGAACAAATATCCTTCGTTTGAGGAAACTCCTCGCTTCATGGTGTTTCCTTCACACTCTAGGAAATAATATAAAATTAGGGAAAATAATGTGGGGCCGTGATTATTGGGCCAACCTACCATGCCTTGATCCCTACGGCCCACACCTCATGGTTCCTCATTATTTTATTATTATTTCCCTAATCTCATGAAAACTCCTTAATCTCATGATATTTCCTTGATCCGATAAAAATAATATAAAATTAAGGAAACCCGTGGGGCCGGCCATAGCCGCTCACGGCCATGCCCTAGCCGGCCCTACACGTCTTATTTTATTATTATTATTATATTTTTCATGTTTCCTTAATCCCATTAAATTCCTTGAATTCATGATGTTTCCTTCAAATTATGAAAATTCCTTCAAATCATGAAATAATACATAAAATTAGGGAAAACTCACGGGACCGGGCCCTAGCCGGCCAACCATGCCCAAGCCGGTCCCACACGTCCCTTATTTTATTATTATTATTTTTTATGTTTTCCTCATCTCATGGAAACTCCTTGATTTCAACAAAACTCCTTGGTTTTAACAAACTCTTTGGTTTTATGATATTTCCCTAAAATCATGAAAACATAATAAAATTAGGAAAAATACCATGGGACCAGCCCCTTGGCCATGCCCCATAGTCCACACTTTATGATTCCTTCATTATTTTATTTTTCCTTCATCTCATGAAGTTTTCATGGTCTCAAAGCAAAAAATCCCCGATTTCTACATATTTTCTCAAAATGTTGCTCAAACGCACACCAGAAAATATCAAAATTCTCATAAATGACATACGAACACTTTGGTAATGTGAGCATGTTACCTTGACCGACCAGGGTTGGCTTTTTGGCTTGCAAGAGGCCGGTCCCATGTATTTTGACAATTTTAACCTAATTTGCGCAATTGCACGTATTAGGTCCAATACTCTTCCAAACAACTTGGAACTTCATAAGACGATCAATATTCGATCCCGTGACTACCTAGTGCCGGTTTCATGACCCCTTGGTCAGTCCCTCACATCTTCATAATTAATTAGGTTTTATTACCTAAGGTTCAGACGAGCATTATTTTAATAGATGATTAAACCAGCATTTAATCACCCTTTCATCAAATCAATTGGTCTTCAGGAAACCTTGATATTTGATCACGTGAGCATCTGGGCGCTACATGGTTGATCCATAATCCCATGTAGCCGGTCCCTCCTTCGCTCCGTGGTTAATTTTCAATAAACCATCGCTTAATCATCAATTGATCAAATTAGGGTTTTTGAGTCCAAGGTTCATAATTCCAGATTCAAACGCTAATAATTTTATGTTGATCCCGTGATCAACATTTTATTTATCATACTCGGTTCAATTTCCAGTATCTTATTTGGTCATGCTACCAATAATTCATCGAATGAGCAACATTTGCTCAGATGAGCAATATTTGCTCAAACCGAGGAAAACTGGTTCAACTATCAATATTCAACAATTCATCGAATGAGCAATATTTGTTCATGTTAGCTTATTCACGCATTATATATCTGTATCAACAGACATGTTCAATTCATGAGTCTCAGAATATTTCCAAATCATATTCGACTCAACAAAACAAAGACTCATCGTCCCATGAAGTCGAAGAATCGACTAACTAAATACACGTCGCCTTGCGGACTCCACAATCACACGAGATATCAATCGTGTTACATGGGGGATATTAACTAGGGTTTTGGTCTCGGCGGTCCATGGCACGTATGTTCATACACAAGATGAGAATGTGATAAATTCGTGCAATCAGTTGAAGGAGTTAACAAAGTAGTGGATGGAAAATCAACCAAGTCTCCGCACGTTGAGCAACCTGGTTTTAACACGATTTCCACTTCCCCATTCTTTGATTCCATCAATCATCACACTTCATGAGATCTTGGTGTTTTTAATTCCAACAATATAAATAAATCTTTGAATCATGATTGAAACAAGGATAATCTCACGTCAAACAGACAAAACGAGATTAACAATCCAACTCTCAACAGAGCAAATTCAATCATTCAACTTATCTTATTTTCGGAATACACAATACACCTACAATCTTCGATCACCATTGATCTCACACATTTCTCCGCTTCCCTCCTACGAGGCAGACCCATCCTCTCTTGTGACCGAATTTACTCGGAACGGCCATTGTCTTGGTTTAGGCCGAGAACTACGATTGATCTCTCGAATTCAAAGCACTCCCTTCTTGCAGTGCATCTGTACGAGGTTAAGCATTTCGCTCGGATCAAGGAGTCTCCTCCGCGCGATCATTTCCTCAATTCCGTAAAAACCAGCGAATCGTTTTTCCCCATCTACAGATTGGCGACCACCGTGGGAGAGCATTCTCTCGGTTGCAATCTCAATTCTCACAAAGATGGTCGATCTCAGATCTAATTCAGGTACGCAAAACTCCAATCAGAGTCTCTCGAATGGCGATGCTTCTCCGGCTCAGCCGAATGATTCCGGTAATATTCGTCATCCGTACTTTACTACTCCTTCTTCATCTATCAATGTATTCGATGGAGAAATTCCGTCACCAGCCGAACTGGCACGAAGGCAAGAGGTCTTAGAAAGGAACATAAATCGATTGAAAGGAGCAATCGATAATTTGTTCAACTGCATGGTGGATTTGACGAGAATCTTAGGAGCTCAGGTTGTGGAGCGCCCGCCTCTTGACACCATTGACGTTAACCCTCAAACCAACAGCTTTACCACTTACGAAAAGCCGGTGGACCAAGAAGTTGCACACCTGATCGAGGATTTATGTGAGCTTCTACACTTCTCCAGGGATCAACGAATGAGTACATTTGCTGCACTCAACCAGATATCGTCAAACATACCCCTGACTCCGTCGTGCCTAGCAGCTGAGGAAACACATGTGATGTCTGGCCGTTCGATCAACAACATCACTTTCGGAGAAGAAGACCGCATGGCAGACGAAGGACATAATCGAGCTCTGTACGTGACCGGTTTTATCAGAGACTACAAATTCAAGAGAGCCCTCGTTGACACGAGCGCTTCTACAAATATTGTCACTATGAAGACTCTCAAATCAGCCAGGTTCCCACAGAATAAGATTGTCCGGCACCCCATCCTAATGACAGTCTTTGAAGGAAGTCAGATCCATACGTACGGATATGCATACATAGATTTGAAGGTGGGGCCTATTCAATCAAAAGTCAAGTTCCACGTGATCGAACAAGGGCCAGATTATCACATGATACTTGGACGTCCATGGCTCCATGATAATAAGGTGGTTCCTTCAACGTACCATCAATGTATGAAGGCTCTACTCAACAACAAGATTGTTCGCATCCCTGCTTCATCATCTCCTTATGCTCCTGTCTATGATGCTGAATTCCTTGAATATCAAAAGAGTGTCCCGGAGCCTCCGAGCAAGGTTTACAGAACTCCACTCCCAAGTTGGAAGACTATTGAAAAGGTCGCTGACAAGCCATCATCCTCAGATGCTAAGGTGATCGAATCATCTCGCCACAATGCGGTAAAACGCCGTAACGACCAGGTTTCAACTCCAAGGTCGAACTTCATAAGCAGCCACGACGCGGAGGGGAGGGACATTTATCGCCGACGGGAAGATTAGCAATTAATCGGGGAGAACATTTGAGAACGCCTTCGAGATATTAGCCGTCTCCTGACTATGCACATAGATTAATTCTGCCGTGACATTCACCACTGAATTCCCAGAATGATCTATTATTGCTCCTATTCCATGGTCGAATCCACGGCCTGATCCCATGGAATGGCAATAACAATTTCTCCTATTCCATGGTCGAATCCACGACCTGATCCCATGGAATGGCAATAATAATTTATATTATCATTATTCCAATTTCATGATCGGATTCACTGCTAATCTCATGGAAAGGTAATATATAATTTTATTACTCCGATTTTATGGTCGAATCCACGATCACATGGAATGGTAATGCATGTTTTATTATTCCGAGTTCATGGTCGAATCCACAGCTGATCCTATGAATTGATAATAAATAACTACTCGTTTTATTGTCATGTTTCATGAATTATTCTACACTGAATTTCATGAATTAGCAATAAATACTCAAAAATCGGGCATCTGGATCATCACTGAGTAAGCCCCACAAAAATAGTGTAAGTTTACTCGACAATGATGCACGATCGAGCACCGGATGCACGAACGAGCATCCAAAAATATGGACAGATGAGGAATCTCTACGCAAAACAGAGAAAACAACAAATATTAATAAAATAATAAGGAGCGCCCGGGGCCGGCCACACGGCCGGCCGACCATGTCCTAGCCGTGGCCGGTCCCATGCTTCTTCCATTATTTTACCCTATTTTGTTATTTTCATGAACTCATGAAAAACTCCTTGATTTTAGCAACTTTCCTTGTTTTTGCAAAATTCATGAATTCTCCATAACTTCATGGATCCATGAAAAAATAATATTATAAAATAGGGGAAGGAGTGCGGGACCGGGCAACATAGCCGGCCGGCCATGCCCAATCCGTGGCCGGTCCCACACCTCACAATCCTTAGCTTTTTATAATTATTATTCCCTAAACTCACGAAACTTCTCCGTTTCAACAAAAACTCATGGATTCTCCATAAAATCACGGATTCATGAAAAATAATATTATAAAATATGGAAAGGAGTGCGGGACCGGGTAACATAGCCGTCCGACCATGCCCTAGCCGTGGCCGGTCCCACACCCTGCAATCCCTAGTCTTTTATAATTATTATTTTCCTCAGAAAAGTCTCCCCACCCCGAAGAATCATGCCAGAACGAACCGTCACTAGAGGAAGAGGTTCAGGATGCCCCACGACAATTACAAGACGGTACTGACTCTACGACTGACGATCTCGAAACAATCAACATAGGGACTGAGGATGATCCAAGACCGATCCTGATCAGCTCAGCGCTGTCAACAGAGAAAAACGGAACTGATAAAGCTATTAAAAGAATATCAAGATGTCTTCGCCTGGACGTACGAAGAAATGCCAGGTCTAGATGACAAATTGGTTACTCATCATCTGCACATTACTCCTGGCTCCAAAGCTGTCAAACAACCGCCGAGACAGTTCAGACACGAAGTCGAAGAACAAATCAAAGTCGAGATTCGAAACTACTAGCAAAGTAGGTTCATCAAACCTATTCAACATCCAACATGGTGGCAAATGTTGTTCTGCCAAGAAGAAAAATGGTCAAATCGATCTTTGTGTTGATTTTAGGAATCAATAAATACTTTGTCCGAAGGATGATTTTCCTTTACCCAATATTGATATGTTCGTTGATGCAACCAGTGGTCACGGTATGTTCTCATTTATGGATGGTTACAGCGGATACAACCAGATCAAGATGTACGAACACGATGCTAACAAGACTACATTCCGTACTCCTATCAGGAATTTCCACTACACTTTGTGATGCCCTTCGGATTAAAGAATGTTGGTGCTACTTATCAACGAGCCATGACTGCTATATTCCACGACATGATGCACAAGCAAGTGGAAGATTATGTCGATGATGTGGTGGTGAAATCGAAAACTCGAGCATCTCACTTCGAAGTCCTGAGATAAGTCTTTGAAAGAAGCAGAGAATATAAATTAGAGATGAACCCTCTGAAGTGTGCATTTGGTGTCTCCTCTGGGAAATTTCTAGGATTCCTGGTCACAGCAGAAGGAATCAAAGTCGATCCAGACAAGGCGAAAGCTATTACTACCATGCCTCCTCCACGCATTGTGAAAGAACTCCAGAGTTTCATGGGCAAGGTAAATTATATCCGACGCTTCATTCCCGGATTGGCTCAACTCGTTGCTTCGTTCACCCCTTACTGAGGAAAGGAGCAAGTTTTACATGGACGACCGCTCAGCAAGAAGCATTCCAGAAGATACAAAAGATACTATTATCACCTGCTGTCATGAATTCGCCGGTGCAAGGACGACCGCTGATACTTTACACAACTTCTAGTGATGTCGCTATCGGAGCACTCCTGGATCAAGAAGACGACGAAGGCATCGAACGACCAATCTACTACTTCAGTCGTACAATGCGAGATGCTTAACTCCGGTACCCAAAGGCTGAGAGAGCATGTCTAGCATTAGTGCATGCAATTCGAAATTCAGAACTATTTACTATCCAAACAGGTCGTGCTTGTTTCCAAAGCTGGCCCTATAAAGTTTCTACTATCAAAGCCATCCTTGATAGGAAGACCAGCAAAATGGCTACTCCAAATGTCAGAATTTGACATAGCGTGTACACCGCCTAAAGCAATCAAAGGCCAAGCAGTTGCAGACTTGCTCGCTGCTTTTCCAGGAGAGGATGCAACAATGTTACATGAAGATGTGCCTGGTGAGTTTCCAGATATCCTAGCTATTAAAGAAGAGACGTGGCTTTTATACTTTGATGGTTCTGCCACCCCTAGCAACGACACTGGAGGAGCAGGCACAGTGTTAGTCTCTCCATCCGGCGAAGTCTTCTCACATTCATTCAAGCTGGATTTCCACTGCACCAACAATTCAGCAGAATACGAAGCTTTCTTACTAGGGTTGTCCCTAGCCAAGCAAGCAGGAGCAACGCACCTCGAGATAAGGGGAAATTCAAAACTACTGGTCAATCAAATGAATAGAACATACTCCCTTAAAGAAATCACACTTGCTCCATTCAGACTCGAAGCTCAACGGCTTTTAACCTACTTCGCTGATGCAACGATTGTCCATACTGGACGAACCAAAAATAGGCATGATGAGTGCCTGGAAACTCTCGCTTCTAAGATGCAATTTGAAGGAGCAGAGAAAAAAATCATTGTACAAAGGCACGCTATTTTATCCACATGGCTCACTCAAGTCGAAGATATTCAAGCAGATGATTGGGGAGCACCTGTTATTCATGAATTGAGCAGTTCTCTTTCAGAAGGGAAAGTCAGTCTCAAGGAATTAAAGAATTATCTCTTACTTTATGGAGCGTTATATTATCGAAACTCTGATGGGTCATTATCACGATGCCTTGGAAATGACGAAGCGGACGAACAACTCAAGCACATACTTGAAGAAACATGCGGATAGACACTGGTGGTAACACTCTACAGAAAGCTTCAAAGAATGGGATACTATTGGCCTTCCATGGAAGCTCAATCAAGAATTCTGCAAAAGTCATGTCCCAATTGTCAGACGCCTTCTCATCACTTAGAAGCTCTGACATCCCATCACACTAGGGACTGGAGGGAACCTTATATCAAATATCTCCGGGACAATAAATTGCCGTCAGAAAAGAAAGAAACCATCAAACTCATTCAAAGGGCTAAGAGGTTTGTCTTTCTTGATGGAATCTTATACCGCAAAAGCTTTGGTGGAAACTTGTTGAGATGCTTAACCGAGCATGAAATCCCAACGATTTTAAAAGAGATGCATGATGGAGAACATCAAGGAAAAAGGAAATTATTTCTCCAGATTCATGAGAAATATTATTGGCCAACCATGGAAGACGATGCAGCTGCACACGTTCAAAGGTGTCATCAATGCCAAGTCCATGGTAACCTCATTCACACTCCTTGTCTTCCATTGAATTCTGTGAATAGTCCATGGCCTTTCTATAGCTAGGGACTGGATATCATCGGGAAAATCAATCCAGCATCTTAGAAGCAGCATGAATACATCATCACTGTAACCGAATATTTTACCAAATGGGTTGAAGCTATTCCTCTTCGAAGCACCACTGGAGTCACGATTGCAGCCTTCATCAAAGAATACATAATATGCAGATTCGGTGTTCCCAAACACATTGTCACTGATAATGGGACTCCTTTTGCCAACAAGTACGTGACAGAATTGCTCGAGGAATACGGCATCAAACAAGTTTTCTCCACGCCATATTATCCCCAAGGAAATGGACAAGCAGAGAGTACCAACAAAACTTTGATCCGGATTCTCAGCCGAACAGTCCATGATAATCCTCGAACCTGGCATGAACAGTTACCTATGGCTTTATGGGCTTATCGAACCGCGACAAGGAGTTCGATCGGGACTTCACCATATTCTCTTGTCTATGGGGCCGACGCCATACTACCTAGAAATCAAAAATTCCTTCAGCACGGATTACAACATCCAGTGGAATACGATGGGATGAGGCCGAAGTGTCCAACTCAAGAGTTGCTGAACTAGACATGCTCGATTCGAAGCGAGCTAAAGTGGAAAAATATGTAGAAGCCTACAAACAAAGAATCGCCAGAGCCTACAACAAAATGGTAAGACCTCGAACATTTCAAGTAGGAGATCTGGTAAAGACTGCAAAGCATATTCAACAAGACAAGTCCGCTCACAAATTCTCTCCCAAATGGGAAGGACCATATGTAGTTATCAAAGCAGTATCCAGTGGATATTACAAAATCTTAAAGATTGATGGAGGAGTGGAAGGAAATATAATCAATGGTAAATGGCTCAAAGCATATTATGTTTGATCCATGGAAAACAATTATCTTTTCACCATTTCATCATTTCAAAGCATTTTTCAGAATGTAATTTATATTCCTCCAAAGAGCGTGCAAAATGCTCATTTGTTCATTAAACATTTCATAAATGAAAAAAATTTCCTCAGATCAGTTATTCCACCTAAGAAAAGCCTGAACCTACTAAAAAAACAACAATCATAAATACTCACTCAGAGTAAACCATACAACAAAGAGTAATTCTTAAAAACAGCCATGTCAAGCTTCTTTTGAAAGTTCCTGGTCTTCACCTTCAAATCCTGTACAGCTTTCTCAACTCTCGCCGACTCCAAGGCAAGTGCCTTCTCCTCTTCCAGAAAAGCAGTTGTGGTGGAAATTGCTTCAGCAGCGGCCACTGCCCTGTCAACCTTGATCATCTCAAGCCGACGGCGAAGCTAACTTATATTGAACCTCAAGGTCTCACAGTTCGATATCATGCCATCCCACATGTGAAGGTCACGATTCTTAACATCTTGCAGATTCGTCTCCATCATCTCTTCAATAATTGGTAGAACCCCAAATGATCGTAGTCAGGAGGGTCGGCAAAAAGTCTCTACACACCTCAGTAGTGGCAATGTGACCATACCGTCTCCAAATCTTGGTATACAAAGACGCATGACATTTGGGAACCACGAAGCCGCCAACTATTTCATTGCCCGGGAAATTATTGATCATGGGAGTCTCAAACGGGAGTCCAGCCGTTGGGTAGTAAGTTCCAGTTTCGGCCTTCACGGAGTTAATAGAACTTTCGTCGACGTCATCATCATCGGTCGCAGACTTTCCATTCCTCCTCTTTCCGGCATCAACAACAACATGCACATCAACCTGCAGTAAAGAAATATTAATTTCATATGAAGATTGGATAAAACCATCGATTAATACACCACTCGAAAATCATAGAATTACTCACGGATGCGCCGGCTTCAACATGAGTTGATCTATTTCGAGCGGGGGCTCTAATAGTCCGCTTAGATCTCGAATTATGAGAAGAAGACGGATTCTTCTGATTATCTTGCAAAAAATTATTTTCCTGAGATCAATAACTCTGATCAAATGGAGATGAAATAAAATACACAACTTACTGAGACAGACGCTTCTACTTCATGCTTCGACTGAGGTTCATTCCGAGAAGAAATGCTACTGCTGGACATAGCGACGAAAAGTGGATACTTATCTTCTGCAGATAGTCAAATTCAGTTGCGGATTTTACTGAAACCCTAAGATTCAAGTAAGATCAATACTGAAGATGCGGAGAAAAATAACTAGGGACTGACGGGATTGACGGAAGCTGCGCACGGTCTACACGGATTTGCATGTGATACGTGTTTTTCTCACGTAACTTATCTTAGTATTTTCGCAAATGGAAATCACCAAGGCAAGTCGAAAATGATCGTGATGAATTTTGGGGCATGGACATTGGTCCATTCCATTCAATTTGGGAAGAATCAACATTCACAAAAGGGTTTCTCATTCAAAAGAAAAATCTTAATCCAGAAGAAAACTGTTCAAATCATCAAAGAAACGTCTACTACGAGGATAATTTTTTTTTCAAATGTTTAAATAAGATCACGAGCAAGACTAGTCAGAGTCATCCGCATTGCCGTCTTCATCATCATCATCAGCCTTATCATCATCTGAAGGATCCTCTTCAGACTCTTTCTCGGAGTCACTGTCTGAGTCAGAAAATTCTTCTTCTTCGTCATCACCCTCTATCGCATCTTGTAGATCTTCATCGCCACATTCAGCTTGGAGATCAGCCCTAACCTGTCGTTCAATCTCCCTGTGTGGAGGGTATGACCTATCCTTGCGTGTTGTAGAATCCCATACGAGCTCTTCTTCTTCATCCTCAACATCTGAATCTGAGGCCACACCATAAGGACGGGATTGGAGTCTTTCCTCGGCTCTTTGTCTTTTCCACTCAATTCTACGCCTTTTCTTTCGATACTCAGCAAGTATCTCCTCATTTTCTTTCCTCTTCAAGAGCTCTTCACGATCAACTTTCAGTTTATCAAGAGACCTGCTATTTTCCAATAAAGCACGATCTATGCTTGCACGAGCTTTGGCCTCGAAATCCTTGAATCCTCCTCGGAAGAGCCGGGAAGAATAATCGCCTCCGGAAGACACCATTATCCGGAACCGCAGGCACAGAGTTATAGATGCGCAGATGTCAATTCCACAAAATGGTAATCCTCAACTCTTACCTTTTTACGATTCCACTAACAGTAGTGATCACAACGTAAGAGTTAAACACTTCAAAAATTGCTCGCTTCTTCGAACCTATAAACGAAGAACAAGAAACTCAGATTTTTCATAGAATCATGAATATTTCCACTGCATGAACATTCATCAGGAATTATGAAAATTGAAATATTATTTCATCATAAATAATGGTTTACTTCTAATGACTGCACAAAACTCAAGTTTTGATTTATATTTATATATTAAAATATATATATATATATATATATAACGTGATTAATTTACGTAAATAAAAAAAAATGTTTTGAGATGAGTAAAGCTCATGAAAATAAAATCCGTGGGATATCCCACGGTTTCATAAAAAATACATATCCATGAACAGGACATGGTTTTTTTAAAAAAAAAAAAAAAATCCTTCGTATTTAGCGTCTTTCTTTTGAACGAAGGTTTATTTCGGTTACTGGAAAGCTCACATATTTTCAAGGTGAAGTTTTGGTCTTCATGAAAGCTCATAAACAAAAATTTTATCACTAGACACAGGTCTATACATAAAAAAAAAATCTCTACTAGGTCAGGGATTATTAATGGGTTCTCAAACTAACGATGAAACGAACGTACGTTTTCCAAAAATAAGGGTTTTCAACAAAACTCACACTCAAATATACACATATATATAATTTCAACATGATCAAAGCATGAACAACTCATGAACTCAGCAAACTTATGTAAAAAAAAAAAAAATGTGCGGACGTACCTGGTCGGCGCCGACCGGAAATTGGCCGGACGGTGATTACTTCGGTCGGACGGTGGCGGCGCTCCGACAAATTTTTCTCTTCTCCTGTTGACGTGAAGGAGATGATGAGTTGATGAAGGTGGTGGTCGTTCAAGGTGAAATAAAAAAAGGGGATTAATTCCCTTTTATATCAAATCTTATTTCCAAAACCTAATCTCACAAGGATTTCCTTATTGGGCCCGGCCCGAGAATCCTAAAACGACCAAGGTCCCGTCATCAAAATCAGCGGTTCAACACCAATTTATGCTCATTAAACGATGCTCTATCATGCCACTGGAATCTTCATTCAAGTCGTGGTTTGTTCGTACTATCAAAAATCCGGTAAGGTCTTATCTAATGACTAAGTTCAATTGCTTATATTGTTTGTGACCTAAAATCACCATTCGGTCTTTGATCGAGGAACATGACTGTCCTCACTAAGCAGGGGACTTAATGTAGATGGTGGATTTTCGACAAAGGCTAAAATCGTAAACCCATAAGTATTCCCGATCCAAAGAATCGACGAATATTGAGGCTCATGTCTCTTATCGAAAGCATGAAAGCTCATGCCACAAGAATCTCTCGACCGAGAATACTTGTCTCTCGAGTATATGGATATGTAGTCTCTCACCGAGGCAACGGCATATCTTATGAATACCGAGCAATTTCAAGAACTACTTCTACATAGAATCGAAAGATTAGACGGCTCCTAGACAAACTTGCCGCTAGTATAGAGCAATAACGTCTTCGAGGATGTAACAATGTTTTCCCCGACTATATGAAAGAAATATGACGCTTCAACAAGCCGAGAATACTAGATTCTGAATAATTAATGCTCCTAGACTATCATACTAGTATAGAGCCATTAATTAATTATTCTCAAAATCAATAGATTCATTAATCAATCCTGGAAAATATTCAATATTTTCATAATATTTCGTTACTTCAATTTATGGTTCTTCTCAGCAGAATTCCATGGGTTAGTAATAAATATTCGACACACGGGCATCTGAGCTACCTTTGAGTAAGCCCCGACCAAAATGGTGTAAGTGTACTCAACGATGATGCACTAACAATCACCGCACGAACAAGTATTTCAAAATACGACGAGACGATGAACCTATGCAAATAGGAAAGAAAATAATAAAATAATAGTCAAGGCGCTAGGGGATCGGCTCACTACCGGCGGGCCATGCCGTGACCAGTCCCACGCCCAAATTCTATATTTTATCATATTTTATTATTTTCCTTGATTTCATGGAAATCCTTTCATTTGAACAAATATCCTTCGTTTTGAGGAAACTCCTCAGTTTCATGGTGTTTCCTTCACACTGAGGAAATAATATAAAATTAGGGAAAATATTGTGGGGCCGTGATTATTGGCCAACCGGCCATGCCTTGATCCCTACTACCCCACACCTCATGGTTCCTCATTATTTTATTATTATTTCCCTAATCTCATGAAAACTCCTTAATCTCATGATATTTCCTTGATCCCATGAAAAATAATATAAAATTAAGGAAACCCGTGGGACCGGGCCATAGCCGGCCGGTCATGCCCTAGCTGTCCCCACACGTCTTATTTTATTATTATTATATTTTTCATGTTTCCTTAATCCCATGAAATTCCTTGAATTCATGATGTTTCCTTCAAATTATTAAAATTCCTTCAAATCATGAAATAATACATAAAATTAGGAAAACTCACGGACCGGGCCCTAGCCGGGCCAACCATGCCCAAGCCGGTCCCACACGTCCCTTATTTTATTATTATTATTTTTATGTTTTCCTCATTTCATGGAAACTCCTTGATTTCAACAAAACTCCTTGGTTTTAACAAACTCGTTGGTTTTATGATATTTCCCTAAAATCATGAAAACATAATAAAATTAGGAAAAATACCATGGGACCAGCCCCTTGGCCGGCCGGCCATGCCTTGGCCATAGCCGGTCCCACACTTTATGATTCCTTCATTATTTTATTTTTCCTTCATCTCATGAAGTTTTCATGGTCTCAGCAAAAATCCCTGATTTCTCCATATTTTCTCAAAATGTTGCTCAAACGCACACCAGAAAATATCAAAATTCTCATAACTGACATACGAACACTTTGGTGACGTGAGCATGTTACCTTGACCGACCAAGGTTGGCTATTTGGCTTGCAAGAGGCCGTTCCCATGTATTTTGACAATTTTAACCTAATTTGCGCAATTGCACGTATTAGGTCCAATACTCTTCCAAACAACTTGGAACTTCATAAGACGATCAATATTCGATCCCGTGACTACCCAGTGCCGGTTTCATGACCCCTTGGTCAGTCCCTCACATCTTCATAATTAATTATGTTTTATTACCTAAGGTTCAGACGAGCATTATTTTAATGAATGATTATTTTTTTTTGCTAAGAAAACACCCTAACTATATTAACTTAGAAGCGAAGTACAAGCATTCAACAAAGGTTCCCTCCTCACCAAATTGTCCAAAAAAGAAGGAAAAGAGACCTATACATCCTTAATACAATACTTCCTAGCTCGACATGCAAGTCGATCCGCTACTTTATTTTTAGAACGATTAATATAAACAACCCTATAACTATTACAACTTAAGAGAAGAGATCTGCAATCCACCAAGATATCCTTGCATCTCCACTCAACATTGCCGCTGCCTTCGTTGACAAAATATACAACTTGAAGGCAGTCACTGATGAACATAACTTTGGTTAGTTTTATCTCCATTGCCCAAGAGATAGCCAAAAAAAGAGCAGTTGCTTCCGCTCCAACTGCTTCAGAAACCAAACCAAAGTCCGAACGCGAACGAATCATTGTTCCTGCATTGTCACAAATAATTAGACCCACTCCCATATTATAATTCTTGAAATAACCATCAACAAAAATACAATGATCCACAAGCTCTATAGGGATTCTAACTTGCATAAATTCCTTCTGAATCTTCAAAGGAGGAGCTATATATGTGTTTATTGTTCTTTTTGAATCTAGAATGATTTTTTCTATATTTATAGTGACTTTATTAAAAACCACATCGCATCTGCATTTCCAAATACTCCACATAACAATTGCACCAATACTTGGCCAATTAACAACAAAAGGAGATTGACCAAATCTATCTTCAAACCATTCTAAGAATAATTCATCAACACAATCCAGATCAGAGTTAACTAAGTGCTGAAGTGACAAACCAAACCACACATGAGCAGCAACAGGACAGTGAAAGAAAAGATGCATAACGGTTACAAAGAGGACATGAAGTATCAACAACAGGATTATAATGATGAAGTAAAGTGCTAATTGGAAGCATCTGCGCAAATATCTTCCACATGAAAAACTTAATTTTAGGCAAACAATCCAGTGACCAAACTTTTTTCCAAAAAGAAGCCTCTTCTCCTTTACTGACTTCATTCCTAAAAACTCTATAGGCAGATTTTGTAGTATAATTTCCATCCCTAGTATGAGCCCACTTAACCTGATCCCTACAGTGAAGCTTAAACTTAATCGTTTTTATTCTAATAATGTCATCAGGGGAAAACAAAGAGTTTAACAGAACCTCATTCCAAGCACCCGTATTCATATCAATAAGATCATTAACATAAGTATAATTATTATAATTAGAAACTATAGAAGAAGGAGGAGTAGAAAGACCCGGTAACCAAACAGATTCCCAAATTTTTGTCGATCTACCATCATTTATCTTAAAAACTATATTAGATCTTAAGAAAGATAAACTATTGACAATACCTTTCCAAACCCAAGAAGTAGAATCAGCTGCTTTATCAATTTCCAACAAATTCTGTTTAATGAAGTACTTATCTTTTAAAAATTTTGAAATCAAAAGCTCAGGATTTTGATAGATTCTCCAACCAAGTGTAGCTATCAAGACTCTATTAGTAGCATAAGTATTTCTAATACCAAGCCCACCACATCTTTTATCCTTACCAATATCACCCCACGAACGAAAATAGGCTGCATGATTTGGATCTTTCTTAGACCACCAGAAAGTTCTCTGAATTTTATCAATCTTAGAAGTAATCTTTTTAGGAAAAGGAAAACAAGACATATGATAAACAGCAAGACTAGAAAGCACATGTTTCGTAACTACAGTTCTGCCAGCACCATTAAGGCTAGATTTTTTTGAATTTCCTAATCTAGAGTAAAATTTCTCTATCAAAAATTGGAAAGATTTAGTTTTATCCCTGTTAACAAAAAGGAGAGTTCCTAAATACTTCTCAGAAGTGCTCATGAATTTGATCCCAAGAGCTTTAGAGAGAAGCTTTTTATGTTTATGATGCATTTTTGAACTAGAAAAAAACTTTCATAGTTAATAGCTTGCCCAGAAGCCCTTGCAAAAACACTAATAATTTTCATCAGATTTCTAGCATACAACAAAGAGGATTTCGAAAAAAGCATGCAGTCGTCAGCAAAAAATAAATGCGAGATAGTTGGGCTATCTTTTCTTAATTTGAAACCTTGTATCAAATTATCTTCTTCTCCTTTCAAAAGAAGTTGAGATAAGACTTCCATACAAATTATAAAAATGTACGACGATAGATAGTCACCTTGCCGAATACCTCTAGAAGGAAAAAACATTTCACCAGGTGAACCATTAACCAACACCGAATAAGACACTGTACTAATACATTGATGTAAAATCTGGCACCAATCTTCTGAAAAACCTAGTTTTTAAAAACAGCAAGAATAAAAGACCATTCCAGCCTATCAAAGGATTTGGAAAGGTCAAGTTTAATAGCCATGAAGCCATTTTTAGAATTTTTCTTTTTTCTTTTAAAAGAGTGTAAAATTTAATGACTAATAATAATATTATCATGAATTTGTCTATTGGCCATAAAAGCCGACTGAAAAGGCGAAATAAGAGAATCCAACAAAGGCTTAAGACGATTGGTAAGAATTTTCGAAATAATTTTATAAACAGTAATAGATAGACTAATAGGCCTAAAATCATGCGGCGAAGAGGGATTATTTACCTTAGGTATTAGAGCTATAAAAGAATGATTAAGCTGCTTCAGGAGAAATTTAGTTCGAAAAAAGTTTTGAACATGATCAATAACTTCTTTTGAAATAATCTGCCAATTGTCCCTAAAGAAACCAGCAGGGAAACGTCAGGTCATGGTGATTTCCAAGGAGCCATGTCATTAACTGTAGCATGAATTTCTTCAACAGAAGGAATGGCCACCAAAAGAGTATTCATGTCATCAGTAATCATAGGTTTAACATTTTTAAGAGCTTCCTCAATATCAATATTATTTGGTTTCAAAGAAGTATAGATGTTCTTGAAATGGTTAGAAAGAAGAACAACAACTTGATCTCTATTTTCTAACCAGTTTCCTTGATCATCCCTGATAGTCTGAATAGTGTTATACATATTTCGAAGCTAGACTGTATTATGAAAGAACCGAGTATTCTTGTCATAATGAGTAAAATAATCAATCCTAGATTTTTGTTTATAGAAAGAGTTTTCTATTTCATACCTAATAATCTAACTGTTTTGAGTAGTTCAAAATGTAGCCACCAATATCCGGAGAGCAAGGCAGCATTTGTAATTTCTCAATTTCCACATTTAGCTTACTGATGGTGTTTTTAACATGACCAAAAGATTCAATGTTCCTCTTACTAAGATCAGACTTAACATTTTTGAGTTTGCCAACAACAATAAAACTAGGATACCCATTGACTCTCTTATCCCAGGAAGTTTGAAGAACATCCTTGAAATCTGGACTTAATTGCCAGCACTTGAAAAACTTATAAGGAATGTAAAGATTTTGATCTTGATGAAAACACTTGAGAAGTATTGGACAATGATCAGAAAAAACTCTTGCAAGATTAGTAATACGAGTTTGAGGAAGAGAAGAAACCCAATCATCATTCATAAATCCTCTATCTAATTTCTCAAAAATCAGGTTAGAAGGATTTTTAAATCTTCTATTACACCAAGTGAAAGGGTTACCATAAGAAAAGATTTCGTTCATTCTCAACTCTACAATCTTATTTCTAATAAATTCAGGAGCCAAAGAAGAATCAGAATTCCCACCCTGCTTTTCAGAACTATGAAGGATAAAATTAAAATCCCCTAAAAGTAACCAAGGTCTAACCTCATCTTCATTCATATTACTCAAGATATTCCACTGATTTTTCATTCCAGTATTGTTTAAAGAACCATAAACAAAGGAAACCATACAATTCTTGATAGTAGGTGTAATATCACATAAGACATGTATCATATTAAGAGAACTACTTATTACTTCTATATTTGACCTAGAAAAGTATCCTAAAGCTAAACCACCAGATTTTCCAATAGCCGGTACAACAAACCAAGAATCAAAAGGTAAATGGTGACTGAATTTCTTAACAGTATCATTATCTACCATAGTTTCCATGAGACAAATAACATGTGGCCTATGTTTTCTATACAAATTTAAAAGATGCAACCATTTTTTTTCAGAACAACACCCATTCATATTCCAACATATAAACTTCATGATAGAAAGTAAAAAAGAAGAGACTTAAGATGCAAAAATAAATAGACTAGATTTTAATTGTAGGAAAAAGGAGATTTTTAACAAATAGAACAACAAGTATATTTTTAACAAAAGAAAGCGTACTAGATAAAAATTCCAACAAAACTTACAAGGTTATGAGCAGAGGCAGGCTCAGCATCCATAGAGTCAAATGGGTCCACCATCATGAGATTAACTTCATTTTCAAATTCTTCTTCTGTGATCAAAGGCTCCAGAGGTAAGTCTGCAATAAACGTAGGTTCATATACAACTTCCTTATCAAAAATAGCTATCTTGAACTTGACTGCTTGACCCTAAAAAGCACCGAAGTCTGATTAAAAAACCAAAACTGACGAATAACACAGTTCAGAAGAAGGGTTAACCAAAATCCCAGAGCATGAAGAAAATATTTGCGATACAGTAGTACACAATGCCATCCAAAAAATATTAGAATCATGGCTTTCAGAACCCAAAAGCCACTTTTACCCATATAGATAGACACCCCAACAGGAGGAGAGAAAGGTGGTAGAGAAACCACAGGAGGCCATTGAGGTGTAGGAACCATAATCCTTAGAATTGTCTAACGATTTTGTATTTCAATTACCCAAAATCCAATTTTGCACTCCACAGACCAAAATACTATCAACTGAAAAATAGAACCAAGTTTTCTATAATTGAAATTACCAAGTGTAACAAGAATTCTGTTAAGTCTTCTTTTAAGATAGGTTGAAACGATAATATAATCAGGAATGATTTAATATTAACCATACTTAAATCTTCTGGTAAACATCCAAATATGTAACTTGCAATATTAAAATTAATACTGAGATAATCAGTTTCCAAAACCAAACCCTTAGAATTCCTCCAACAAAACAAGCATAAAGAAGTACCTATAGGTCTAAAAACAGGCAATCATTCCCCTGAGTATAATCTAAGAGGATTAAAAACTCTTAATAAATCAACCAATATAGCATTCAATCATTCCCCTGAGTATAATCTAAGAGGATTAAAAACTTTTAATAAATGATTAAACCAGCATTTAATCATCCTTTCATCAAATCAACTGGTCTTCAGGAGACCTTGATATTTGCTCACGTGAGCATCTGGGCGCTACATGGTTGATCCATAATCCCATGTAGCCGGTCCCTCCTTCTCTCCGTGGTTAATTTTCAATAAACCATCAGTTAATCATCAATTGATCAAATTAGGGTTTTTGAGTCCAAGGTTCATAATTCCAGATTCAAACGCTAATAATTTTACGTTGATCCAGTGATCAACATTTTATTTATCATACTCGGTTCAATTGCCAGTATCTTATTTGGTCATGCTACCAATAATTCATCGAATGAGCAACATTTGCTCAGATGAGCAATATTTGCTCAAACCGAGGAATACTGGTTCAACTGTCAATATTCAACAATTCATCGAATGAGCAATATTTGTTCATGTTAGCTTATTCACGCATTATATCTCTGTCTCAACAGACATGTTCAATTCATGAGTCTCAGAACATTTCCAAATCACGTTCGACTCAACAAAACAAAGACTCATCGTCCCATGAAGTCATGAAGTCAGCAACTGACTAACTAAATACACGTCTGCCTTGAAGACTCCACAATCACACGAGACATCAATCGTGTTACATGGGGGATATTAACTAGGGTTTTGGTCTGGCGGTCTACGGCACGTGTGTTCATACATACGATGAGAATGTGAGCAAGTCGTGCAATCAGTTTAAGGAGTTAACAAAGTAGTGGATGGAAAATCAACCAAGTCTCCGCACGTTGAGCAACTGGTTTTAACACGATTTCCACTTCCCCATTCTTTGATTCCATCAACTGTCACACTTCATGAGATCTTGGTGTTTTTAATTCCAACAATATAAATAAATCTTTGAATCATGATTGAAACAAGGATAATCTCACGTCAAACAGACAAAACGAGATTAACAATCCAACTCTCAACAGCAAATTCAATCATTCGTAACTTATCTTATTTTCTAATACACAAAACACCTACAATCTTCGATCACCATTGATCTCACACATTTCTATGCTTCCCTCCTACAGACCGACCCATCCTCTCTTGTGACCGAATTTACTCTGGAATGGCCATTGTCTTGGTTTAGGTCGGAGTACTACAAATTGATCTCTCTAATTCAAAGCACTCCCTTCTTGCAGTGCATCTGTGTGAGGTTAAGCATTTCGCTCGATTCAAGGAGTCTCCTCCGCGCGATCATCTCCTCAATTCCGTAAAAACCAGCGAATCGTTTTTCCCCATCTACATATTGGCGACCACCATGGGAGATCATTCTCTCGGTTGCAATCTCAATTCTCACAAAGATGGTCGGTTTCAGATCTAATTCAGTTACGAAAAACTCCAATCAGGGTCTCTTTAATGGCGATGCTTCTCCAGCTCAGCCGAATGATTCCGGTAATATTCGTCATCCGTACTTTACTACTCCTTTTTCATCTATCAATGCATTCGATGGAGAAATTCCGTCACCAGCCGAACTGGCACGAAGGCAAGAGGTCTTAGAAAGGAACATAAATCGATTGAAAGGAGCAATCGATAATTTATTCAAATGCATGGTGGACTTGACGAGAATCTTAGGAGATCAGGTTGTGGAGCGCCCGCCTCTTGACACCATTGACGTTAACCCTCAAACCAATAGCTTCACCACTTACGAAAAGCCGGTGGACCAAGAAGTTGCACACACCGATCGAGGGTTTATGTGAGCTTCTACACTTCTCCAGGGATCAACGAACGAGTACATTTGCTGTACTAAACCATATATCGTCAGACATACCCCTGACTCCGTCGTGCCTAGCAGCTGAGGAAACACATGTGATATCTGTCCATTCGATCAACAACATCACTTTCGGAGAAGAAGACCGCATGACAGACGAAGGACATAATCGAGCCCTGTACGTGACCGGTTTTATCAGAGACTATGAATTCAAGAGAGCCCTCGTTGACACGGGCGCTTCTACAAATATTGTCCTTATGAAGACTCTCAAATCAGCCAGGTTCCCACAGAATAAGATTGTCCGGCACCCCATCCTAATGACAGGCTTTGAAGGAAGTCAGATCCATACGTACGGATATGTATACATAGATTTGAAAGTGGAGCCTATTCAATCAAAAGTCAAGTTCCACGTGATCGAACAAGAGCCATATTATCACATGATACTTGGACGTCTATGGCTCCATGATAACAAGGTGGTTCCTTCAACGTACCATCAATGTATGAAGGCTCTACTCAACAACAAGATTATTCGCATCCCGACTTCATCATCTCCTTATGCTCCTGTCTATGATGCTGAATTACTTGAATCTCAAAAGAGCGTCCCGGAGCCTCCGGGCAAGGTTTACAGCACTCTACTCCCAAGTTGGAAGACTATTGAAAAGGTCGCTGACAAGCCATCATCCTCAGATGCTAAGGTGATCAGATCATCTGCCACATCGGTAAAACGCCATAACGACCAGGTTTCAACTCCAAGGTCGAACTTCATAACCAGCCACGACGCGGAGGGGAGGGTCGTTTATCGCCGACGGGAAGATTAGCAATTAATCGGGGAGAACATTTGAGAATGCCTCGGGATATTAGCCGTCTCCTGACTATGCACATAGATTAATTCTGCCGTGACATTCACCACTGAATTCCCAGAATGATCTATTATTGCTCCTATTCCATGGTCGAATCCACGGCCTGATCCCATGGAATGGCAATAACAATTGCTCCAACCCCCAATGACTTTTAACCTATTTCTTCACTTTCACACAAATGGCTACATAATAGTAGGTAAAGATGAAGAAACTGCGTGATTGACATTAGAGAGAATAGAGGAGGTAAGGGTGGCGTACGAATGGTATATGAGTGAGATGGAAAAATCGGTGGTGTATGGTCTTTACATTTGAGAGATAGAGAGGTGGTGTCAATGGTTTAAGAGGATAAGATTTTCTGATTTTGGAAATGAGAAGAGAAAAGGTAAAGGGGGATTTACTTGGATGTTAGGCATGTCTAGCTCGTTTAGGTGTACAAGGGTGAGATCTGTTGACTTCTTTGTCTTCAAACATGACTAGGAACACTTTGGACCATTGATCAAATTTGATTTTATTTGTAATTCTTGACCACAACTGTTGTTCCATTGACTTTGGTAAGTTCAGTTCTGCACATGCTCAGCTAACAACTTCCTAGTGTAGCAGTGCGATATTTCCACTTCCTCTTACGCTCCCTTTACAGTCTCGCAAACCTCTTGTTCACCATTTACTCAACCACCTAAAACACAACACAAAAAGAGATTATTTCGAAAAAAATTACCCATTAAACGACATGTGCTCATGATACAAGATTTGTCGCAAAATAGAACATGAAGGCATTAAAGATGTGATAAAAGACAGAAAAAGATCCAGAAATATGCATTATTAGGCACCGATCAAACTCTACGCACTTGATTCCCTTAGATGATCTCACCCACAACTAAGAGTTGCTACGACCCAAAGTCGTAGACTTAAAGACAAATCTGTCTCACACAGAAAAGCCTATTCTGATAGATAAATCTGTCTCCCACAGAAGTAACTATGAAGTTTTGTTCCGTATTTTGATAAATCAAGGTGCACCAGAACCAATTGATAATCCGGTCTTATATTTCCGAAGAACAGCCTAGAAATATCAATCACCTCACAATAACTTAACTATATGGTAGTAGAAGAAGTTATTGTGGAATCACAAAGAATGAGACGAAGATCTTTGTGATTACTTTTTATATCTTACCTATCGGAGATAAATCTCGAGCAAATCTCAGAGAAGATAATACTCAACATGATAGAACAAGTAAGATCAGAATACGCAACTACAAAGAAAATAGTTGGATCTGGCTTCACGAATCCCAATTGAAGTCTTCAAGTCGTTAACCTATAATGGTTTTGGAAAAACCTAGGTTAAATGAGAATCGACTCTAGTCGCAACTAGGACACAAGAAAGTGCCGGGATTAGGTTTTCCAGTTGCTAGAGTTCTCCCTTATATAGTCTTCAAATCATGGTTTGATAGCTTAGAAACAAAGCAATCAATATTCACTGTTAGATGAAAACCTGATTTAAGATTCAAGCTAAGTTTGCTTAAAGCCAAAGCAATATCTATCCAATGTTAGATGGTCTTAACTTGTTACACACAAATGAAATATACCTTCATTTAGATATGGATAACCGTACCTAAACGTGCATATTGAGTTGGCTCAACAATAGTTAACCGAAGTTAGCCATATGGACAATTTTGTCTTAACCACATTCATCTAACACTTCTAGATCAAATATGATGATCAATCAAACATGAAAGATAATCAAATGAATCTAATTGTGTTACTCATAGAGTTGTTAAATTGTATATATCTCATAGAAGTATATAAGAACCAATTGAAACAAAATCGGATTGATTCGTAATTGTATAAAGTACTTATACCAAAATCAATTCATGAACATTAAGCCACGGTTTGCAAAGATTGCATTCCTTAATTTATTAATGTATTTGTTCATGAGTATGAAAATATACTTAACCGATTTTAGAACTTTAACCACTAAGTTTGTAAACGGGTACGCAAACTTTAGTTTCGGACTTTGGTCTTGTCCAGCAGTTTGCAAACGGGTACGCAAACTGCAGTCCCGGACCTAACTCAGGTAGAACCGTTCGCATAATGGTATGCAAACTTGGTTCTCGGACTTTAACAGTTAAAACCGTTCGCATATATGCAAACAAGGTTTCCAGACCTGAATCATACCAAAATAGTTTGCATACTGGTATGCATACTGTGTTGTATCCAGATAAGGGTTAATTGTTACTCCCATTTCAATCATTGAAACATCCTTAAAAGACGACAATAGTTGTCTCACACAAACTATTAGCTTACAAGTAATTTTAAAGTGATTGAATGATCAATACGAAACTTTCCGAGTCGACATCAAATGATTGTCTCACACAAATCATGTAAGATGTTTCAAGGCAATTTTCACATGATCATCTTTTGACTTATTATTTAGTTTCCAACAAATAAATTGTTTCCAACTAAACTTGTCAAGAATAATGATGAACGTAGCTAAAGCAAAAATCTTCCAACACATATTTCGAGAAATATATAAGCGAGTTATACTCAACTCGAAATATCAAATGTGTATAATATAAAAGTCTATATAGCTATACGACTTAGTCTCATTAGGAGATAGAATAGAATCGAATTCTGAGTGATAGATAAGTTTTAATCTCCACTACCTTTTGTTGATGAAGTTCCTCCAAGCTCCCCTCAGTAGATCTTCGTCTTCAATCGATGAAAGTCGTTAAGTCTAAAGCTCAACTACACATTCTATCCTAATCTGAGACATAGCTATAAGTAGACTAGAAATCAAGACTTATAGTTTTGATCACCTAAACTTGACAAACAAGCTTGAGATAGCAACGCTTGCGAGTTCGACTGAGCAATGCTCTAACACAAGTCTAGTTTTTTTTTCAAAGAAAATTTGTGTATCTTAGGAAACGACTTTGATTTAGCAATACAGATTTAACTTGGGTTGCAAGAAATTCATTGACTACATCTGACTCAGCCCATCTTGATTGATTACCATAAATTATAGATATCAACAACGCAGAAAATTCAACCCTTCTTGTCTATCTTGTTACGAAGCTGTCTTCCAAAGACCTAAGGATCTTTGAGATCTAATGTACGGTTTTACAATACTTCACTTGGGATTCGTAAAGCACATGTTCACCTATGTTGATGAAAGATTGTCTTGTAACATGTATTTGCTTATAATTATTGTCCATTATATGTTTTTTTTCTCCTGATATAAGGTCATTCAATAATTGTAGATTAAATCCATATTTGGTAGGTAACTCTTATCTATTGAAATCATGTTTGTGAGTTTTCCACAAGAATACATCTTAGATTAAGTTCTAGTTGTGATTCTTTCTTAGATAGAAGATTAGGTATCTCTATAAATTTTGAAGAGTATAAAACCTAATTTTGGATTTAGATTCGTCTAAATTCAGAGAACCGATTTCTATCCTTGATGTAGAATCATAAAGGAAATCACCAGACATCCTTTTGGAGACAAGGTAGTCTAGTATTCACGACGGACTGTGGAGAAACTCTCAAGGCTATAAATGACATGTGCTAAGGGAATAAAGAGCATACGTTCTTGTGAGGATCACGATACGTAAGAGAACAACTATAATAGAGTAACTTGGTGGGTCTATTCTGCCTCTACAAAATTGCATACCGAAGTCTTATAGTAGGCTAGTGTTTATAACGTCTTAATATAGTGTGTGTTGAAACTGTACAAGGTCACGGGGTTATAATGTTAGATTGCAGGTTTCCTCGTTAACAAAATTTTGTGTGTCTTTCTTTACTTTTATTTTCGTATTATATTGATTTTGTCGTTATAACTAAACGTATAAACAGTTGTAGTTAATCAATCCTTCTGATTCAAGAATACTTTTTAGAGATTATTCAAGGATATTTTCTTATCTGTTTTAATCTTGAATTGAAGTTCATGCAAGAAAATAGTCTATAGGTTATGGAACGAAAAAGTTGGTGGTGTACTTGGAACCCTCCACTTTTTAATTGGTTTCAAAGAAGGAAAAAACCGAAAAGACTAACGGTCTATGTTTGTAACAATCCTAAAATATTTACTTTTTGAACAATGGGCAATAATTTTAGGAAATTTGTTACGGTAACCTATAACATGCACTCGAAAATTCCAACATTTTTCCAAATTGTTTTTTTACTCTAAAGTGTTATCTAAAACCTATACTCACGTAGATGCTTTGAAATTAATTGCTGAAACTGTGTAACCTTTTTCCTCAACCATTGATAAACATTTCACAAAAAAAAACTTAACCTCCTGTCAAGGTTTATAAATTGATCACACCTACCTCTCATGTTTGTGATTTAGTAAATCACTCAAAAAAATTTGATTCTCATTGTTCCAAAAAAGAACTACTAAAAACTAATCCTGATTTTTCCTCGAAAAACACTAAGGATTCTACCGATAAAAGATCATTATCTTAAGAACCTTAAAAGGATTGTTCTAAAACTTCTCAAGAATCACGTGGAGGAATTATCTACTGCATATATGTAGTGTCTTCGTGTTCTTCTCGAATTGTTGATTCCACTATTTCACAAGATATGCAAAGAATCGCTTTCCAAAGGACTTTGTAAATATTGTGGTAAATCCGATCACTCAGAAATGTCTTAAAGGCTCAAGAAAAGAATATCAAAGGCGGGAGCAAAGTAAACAATCACATGAAGGAGTGGATTGAACAGAAAGATACAAGTCTATTCAAAAGAAAACATGGAAACCACCATTCAACAAATCTCCCCCTTTTAATGACAACAAGGGATGAACCAAATCCTTAACAAATTTTTCGTTCACCATCAACGTCCGCACATTCAATCGTAGCCGTTAGTTTAAAATCACCTTCATCCGTTATATCTACCCTCTTTCTCTTGATCTCTACGAGACAGACTACCGAGTGCTTCTTCCCCTGTTTTTTGTCATCTCTCTTCTCCAAACAACAATAGAGTATTCAACTATGATATCGATTGATTTCATCTTCTCACCCAAATCCAGTTCCCAATTGATTTTGTTTTCTCCTCCAAACTTATTCCAGGAAATCAACAAGTCAATTGATGATTTTGATCACCTCCCAAATCGAGGTCCAATTTCCGCTAATTAATTCATAAACATAATGATCAGATTAGTGTTCGATTTTGAGAAAGTTAAATTGCTTCATTTTCCTTGGTAAAATAGCTCGACTGTGTGACAAAGTTTTGTGCACAAAACATGTTTGATGAAATTCTCTAAAACCACAATCTGAAAATACAAAAAACATATGGAAGAGACTGTTGACTGCCAACGTGCAAAGCACGTGCACTCTAACTTGTACTAAGAAATAAGAACTGTGATTATCATTCAGAAATGGTTTGTGTGCATTTACTTGCGCGTCCTTATCCTCAATAATAAGATATTATGGTACACTATTTGTATATTCCATCTTGTACGAATTTTTTCATGGGATTTGTGTATATAATTAACTATTCAGGTATGATTTTTGTTTTGTCTTTGTTAATTCTTTCTTGATCGCAGTTAATTTATCACCTTTGTTTGCTTTATCAGGTGAATGAATGTGATCCTAGTATTGTTTTGGTAAATCGTATATAGGTTAACTCGGGATTACTTCAATTAAATTATTAGAAAGACAATAATTTTCATCTCCCCCATATTGAACACTCTATTCAAGGACATGAGTCCTTTGTTTTAAAGTTACATGACTTATGAGAATTGTATATAATTCTCAGAAGTCATGTAACACGGTAATTGTCCTTTTAAAGCCATGCTTTATCAATCCTTTTAGAGTTACATGACTATAATTCCCGAAGTGGTTGTCATAATTTTTTTCTGAGAATTTTCCCATTAAATTTCACCTTAACATGATATATTTTCTTGACAAAAACTCAAACAATAAATATATTTCAGCCTTGGAAGGTTTAGTTTCTCGGTCGGAAAATCTTTTCTTGATCGTAAATCCTAATATTTTTTTGTTTAAATTTTGGCCTCAGAAGATTGAGTTTCTCGATCGGAAAATCTTTTTTAAACCATAAATCCTAATCTTTTTTTGTTTACCACTAGCGATGCACTTTCCTAATTTTTTTTTTCCATAAAAGAGGATAACTCCTCAAACTTACATAGTTAACATACGTCTTCTGATGAAGTCGTTTGTGTTCATGACTTGTACATTCCAATTTTGGATGTCTAAATAGTTCATAATGGCTAAGAGACTTTCACCTTTCCAATTATTTTGGATAGTGAATCTATTACAAAAAACTGACAAGTTTGCTGCCCAAATGATATTGAATCTACTTGTTAATACAAAAGCCATAGCTTTAAAATTTATATCAAAGTTCGAGTTGTTTCTAAAATCCGATCTTTGTTTGAATCTTCTTTCTCTAGCTTCAGCATACATTCCTATCAGCAACTTGAGAGTGGGATGCGAATCACTTTGAAAAATGATATGGTAACCACTCATTTCAACTGCCCAATGAAAATCCGCCTCCGCCCCTGCTATTTCTAACTGTTCTCTAGTGGTACAATTTCTCCAACTACCCCTAGCTTCAATAGTTCTTCCTGCAAAATCAATCATTGTTAGTCCAACTCCTGAACTAGTCATAGGTTCATGCATGGATAAAGCTATGTTTAACGTCATTGCCATGTACCCTAAATTTCCCTAGGGTTGGCAGCTAGTAACAATCAATGAGTCATCGTTTAGCGGATTGTAATACAAGGTTTGCATGATATCGTATTCTTTTCTATTAACCCACATATAACTATTAATGAATTTAACTATCTTCCTTGCTGTTACAATACTATTTTGAATTTCTTTTTTGAATACACGATTACATCTTGCTTTCCAAACATGCCATGTTACAATACTACAAAAAACCTTCCATTCAATTACATTGTTTTCTCTATCCACTTGAGCAAACCAACCATTTAACCAATCATGAAAAGTGTTAGCATTTTGCATTACATTGTCAATATCAAAATTAAGATGCATCCATACCTGTTTTGTGAAGTTGCAATTCATGAATAAATGAGTAAGAGATTCATCCTCTACATTACAATGTTTACAATAGACATCTATTTCTGGTATTATAGCAGCAACTCTCACACTATTTGGAAGTATAGAGTGTGCTGCCTTCCAGACAAAGGTTTTGATTGAAGAAGTTATTTTCATTTCCCAAATTCTGTTCCACTGAATGTTAGATTCTCCTGTGCAATTAATGTTGTTATATAAAGACTTAACAGTAAAGATACCTGTGTTACTTAGCGTCCAGTGAGGAATGTCTGGTAAACCATTGTTAGGAATTTGTATCTTGCTTATCTTGTCTACAGTAATTCTGTCAAATCAACCTGCTAGTTTTTTCATATCCCAAGTTCTATTTGCTGTAATCAAATGGCAAACTTTAGTGATACCCACATTTCCTTTCCTAGCACTGTTAGCGGTTGGTTTAACATCTACGATCCAGTAGTCGTACCATATATCTATATTTTCTCCGTTTCCCAACTCCCAGAAACAATGTTTCTTTAAGTAAGCTACACCTAATAATATACCTTTCCACATCCAACTATCACCTTGGTTTGGAACAGTGTTTATGTGAAGAATATCACACAAAGGATAATACTTAGCTTTAAGACTTTTAGCCATTAGAGAATCAGGATTTTCATGCAGTTTCCATCCTATCTTAGCAAGCATAGCTATATTAAAATTTTTCATGTTTGGGAAGCCTAAACCTCCTTCCTCTAAAGATTTGCACATATTATCCCAACCTATAAGACAAATACCTTTTTTACCTTTATCATTCAATCCATTTTTATCTCTACCCCACCAATAGTTTCTTTGCAACTTAGTTATGTCATTACAAATCTTAACCGGTATTCTAAAACAATTCATTTGGTAAACACAAATAGAAGAAGAAACATTTCTTATCATTACACCTCTACCAGCAGGATTTAGAAGCGTACCTTTCCATCCTATCAATCTGTTTTTCATTTTTTCCACTAGGGGTTCAAAACATTTTATTTTTGAAGTGTAAGTAAATAAAGGTGATCCTAGGTATTTATCATTTATAGGTATCTCATTTACTCCTAGTATTTGCCTCACACTATTCCTGAGAGTATGATCAGTTTTAGAGCTAAAGAAGACCCCTGATTTAGCCAGATTGATTAACTGACCAGAGGTCTCCCCAAAATCCTTGAACAATTTAACAAGATTATTACTTGACAGATTATTAGCTTCACAGAATATAATACAATCATCTGCAAACATTAAGTGACTAATTGAAGGAGCATTGTTGGTTATTTTTATTCCTTTTATTGAGCCTTGGTCTTCAGCATGTATAAGGGTTCTAGAAAGTGCCTCCATCAAAACAAAAAAAAGGTATGGAGATATAGGATCTCCCTGTCTTAATCCCCTAGTTGGTTTAAAAAATTTAGTTGGGGATCCATTTATAAGAATAGCTAGAGTAGTAGTAGAAATACATTGATACACAAGATTACACCATTTTTCATTAAAGCCCATTCTCTGCATGATTCGGATTAGGAAATCCCATTCCACTCCGTCGAAAGCTTTCGACATGTCTATTTTAAGACCCAACGATCCTTTCTTACTTTTGTTGTTTCTCATTTTATGAATTAATTCATGGGCTAAAGTAATATTTTCAGATATCTGCCTTCCAGGAATGAAGGCAGACTGAAATGGGGATATAATTTTTCTAAGCATACCTTTCATTCTATTCGCCATTAGTTTAGAAATAATTTTGTAAGTTGTGTTAGCTAAAGCTATTGGTCTAAATTCAGCTGGAGTGATTGGGTTTAAAGTTTTAGGTATAAGAGAAATGAATGAGGCATTCATCTCCTTAGATATAAAACTTGTTTCAAAAAAAACTTGGATCATTTTTGTTAAGTCAGAACTTATGATTTCCCAATTCTGTTGAAAGAATATTGGTGGAAATCCATCCGGCCCCGGACTTTTGTCAGGCTCCATGGAGAAAAGTGTTTGTTTTATTTCACCCAAAGAAGGGATAGTGCAAAGCATATCATTATCAATAGAAGTAATGGTAACAGGGATCATATCAATCATATTTTGGTCCAAACAAGGGTTTACAGTAGTTGCTATTTCATGAAAATGGTTAGTAATACAAGAGACAATTTCAGGTCTACTGTTAATCCATTCATCATTTTTGTCTTTTAAAGTTTCTATTTTGTTTCTTCTAAACCTTTGTTTAGCTCTAGTATGGAAATATTTAGTGTTTCTATCTCCTAACAGAATATTTTGATCCCTACTTTTATCCTTCCAAAAATTTTCTTGTATATCGTACCATTCAGTAAGATTTTTTCTAAGTATTGCAATGTCCTTGTTTTTATTAGGATAACTGTTTCTACTATTGATTTTCTTAAGGTAAACCTTAGTTTTTTCTATGTTTGTTCTTATATTGCCAAAAGAGTATTTGTTCCAATCCCTAAGGATATGTTTGACAGAAGTAAGTTTCTTATTCATCGTATGAGCATGCGAACCTCTAATTTCATTTTCCCAACAAGCCTGTATTAAAGGCTTACATTCATCATGTTTCATCCAGTCTCCAAAATACTTAAATGGGGTAGCCCCATCATTCCAAGTATTATGAGTATTAAGAACTATAGGGACATGGTCAGATGCTAGAGGGCCAAGATGTTTTACACTGGAGTTAGGAAAACTAGTAATCCACATGGGATTGCATAAAGCCCCATCGAGTCTCTGTTCTATAATATCATCATCCCTTTTGTGATTATTCCAAGTAAAAGTATAACCAGAAAAGCCAAGGTCAATGAGACCACAAGAGTTAATAAGATTATTAAAGGCGGCAGCTTCGCTATTATTAAAATCAAATCTACTTTTTTTTTCTTCGGCATGCAAAACTACATTTAAGTCACCTATGGTTACCCAAGGTTTGTTCATACTACTAGCTAGATTTTTAATAATGTTCCATGATTCTAATTTCAACTGAGAGTAAGGACTCCCATAAAAACATGTGAGGATCCATTCAACATTATTATTATTAGGACGAACAACAACATTTATGTAGTTGTGCGCATAATCAGAAATAGTCAGTTTTATATTATTTTTCCAAATCAAGCAAATACCTCCAGCAGTACCTCTAGGTGGAACCAACCAGTAATTATAGACATCCAACGATCTCATGATATTATGCATTGCTTTATTTTGTTGTTTAGTCTCGGAAACAAACAATATGTCAGGATTTGATCTATTTAGAGTGTCAAGCAAATTTTGCCTAGTTTCATTACTACCTAAACCTTGGCAGTTCCAAGCAAGAAGACTAATAAATTCCCAAAAATACGAAACAATAGGATATTCCACGGCGCGCAAAAATGGATTACTAAAAATATAATTATTTGGAAATGTAACGTTAAATAAATTTTTAGCATGATAAATTATGTACTCATAACCAACATGATTAATTGTTCCAATACAGTAAATACAGTTAGTTTCAGAACTAACATTCTCTTGTTTATAACCATTTTCTAATCGCATAAACAAACAAAGTCTTGAACTCTTTCTGTTTGCAAGTATAGTCTTAACATTCCCAAATTTGTAATCATATTCAAACAGCTTAGCCCAGCTATTAGTAATTAAGTCGTCAACAACAAAAATTACCAAGGAAATTGACACATCAAATTCTTGCAAATTAATTCTTAAGTTTTCATACCAGTTAAATATAAAAAACCCATGTCTAAGGTCAAAAAAGATGTTGAGATCCATCCTATTTATCCATTTTAACATCATCTGACTCTCCATTTTAGAACAATAAATTAATCCACCAACACACATCTTATAAATGCTTAATATGTAGAAGAGGTTTAATTTTGGTTTTAGGTTTACCTCAATTACGCAGTGAACCCAAAACTTGGTAAGAAAAGGACCCTTGATTTCCGAAGATGAAGTTGAGCTGTTTGCTGTAACATTTTCTGAACGCCGTGGTTTCCTTTTTTTCCAGTTATAACAAAGAGTACCTTAGATCAAGCAAGAACCCATTAGGCTTGAGATAGAAATCAAAAGACCTTTGCAAATTTTAATTAACTTCATATATTTACTAAAAGAAACACAGGCTAAAACCCAAAGGGAGAAATAGATTATGAAAGAAAAACCAAAAATGTTTTTGGATAATCAAAAGCAATTATACAGAAGAGAAAGAAATCAGAAAGAGCAGGTTTGAGAGAAAATTGAATTTCAGCCACAAATCTATAAATTGTTATTTTTTCAGAGTTTAGAAACTTTTGGTCCGATAGAGATCTTGAAAAATTGGTGTCTTTGTGTTGATTTTTGTAAAATCGCTGCTTCTCAGAGTCTTTGAAACTTTGTATCTTGAAGTAACGGTGTCTTTGAGTATCTGAAACTTGAGTAAATTTATGTCTCGGTGTCTTAGAACGTAGAAATCAATTGAAATTAGGTCTTTGAAGTGACATGCAAACATGTTTTAGTAGCTAGAATCAACCGATCTGAATGGGTTTTTTGATTTATAGACAAAAAATCAAGTTATTGATGATTATTGGCGAACATCACCGCCAGCTACGGTGGTTACTGGCTAGTTCACGGTGGTTTAGAGGTTGTTTTAGGGGCGGAGGAAAAATCGCCAGAGAGAGAGGAGTGAGAGGGATGACACAGAATTTGGAGCATGTTACGGTGGTTACTGGCTAGTTCACGGCCTAGTTAGTAATTCTCCGAATCATTCCTGAATTATTCACGAACGTATCCGAACTGACCGAATCAGAATGATACTTCCGAACTATTTGAACCCCGAACCTAGTTCCCGGATTATATGGACTTCACGAATGATTCGCGAACGTATCCGAACAAACCGAATCCGAATGATATTTCCGAACTAGAACTTCGAACCTAGTTTGCGCCGAACCTTGCTCTCCCATAGGCAATTCTCTGACCCGAGTTCTGTTGATTGGTTTTTGTTTGATTTTGTATATACTTTATATTTAAATATACAATTATTCAGTTAAAATTTTGTATGGGTAGTTGTTTAACCAGTGTTTTATGTGTTAATTTTTGTTTAAAAGTCTATAAACTCGTTTTATAATACATTTATGTGATTAAATTGTTTACTTCAATTTAAATAATCACGCTAAAATGTTTTTTTCCATCTTATAATCATATACAAATAAAATTAGTCTCGTAATAAGGTCATAATACTCATCAATTTATCATATATGTAAGCCGAATTCTAAGAGCCGAACTCACATTTATAAAACGAATATGCACGTACGTATGCCGCTCCGAACTACTGTCCGAATAACGAACCGTTGACCGGATTTTTGACCGATCCGACCAATGCGAATCCGTAAAATTCCCGTACATATGCCATCCCGAACTACTATCCGTACCCCGAATTGCTAACTAGGGTTCACGGTGGTTTCCTAATTGTTTTGCACAGAATAGATTGATTCCTTTGAAATCAATCTCTCATTTCCGATCATTGGACATGGACCACATGGTCAAAGGAGACCCATACTTGATAGTCAAGCAGGCAAACTACGTTATAAGGGCAGGCTGTTTTATTATTTAAGCGTCTTTAAACTGAAGTGGCACACTGACAGAAACTCTAAATGGACCGCATGAAAAACCATGCCAAAACCGTCCTTCTCACAGATTTTTGAATAACCTGCCCCTGCTAATTCCCTGATCCGCAGGACCCGCCCCCATATGAGGGGGCGGTTTTTGCATTACTGTTTCAAAAGTGCTTTATGGGATAGTGAATAGTTAATACCCCTTTTCCTCCGCTACACTCCTGACTTCATACAACGTACTCTAAATTGAGATTTGTGTAATTCAGGGAAAGTTCAAATCTCAGTTCTTTGAGCTGAAATATTGGAATGGACCACCAAATTGAAGGACCACAATGGCGCACTTGTTGGTCGGTGTGTAGCTTGAGTGTAAGGCTTAGTCCTATGGGCTAGATATCTAGCCGCTAGATTGGCCATCCACGTCAGCCTGGGCAACCTCCTAAGTCCTATGGGCTAGATATCTAGCCGCTAGATTGGTCATCCACGTCATCTGTGAGCGCCTAACCATTCGGCGTTTTTCTGAGCGCCGCTCCATGCGGCGTTTTAATTACTTTTTGAACGCCGAACGGTTCGGCGTTTCAATCTCAAAATTTGTTAGATTTTGTGAGCGCCGAACGGTTCGGCGTTGAGACAACTTTTTGAGCGCCGCACCATTCAGCGTTTCAATCTCGCCGATAGTGAGACTGCGAGCAAATGCTAGGCAAGAGAAGTAGCCAGATTTAGTGTACACTTTTTTCCCACACTTTTTTCATGATTTGCAACACTTTTTGGCCAATCTAGCACTCCAATCTAGCCCATAGGACTTAGCCTAAACTTATTTTTACTGTAACTGACTGGAAAATTGATTCTGGCTCTTCTCATCCGCCTTGACTGAAATTTACCCCGTCGGAGAAAGTCATTTCATTAGAGGGGCAAAGGTTAATAGAATTTCCAATAGAATTGTAATTAGGCTTCTTGTTTCTTTCCGGTTTCCTGAAAACTCCTTCCGAAGACAAAAGACTGCTTAAAATCGAGAAAAGAAAATGGCTCTAGAGACACTGGATCATACAAACATTCTCCCAGATAACTCTTAAGAAAATTCAAATGCCATTCAATCAAACTCATGAAATGCTCTTCTTTACAACTGCGTGATTGCAATTCACGCATCCTAACTGCTAAGTTTCAATTGAAAGTTAAAACATGAAACCCTTCAATAAAACATTCATACAATGAAACTAATTACAATACTTTGACTATACCACAATAGGAATTGCCGATAAAACAATCTGATCAGCATCATTCATATCATCTGAAGAACTGCTAATATTACTAGCCGTGGAACCACGGATACTGCATAATGTTGAACCTGATCGCTTGATGAAATCTATACATTCCGCCACCGCGTCATCATGGTGTTGATTGGGTGCAGGATAATAAGTTTTACGTCTCTTTGGAATGACCTCTTCTTCTTGACGATTTGTGTCTTTAGAGATTGCATTTAACATGATTAATCGGAAAACAACTTCACGAAAACGTTCTAATAATGTGATCGGAGAGTACTTTGGAGATAATAACCTGATGCCGGCGCTGCTGCTGTTGTTGTTGCTGCTGCTGCTGCTATTGTGATTGCTGTTTCTGATGATGATACTAGGGAGACATCTGGGACTTTTCATGCTCCTAATTCTCCTTCCCGCTGATTCCATTGTTTGTTTAGTCTGATTTTTTCGGCTGGGAAATGAAAACTTGAAGGTCTCTTGATGAACACTAGATTGATGGCTTTACTGATGAGAAGGAATGAGAAGAATCTATACCTGACTTGCTCGTATTATAAAGGGTTTAGGAATGTGATTTTATGACTTAAATATTGTTTGGTGCGGTAGCTTGGCTAGCTTATACACTGGCTTGATACAATGTGGCTTCTTTATACATTGGCTTGATACAATGTGGCTTCAATATTAGCTATAACTACATTTCAAAAAATAATTAGCTTTAGCTACAAGTCTACACTTATCCCACTTAAGTAAATTTTTTTACCTACTCTGCTCTTTCTAGGGTGCTCTTAACTGCCGCAAGGTCGTAGTCTCTTGTAAGAAACACAAACAATCCACGCGCAAATGGATATAACTAGAGAACAAAAGAATGACTAGTGTTCCAAGTAAACAATATTGCAACGGGGTTAACAATAATTTGGTGAATCCGGATTATTTTGTTTTATATAGATTTTAATACCCCTGCGAAATTTAGCAACCCATTTTATCATCATACAAGAAAAAGTTTGAGTTTAAAATCTCATGCTGAGGTTTACTTGGAGTCCATACCTTATAGCTCGTTTGGATAGCAAATCAGAAGTAGCTCTTAGACTTTTAGAAGTCGAAAAGTCAGAAGTCAGTTTGGCAAATTTCAAAGCGACTTCTAGAAATCGAAAAGTTAACCTTTTGTGAAACAAAATAATTTGCTTATGATTTTTTTTTTTTTTTTGTGTGAATTGGTTATACATTGAACACAAAATTGGTTAAAAAGACCAAAATCAACAAATCTTGGGTGAAAAAGACATCTAGATTTTGATACTGTTTAAATGGACAAAAATACAAAAATAGTCAGGATGTAAACAGTTTCATCTTAACCATTTTCAAATACTTTTTCTTTTTTTAATTTATATCAGGATGCATCCAGTTTCATCCTTGCTATTTTTTAAGTTTAAGTCAGGATGAATCCAATTTCATCATTGCTAAATTTTTTTGTCCATTTCACCCAAACTAATTTTTAGTCGTCCATTTGAACCAGGTTTTAAAAATATTCAAATGACCCATTTTAGAGAAAACCGAACACTAGGAATCAACAGACTGACCCCTAAGAAAAAGGAAAATATTAAGTATTGGTGATTGTTCCCATCAAGGCGGTTGACGCCCTAATGTTACAACCTGCTAACAAGTATTCTTCCTCTGAAAAAACAGAATTGTCTAAAACTAAACTTGACAAAGCAATAGATCTACAATTTATTTTACTCCCTCCGTTCCATTTTACTTGCTTTTTTAGGGTTATTTTTGTGTTCCAAATTAGATGATAGTTTTAGTTTTTTTTCCCGATTTTCACTAATCTATCCCTGCTTTGGAATCACACCAGAGAATTAATTCTCATGGTAATCAACCAAAAACAATTACTTTATAATATTTAAATATACCCCATGGAGGATATATACTCAATCTTATACATCCCAAGTACATTACTATGGGATTGATAACTTTCCCTACATTCTAGAAACACAAAACTAGGTTATTTAACTCTTTATGTAGGAATTAATATGGGTATTATTGGAAAGATTTTACTCTCTCTGATATTTCTTAATATCCGTGAAAAATCCTACAATGTCAAGTAAATCGGAACGGAGGGAGTATCTAGAAAGAAAATTTGGCATAATTAGACTCCAACTTTGACGAAGAGACGACTTGAAAGCTTCTTTTGCCAACTTATCTGCAGCCTGGTTACTGTCTCTTGGTGTGTAGATAAATCCCAAAAAATTATCACAACCAGATAAAATGAGCATTGCTTCTTTGAGAATCGATTTATTCTGCCATTTGACTAAGCTATTCTTCCTTTGCATAAAAGCCAAAATTCTCTCCAATCCCCTTCCATCCAGAAATATTTTAAATTCATCTCTTTAGCCCATTTAGCTCCATGCAAAAGAACTAATGTCTCTGCCTTTTCTGGACATGTTGCTCTAAAGAATCTTATTGAAATTTTGCTTCTGAGTTCGTCCTCCAAAAAAATAGAAGTCAGAAACAGATTTGTATCCAAACGCGCTATTAGTCACCCGTCATTCTAGTTGTAAACCAGCCTGCAAATCGGGCCTGTAAGTTGCAAATTCTGTTTACCACTAATTTGAAAAGAAATTTAGTTTCCATTCCTCGGTCACATTGAGTAGGTGGCGGAGTACTCCCTAGTCACTAGTCAGTAGTACTGATGATAATAATTGATCGTTACTAGTGGGGTTTTAGGCCCACAATAGATTTAACTAATCAAATAGATGGCTCACAAAATGGCAATTAGGGTTCAACTATGAATCATTGTCACGTTAACTATACAATTAGAATTCTCCCACCACACCTATCCAATTATTTCATGCAAAATTTGGTTGATAAAAAAACTTAATCTAGAAAAACAGTCGATGCTTGTGAACAGTTGTGATGTATATATTTAGAGCGAGATTGATCGTATTCAGTCAATACAGCAAGCTTGATTTGACTTTAGGAAAAACATGGCCATGTGGACTGAGAATCTCTAAAGTAACAACTGATGCATGATACTGTATAATTCAGTATTACTACGGTTCATGCATTCCGCAACGTGCTTCCACCTTAACGGCCACAAGCTATGATATGTAAACAGAGAGAATCTTAATCTGGTTTATCGTGTCTATGATTGAGCGTCGAATCATTGGATGTGCCGCTACTAGATCGATCTGGTAATCAGTATATATAAATCATATATGGTGGTTAGGGAGAAAAACAAAGTTGGTGCTTAACGTTATGTATAAACTACAATTTGAATACATAGAGTTGTCTTCTTCTTTTAAAGGTGGAGAGTCCTCCTTATCAAAATGGGTTAAGGCGGGGAGGGCTATATGCCTAGTTGAAGTATGGGAGGGATCAAGATATTGTCTAGTGATATCTTTGATCGGTTCATCAGCAATTTTACCATTCACTAGAAAAGAAGTCAGTGAATTTCAAGTCACACTGGTCTTTTATTTTTACAGTGGGTCTGCACGGAGACCATCAAAATCGATTGCTAACAGGGAGACGAGAAAACCTTTTTGGATGTGATGGGTTCAATCTAAACAACGTAGGAATCGGTTTTAGTGGTGGTTTTTTTTGTTGAGTTCATTAAAAAATACAGTTATTTTTTACTAGCTAGAAATGTATCCATCCATTACCACTACCAAATCAGAAAAAGGAAATAAATGGGGAATCCTACCAGATTAGTTGATTAATTTAGTTCAACTTATATAATCTAGTTGATCATTCATAATTGAGATTTGTGACTAGCCTTTGATTTATTACATAATAAAGTATCCCGGCTGCGCGGCTGCCTTATGATAAGTTAGTCGTAGCTAGCCAAGCTAGATGGAGAAGTGGCGAGAATTAGTAAGAATTTAAAGCTACAAAATTTGTCTTTAAGTACGCGGTCATCACATGGGCTAACATGTGAATGAATGCATCTTTTAATGCACAACACATTATCTAATTTCTTTCCTCATATGCAATTCTTCTACCATTCCAATTATTCTAATGTCCACCAACTCTCGTTCCATTTGCTAATCAAGAGCGTATAACATAATTTATAGGAATTGGGATTAGACACATAAGGACCACGAAATATTTTTTCATGATGAGCAAATCCTCTCGATTAAAAGTTTCAAATCATTATCTGGGTTGAATCAGCCCAAACAAGTGAAACTTGGTTTCATTTCTACGACTATTTGTCTTTACAAAACAAGCTTTTATGTCCCCGATGCTACATGCATTGAGGTATCCCAGAGGCATTTACTCCTTAAAGACGGCAACTTAGTTCTCTCGGACGCCCTAAAGACAAATTCTTTCGAACCATAAAAGGGCAAGCGGCACGGGAAAACATATGTATACTGTCTCAGTGATCGAAGTCTTTGGTTACACGTATGGAAGCCGAAAGCCTGAAATGTTGGTGCTCCCGCCGGATATACCCGACGGCAAATATATGGGATATCCTATCCAGAATTTAGGCCGTCCTCGTGCATACTGCTGTCTGTCTTTTCCTATTGGGCCTGTTAGGTTTTTACTTGTACCCTATTAGTTGGGCATAAGGGAAGTTTCCGGGGCCGACAAGGTGATTAAATAGTATATACATAAGCCCCTCCATCCATAGATTATTTGATGCCGAATTAAGGCCTTCTGAATTTCAATAGTTCTTTAAATAATAGTGTCTTCCTTGTTTCCTTCAACTCTTCAAGAACACCAAAAAACTTCTGATTAGAGGGGATACCCATTGGTTTCCTCATATTCTTCCTTTTTCTCTTTAAAGTTGAAGAGGAATGAGATTTATCTTTTTCCTTCATGATTGATGGATTAACAACCATATTAACATCTTTTCCATCAGAAGATATGATGCTTGGAGTCTCCATTCAAATTTGGAATTGTGAGAGAATACACAATTAAAGCTCTACAAGCAATCTTGTGATAAAAAGAGTTTTCAAGGAAGAAAAGGGAATATAGGGTTACATAACCTATATACACAGTAGGATTCACGTACGACCAATTCACAACCCTAAAGAAGGTAGAATTGTCGATTTTAACCCTTGTTTAATGAAAAAAGGAAAACCTTTTCAATACCAATTTATGATATGCAAAGTTTAACAGAATTCCAAAAAACACAAAGAAAAAATAAAACACGAATTTTCTTTTCCTAAAGCCTGATCTGTGCTTATTTATTGTCTCTTTGAAATCGGGCACATGAAACAAGATGCGCCTTCAACACAATTAAGTTGTGTTGGGGTGAACAATAATCTATACACCATACACTTCTTGCACGGAATTCTTAATACCCATTTTCGCAGAATGTTTAGACCTTGTTATTTTCTATAAAGTCTAATTTTTTCTTTAGGAATTAACTTCTTCGGAGACGAGTTGAGTTTACATACCTCTGATGCATTTGACATCTGAACAAGTTTAAGCTTGTTTGCTAATCGATTTGCTCTCCGTTGAAGTTTGTTGACATATCTTATTTTATGTTTGTACTTGAAATATTTAGAGAGTTCGTGGCCATTAAGAGTACAATAAGAACATGTCAATGTGGAGGATGTTTCTGACACCATGGCTGAGCAAGCTGCTAAACAAAATGAGATACCTGAAACATGTGAGGTAGATTTTTCAGTAGACAGGGAAAAATCCATTTTATCCTCCAAAGTGGTTGAAGAAGTTTCTCCAGGAAGAATATCAAGATTGATGTACATATTGCTACAATTATCAAAATAAATATTTTCACCAAGGAGCGCAACACTTAACTTATTATCTTCATTTGAATCATAGTGATCAGACATTTCATCAAGAATTGCAACAAATAACACAGACACCATAAGTTTTGTTAACGAAGAAACCGCGAATGCAGAAAAACCTCGGGACCTAGTCCAAATTTGAACACCACGCTGTATTAAGCCGTTACAGACTCTAGCATACTACAAGTTAACTTCAGACTTGAATGTAGTTGAGCCCTAACCAATCTCATACTGATTAAGGTACAGTCGCGTTCCATACGCCTCTGAATCCCAACAGGACTCTACGCACTTGATTCCATTAGCTGATCTCACCCACAACTAAGAGTTGCTACGACCCAAAGTCGAAGACTTGATAAACAAATTTGTCTCCCGCAGAAAAGTCTATTATGATAGATAAATCTATCTCCCGTAGAAATACCTACGAATTTTTTGTTCCGTATTTTGATAAATCAAAGGGTGAACAGGAACCAATTGATAATCCATTCTTATATTCCCGAAGAACAGGCTAGAAATATGAATCACCTCACAATAACTTAACTATATGGTAGTAGCACTAGTTATTGTGGAATCACAAAGAATGAGACGCAGAGCTTTATGATTAATTTTTATATCTTACCTATCGGAGATAAATCTCGAGCAAATCTTAGAGAATGATGTGTGTTTAGCTTGATGAATGCATTTAGCTTCATCAAGCTTGATGAATGCATTTAGCTTCGGCTTTATGATTGCATCTAAATAAGATGATGTGTGTTTCTTTCTTTTGGTCATGAAATTCTCTTTCGGAAATTTCATTAGGATCCCGTTCTTGTACCTTTGCCAATTTTATTGACAAAAAGGGGGAGAATTAATATGTTGTTCACACTACAAATACATATGGTTTTCGGATCATTATGTAAGGGGGAGTGGTTTCCATGTTGAAAAGGCGAGGGTACCCAAATATAACTCAAGCTAAAACTTTTCCTACCTATAAGTCATTTCTCTGAAAGTGATTGTCTATGGACTGAGTCGAGACAATACAACTAATCGGTTCACACTTCGTATGATCGTCTATGGATACGAGATCGATACAACAACAAAGTATGTTACTTGATAAAAAGGTTCGGACTTAACCAAACACAATAGGATTCACTTATCAAGTAAATAGGAATTAACGTTTGTGTAATTTACTTTAATTATAATAAAACAATCATAATGCGAAAATATAAAGTAAATGACACAGCAAGATTTTGTTAATGAGGAAACCGCAAATGCAGAAAAACCCCGGGAGGCCGGGACCTTGTCCAGAATAAAATACTCTCAAGATTAAGCCGCTACACAAAATTACACCTAACTTCGTATAGTTGAGACCAATCAACTAAACATATAGTTCACCTAGTTCCGTCTGTAGTCCCACGCCTCCGACCTTAGTCACGTACTTGGAACAATTCCTTTGGTTCGTATTCTAAACAGTAAAGGAACAACAAATATGTTTGGTATCAACTCTATTCAAACAAGTGATATGAGTCGGACAAAGGCTCTTCCGTTTATCTTAACATAAACTCCTTCGACGAGTTCTTAGATCTATCTTATATTCAATTACCGAAGTAATCGTTTAAGATTAAGCCAACAACACTATTAATCCAAGGAATTGTGTTGATGTCGATCTACTCAATTAATCAATCCAATCTATCACAAGGATAAACCGATTATTAATTGGATCCTCTTTTACCGAAATAAGTATGTGTACACCAAAGATTATGAACCCACAAATCAGAAATCTTCAATATCTTCTTCGTCTTCAAATCTTCTTAGATCTTCAATAAATACCTGCACACAATCACTTGAATCTCTTGTGATCAACAAGCACAGAACGGAGTCTGTTAACAATGGATTATCACAAGATCGTCTTAGAACTAACAACAGTCTAAAGATCCCTGTCGAAACTCTGAACTAGTTTGAGTGAATCTTATATCAGAAGAGAAGATTCTCAAGCATAAACAAACTAGGTGTAATCAAAGTTCAACCACCGTTAGTCAATCAAATCAATGAAAACAAAAGATAAACCGCAATTATCTAGTTTCCCACCAACGGTACACGCTAGAGCTTCTCAATCCAAAAGAAGACTTTAAACTGAGCGGCCGTAAGAGATTTCGCCTAATTAGGTTACTCTCCTCTAGGAATAGGCGGCTTCACCAGTAACAACACAACAAAGAGGAAGTCTGTTGTTACGAAGGATTAGTTTGCAAGAAAGGCAAACTTCAAGTATTTATAGACAAGGAAGTTTGGACACCAAGGAATTTCCAAAACCTAAAATATTCTCAAGATATTCATTAAAGCACAAATTCGGTTTCCATAATTCCTGAAAATGCTTTGTCCAAAATATTGATCGAAATCTCTCGGAAAATCTCTAATTAGTAATTGCACATTATTAATTCTTATTTCCCTACAAAATGAAGTTAAATACCTTAATTAAAAGATTCTTAACTTATTTATGTTTCGATCCTGGGATTCTCTTCCCTTATCTATTAAGGAATAACTTTGAACAATTAAAGAAATAAACATTCATAGCACGTGTTCAAAGTATGTCGACATCTTAACTTTGTAAGTTCTCTTTCACACTTACAACCTTGAAACCGATTTGCCACACTTCCAAACAAGTTTAGAATTGGTTCATCTGACTTTCAAGAACTATGCGATTGATCAAATAACATTCAATCATAATCATGGGTTTAACGGTTCTACCAAAACAAGTTTCGGTTCTACCTTCCATGTGAGTAATGTGCATAGTCACACTAGCTTTCCAAAATTCGATTGATTAGGTATTAGGATCGGTTCCCCACATATATATGGTATCTAAATTGTAGGTGTTGCACATGTCCATAGGATCGGTTCCCTTTTCTGATATAAACCTTGTTGCACCTTATACAAGGATCGGTTATCCTTTGTGATGTATTGCACCTCTTACTAGGGTCGGTTCCTCTTTTCCATAATTGGTCAGACAAAAATCACAAACCCGATCATACCATCCCCTTTGTGATATACTGCACCTCTTACTAGGATCGGTTTCACTAATAAAAGTCATACCAATACATAAGTCAGGCCTTTGTGAATAGTTCTACCAAGAACACAACAAGTTGTGAACGGTTATACTCAATCACACAGATTGGTTGTTCATAAGATATGCAATGAATAACAAAACCAATAACACCTGGCGATTTCCTTTTCGGTTCACAAACAAGTTTATGAACTTACTTCCTTAGAACACATGTAAAACATTGTTCCCTATGTTAGAGCATTTCTCGGTCGAACTCTCATGCGTTTCTGTCTCAAGCATGTTTGTCAATGTTAGTGATCATAACTATAAGTCTTGATTACTGGCCTATGTATCTAAAGGTCTCGGATTAGGATAGAAAGTGTAGTCAAATATCACTAACCTCAAGTAGAAGGATGATTGTTGTCGTTGTAGCTCCTTGATTCTTCACATCTTTAAGTCTTCGCAATACTTATAAAGTCTCATATCCTAATACTTTCAAGATAACCTATACGAAGTTGACTCTAATACATAATCAGGCGACTCTTAACATGAGTTTTGATTCACTAAAATATGACAACCAAACTTGACATACCAACGCTTGGTGGGTTCAACCGAGCTATGCTCTAACAATCTCCCCCTTTGTCAATTTTACTGACAAAACTCTTACATCATATGGATAAACAAATTACAATAATTCATTACACATGCGCTTGATTCCCTGATTCAACAACACAGTAAACTGCTTACATTCAATCCTTGAAAATGTCGTTGTTGACATTATAATAACAAAGCTAATACTCCCCCTAAGGAAGATAGGTAGATATTCAATCCGCACGTCTTTGTTATACCACTTCATATGACATGTTACTCCCCCTTAGTCTGTGATTTCACTCTTTCGTTTAGAAAAAATGTTTAAGCACCAATGTTCTTTTCCTTAGCGATACCAATCAATATAAAATCAATGCCAGTATCACTTGTTTACTCCATATATTTCTCCCCCTTTTTGCCACAAAATGACAAAGAAACGAAAAAATAAAGGACAACACGAAAAGAATCTTACAAATCTCAAAAGACTTGCAACCTGTAGAGTTAGGCACGAGGGTTCCACACATCATGCTCTGATAACCAATATCAAAACCGAAACTACAAGTAGTTTTATTTTGATATGTTACCAAGGAAACAATTGTCCGAAATAATTTTTCTATTTCAGTTTAGCAAACCAAAAACAACTAAGCACCTTATTACCTTTGCTAAACCGATTGTACAAAAACAATCGCTTAATTCGATAAGAGCAAAATAAAGATAACTCTATTTTTCTCATAAGGTTCTAATTATCCATAAACTTAGACCTTTCAATTTTAAACAAGACAAGTACAGTTTAGTTTACTAGCATTTCTTGTTAAGGCATTCGATTAGACTTGAATAACCGAAACCTTACTTCGATAAGTCTAACTAAGATCAGAATTAACTTAGTTTCTCTTATCCGCAATCGAATTGGACTAAACAACTCATCTCGTACACTTTTTATTTCGTTAAGCCATAAATAATTCATACAAACCAACATAAATCAACTTGCATAATTATTCACCTCAACCGGAAGCAATTGAAACAACATAGACATTAAAAGCACCGCGATTGCACCGAAATTTTGTAAGCCTAAACAATTGATACCACACAATAAAGCAAGATAACAATAGTTTTTCTTAACCGGAACCAATTGAATCACATACATCCACACACACATTATGGAATAAAACATCAATTGAACCGAAATTTTGTTAAGCATATATGAAATAAACTCAGGCTTTTCTTAAACAGGAAAACAATTAACTAACAGGATTGTTACCTCGAATTTCGTATCCACTTCTCCAATATGACTGCATCTTCTTCCAGATAGAATTCATATCGAAATATCATTATGTTGTCATCCTTATGCAAAACAAAAGAATAACAACAACCCTCAACCTTTACCATAGAAAGGTTGAAAACCGGTTTTAACAATTGCATGCAAAAGTTGAAAACCGTCGAAACACATATGCTTTTATGCTAAACCAAAACCGATTCAACATATTGTGACTTTTTCACATATTGTTTCTACCAGAACCCCTCATGATCCTTTGATAAAGCCTACCAACATGGGCTAGAACTTAATCCCGCTAAATCAAAAAGTCACCCAAACCACAAGGGTATACAATATATGAGATCGAATATTAAGGTAGCAAAACCGAAATCAAACATCTCATAAACATACATAGCAATAAGATAAAAGCATTCAAGCATAGGCTATGTAAACCGAAAATTATCACAAGAAAAATTATAAATCAAATAATTTTATTCATAATAGTTTTATTCATAATAGACCAATACAATCAATGAAATAAATCAAATTGATGTCTTATTTTTCTATTGCACCTTAGTGCGAAGAACATTTCTTGAGACCAAGTGTTTTTTGTCGTTCTTCTTCAATCTTTGATTCTTGATCCCAAAACTCCGATTCAAATTCTTGAATACCTTTAAGAGTTTGTATATCTTTTCGAGCAGCAAATCTCAGCTGTTTCTGAAAACAGTCAAGTTGTTTTCCTAGACTTTCAAGGTGAACAAGAAGAGACTTCTGGTAGGAATTTGGAGTAATTCTTTTAACAACTTCATATTTGGTTTGTACTCCAATCATTTGACTTATAGTCTTATTAGTCACAGCATTAATGCTCATCATCTCGTCAAAATCTTCTCCTCCTACTGATTCACAGATTTTGGTAATAATGCACGGAAAACCGAGATGTCTCTTGATACCAGAAGATGAGATAGAACCTGATATTTTGATCATTTGGCTGACAATGATACCGCAAAGATCTATTTGAGTATCCCTTTTTAACATAAAATAGACAAATTCTGCGAAATTCTTATCCCAGATTGATTTATCTCTTGTACTTGCAAAAATGGTTGCTAAAGCAAGTTTTCCGAAAACCCTAAGATGAAAGGGTATATTCGTTGTTGGTAATCTATCATTCTTCCATGCAGCCTTCTTTCCAATGAGACATGTTGAAATGGTATCGTGTTCAATTTCAACTCCGGTAATCAAGTGATTACATTCCTCATTGTAATTAATAACATTAGAAATTGTCTTTCGATCAATATAATAGATACATCGACCAACAAACGTCACAAAACTAAATTTTTTGTGATCAACATTATGTATATTGGCATAAAAAACTCTTACCAAGTCAGGTGAATATTTATCAAGATTAAAAAGATTCCCCCTGTTTCGATCTTGAACAAAATTCACATAATCCTTATTTTGGACATCTGGATCAAACTTCTTTTCAGTAGTAAAATCCATTCCCCTAAGAGCTTCGTATTTCCTGAAACAAGAGCTAGCAATGAAACGTGCACATTCATGCTTGTTATCAATATTGTTAGGAAATCTGATTTCATCAATATTTTCAATTCTGATCCAATTATCAGCGGATTTAGTTCTTGATTTCCTTTTTCTCATACTTGCGAAAATATGAAAAACCCTAGTTACGGTTTTGATTAGTCTTCACCAATATGTTTGGACACATAGCAAGAGTTTATCTTTTATAGGAAGATTAGATATCAAAAACCGGAAATAACTAGTTTTAGGAAAAACACTCAAAATCGGAAACCGTAGCTTGTGGGGAAACAATTCTGATTTTACATCCAGGTCTTTCTTTTGGAAAAACGGTTTTTCATGGTCTGGATCTTTGTTTTGGATTGATTCCATGTATTTTTCCAAAAACCTGTTTACTCTTTTATGACCATAAGGTGGCAATATCACTTGAATTTCATTCAAGAGTTTACTAGAGTATACAGATATTAATTTGAACAAGATGTGATATTTGTTGAAAATACCATCAGAATCATAATCCCAGCAATATTTCAAAAGATCACTTGCTTCATTAAAACAGTTGTGAGGTGTATGAAGCAAACTATTGTTAATAGAATTATTAACTGAAAACTTATTCCTTGTAGGAATACATATTTTCCAAAATCGCATCCTAGAAGGCGAAACATTGACAGTCCTTGATCTGAAAATGTACATGTGTATACTTTGGTAGGCCATCCAAAATATATTCAAGATTCTTGAATTTGCCAGAATATAATAGCCGATGTTCATAAAAATATTGAGTAGAATCTTATACATTTTCGAGATATGACATGTCTCATAGGTCATTGTATCATTGTAACTCAACATAATGAAATACAATCCTATGACAACCAAGGGATGATGTAAGTCACTCAAGACATACATTAGCATAATTCCTAACATGTTTAGGAATAGGAGTATTACATACTTCATACGTGATTTCCACCACGATCTTATATAGTAGTCAAATCCTGCCATTACGTTAACTGAATCAGACATTAGATTCAATTCTTATAGGTTGGATCGCACCAAACACAGATTGTTAGATCTTTTCGTGTTTGCCTGCTCTGATACCAATTGAAAAGCCGAGGGTACCCAAATATACCTCAATCTAAAACATTTCCTACCTATAAGTCCTTTCTCCGAAAGTGATTGTCTATGGACTGAGTCGAGACAATACAACTAATCGGTTCACACTTCGTGTGATCGTCTATGGATACGAGATTGACACAATACAACAACGAAGTATGTTACTTGATAAAAAGGTTCGAACTTAACCAAACACAATAGGATTCACTTATCAAGTAGATAAGAATTAATGTTTATGTAATTTACTTTAATTATAATAAAACAATTATAATGCGGAAATATAAAGTAAATGACACAGCAAGATTTTATTAACGAGGAAACCGCGAATGCAGAAAAACCCGGGACCTTGTCCAGAATTGAATACTCTCAAGATTAAGCCGCTACACAAAATTACACCTAACTTCGTATAGTTGAGACCAAACAACTAAACCTATAGTTCACCTAGTTCCGTCTGTACTCCCACGCCTCCGACCTTAGTCACGTACTTGGAACAATTTCTTTGGTTCGTATTCCAAACAGTAAAGGAACAACAAATATGTTTGGTATCAACTCTATTCAACCAAGTGATATGAGTCGGACAAAGGCTCTTCCGCTTATCTTAACATAAACTCCTTCGTCAGGTTCTTAGATCTATCTTATATTCAATTACCGAAGTAATCGTTAAAGATTAAGCCAACAATACTATTAATCCAAGGAATTGTGTTGATGCCGATCAACTCAATTAATCAATCCAATCTATCACAAGGATAAACCGATTATTAATTGGATTCTCTTTTACCGAAACAAGTATTGTGCACACCAAAGATTATGAACCCACAAATCAGAAATCTCCAATATCTTCTTCGTCTTCAAATCTAGATCTTCAATAAACACCTGCACACAATCACTTGAATCTCTTGTGATCAATCACGCACAGAATGGAGTCCGTTAACAATAGATTATCACAAGATCGTCTTTAGAACTAACAATAGTCTAAAGATCACTGTCGAAACTCTGAACTAGTTTGAGTGAATCTTATATAAGAAGAGAAGATTCTCAAGCATAAACAAACTAGGTGCAATCAAAGTTCAACCACCGTTAGTCAATCAAATCAATGAAGACAAAAGATAAACCGCAATTATCTAGTTTCCCACCAACGGTACATGATAGAGCTTCTCAATCCCAAAGAAGACTTTAAACTGAGAGGCCGTAAGAGATTTCACCTAATTAGGTTACTCTCCTCTCCGAATAGGCGGCTACACCAGTAACAACAACAAAAGAGGAAGTCTGTTGTTACGAAGGATTAGTTTGCAATAAAGGCAAACTTCAAGTATTTATAGACAAGGAAGTTTGGACACCAAGGAATTTCCAAAACCGAAAATATTCTCAAGATATTCATTAAAGCACAAATTCGGTTTCCATAATTCCTAGAAATGCTCTGTCCAAAAATAATGATCGAAATCTCTCGGAAAATCTCTAATTAGTAAATGCACATTACTAATTCTTATTTCCCTACAAAATGAAGTTAAATACCTTAATTAAAAGATTCTTAACTTATGTATGTTTGGATTCTGGGATTATCTTCCCCTAGCTATTAAGGAATAACTTTGAACAATTAAAGAAATAAACATTCACAGCACATGTTCAAAGTATGTCGACATCTTAACTTTGTAAATTCTGTTTCACACTTACAACCTTGAAACCGATTTGCCACACTTCCAAACAAGTTTAGAATTGGTTCATCTAACTTTCAAGAACTATGCGATTGATCAAATAACATTCAATCACAATCATGGGTTTAACGGTTCTACCAAAACAAGTTTCGATTCTACCTTCCATGTGCGTACTGTGCATAGTCACACTAGCTTTCCAAAATTCGGTTGACTAGGAACTAGGATCGGTTCCCCACATATATATGGTATCTAACTTGTATGTGTTGCACATATCCATATGATCGGTTCCCCTTTCTGCTATAAACCTTGATGCACCTCATACAAGGATCGGTTCCCCTTTGTGATGTACTGTACCTCTTACTAGGATCGGTTCCCCTTTCCCATAATTGGTCAAACAAAAATCACAAACCCGATCATACCATCTCAGGTGATTACTTAAGATCGGTATCACTAATAAAAGTCATACCAATACATAAGTCAGGCCTTTGTGAATAGTTCTACCAAGAACACAACAAGTCGTGAATGGTTATACTCAATCACACATATTGGTTGTTCATAAGATATGCAATGAATAACAAAACCAATAACACCTGGCGATTTCCTTTTCGGTTCACAAACAAGTTTATGAACTTACTTCCTTAGAACACATGTAAAATATTGTTCTCTATGTTAGAGCATTGCTCGGTCGAACTCCCATGCGTTGCTATCTCAAGCATGTTTGTCAATGTTAGTGATCAAAACTATAAGTCTTGATTTCTAGCCTATGTATCTAAAGGTCTCGGACTAGGATAGAAAGTGTAGTTGAGCTCAAGAAATCCATGGCAATCATCATACAAGAAGAAGGACTACTTGAGGAACCGGTGGAACTTCATCGACTAAAAGGTATGTAGAGACTTGAACTTATCTGTCACTCAAAAGTCTATTTAATCTATCTCCTACTCTTGAGACAAAAGTCGTTTAGACGTATAGACTTTCATATACACAATTGCTATTTCGAGCCAAGTTTAACTCGCCTATCTATTTCTCGAAATATGTGTTGGTGAGCTTTTGCTTTAACCGAATTCATCTTTACCTAGTGACGAAAGTCATGATATGTTTCAATCACTTTGGAAATTTCTTTGACGAAAAATGGTATGTGAATAACATCTATATAACGTTCTCTGAGAATGTTTCAATGATTGAAATGAGAGTTTAGATTACATGACCATTGGTAGGATATAAGCATTGTTGTGGAAACACATATATGTATAAGTCCTTATTCCTTGAACCAAAGTTTGCGAACTTTGTTGATCAATAGAAATGGAAGTGGCGCAAGCCAAGTCCGCGAACCGCGAAAGTTCTCACCCGAGAATTTCTGCTGGAGTTTGTGTACTCCTTCCATGAGCTTAAGTCCGCGAACCCAGTCCGCGAACTTGAGAAGGTTATATCTAAAACCGGTTGTTCTTGAACTAATGCTTATATAAACTAAGGAATGCTTTTGAATACCGTGGCTATAAAGTTCATGAACCGATTCGAGTGAATCAAACCGTTTTTGCTTCAATTGTGTCTTGTGTAGTTACATAAGATCTAAGCAATTGAACAACTCTGTAACTAGTTCATTTGAGTCATTTGAACTAGTTATGGTGAAGAAGAATATGGTTGATATGAGAGTGATCATATGGCTAAACATTTGGTTGACTATTGTTGAACCAATAAATGTTAATGTTTGGGTACGGTTCATAAACCCAAAATTGAACATTTCGTTTGTGTGTAACAAGCTAAGTTTTCGATCCAACGGTTGAGAAATATTAGCTTAAATCTAATCAGGTTTTCATCCAACGATGAATATTGAATGCTTTGTTACTAATCTAACATTGATTGCAAACCCTGATTTGAAAGACTATATAAGGGAGAACTATAGCAACTGGGAAACCTAATCCCCACACTTTACGTGTGATACTAGTTTTGTGACGGACCAGAGAATCTGGACTTCCAGCGAACCGGGTTTCGGCCCGCTTAGCAAACTTTGACTCTCCGATACGCCATTCAAGTAACCGGACCTTCAAATTCTTCCGAGAGACTCGAATTCGAATTTTCCAAACTGCATTATAAACAAACACAAATAGCATTTATTCTCAAATTATTAGAGACGGCCAATTGCCAAAGATGGGAGATGGCCAGTTGCCAACTCTAATAATTCCCATGGCCAGTTGCCATTTCTACCAGTTCCATGGACAGTTGCCACTCCTAATATTTCCAGTTGCCACTCTCAACATTTCCGTGGCCAGTTGCCACTCCTAAAATTTCCGTGGCCAGTTGCCACTCTCAATATTTCCGTGGCCAGTTGCCACTCCTAACGTTTCCGTGGCCAGTTGCCACTCTCAATATTTCCGTGGCCAGTTGCCACTCCTAACATTTCCGTGGCCAGTTGCCACTCCTAACATTTCCGTGGCCGGTTGCCACTTGTCAAGGTTGCAATCATCTCCGAATAGATGGTATGAACTGTTAAATAGCAACCAACACTTTCAGATGATATGAACACCCTTGTAGGGTTATGCTGAACCGCATAGCGGCTGCCTACGTACCCTCTCCATTGTTCGAAGGGATCAAGCACGACCGTAGTTTGTCAATTGTTCATTTTAGATAATAGAACTACCTTGAATGGTAGCAATTATCTCTAAAAATATCAAATAAACTTATCTTAATTGCAGTTAACATAATGAATTACGAATAAGGCACTACTCTGAGTAAGTAAGGCTAAGATGCCCACTCCAATCACTAGTATGATATTAAGTAGGAAAGAACACTTAAAAAGGGAAAAATTGAGAAATATTCCATATCAAATTAACAATTCAAATGGGATATTTATACTATTTGCACACAAATGAGCAATTCAAACCAAATATGCGTACACAACAAATAATAAGAAGACTTTTGTACATAATTTGCATATTGGCTAAAAGAAGTAAGAGAACTTGTGGCCTGATCTTGGAGTTCCTAAAATAGGCAGAGTGGGTCTTAACATCAAGATATGAACGGACCAACACACAACTATTTTCCTCTGAAATCTTATAGTCCCGATTGGCCACCACTATCACAACATTATTATTGCCCAACCTGACAATCAGATTTTATCATAGTTTTACCAATGACAAATGAAAAATGTACTTCCGCTGTGAAACCGAAATTATTAAACCTGCACTCCTTGAATTTCTCATACACTATCTATACAATCTATCCTCAGTGAGGTCAAGATTTTTGCCAACAAGATGAATAAAATGAAATAAAACGATGATATAAGAGTCCGACCACCGTATGAGTAATTTCAGACTAAAACACCATTAGTTTCTTAGTTACATCGCAAATGTAGATCGGAACACCATGTCAGTCACTTGGCTACAGCTCATATCCATACGTGTGGGTTCACTATAGCTAACAACACATATCATTCAAAAGGAAACTTGAGATACAATAACAAGCAAGAATAATATATATAAATAGGCAATCCATCTAGACACTATTGTGAGAAGGTGAAAACAGCTCAAGGTATACTTGTAGTAGTCATAAGTCTGTATATCATTTCCGGTAGCAATATTTAAAGTAAACATTTAGAAATTCCCAAAATAAAGGGAAAGCATACCATGGACTAACTTGCACATCAGGAGAATATCTCAGCACAAATGTGGGAGTAAAGACTTACAATAGCTAGCACCATACATTAGCACCACAGAAGAATCACAATGCTTTCAAATTCAACGGCATTAATATAAGATTAACAAGTAACAAAGTCCAAAGCTTAAGCCTTCCATTGTTATGTAAATTTTAGAAATGTGACGTCAATATATCGTTCATGGCTACATGAGCATATAAGTAAATTAGAAGACTCAAATTTAGTTCAAGCTCCATACGACACCCAAGATCGTTAATCTTATACAATGAAAAATAATGTATGGTGTTTTCTTCTCAAACTTAATATTTTAAGCCTTCCGTTAGCTACAAACTATAATAAGCTATGATGTTATTCTAATTTTATCCATATAAAATTCATGGCACCAATTAGTTAGTAGTGGCAGTTGAAACAAGGAACCTAAACTAGATCAGTGACGTCACTAGAAATATCATAGTAAGCTTAGCTACACATTATCCTTAAGAGCTCAATTATTTAGTTAGCCTATACGACATCAGCTCACCAAAACAAGAAATATACTTCTAAATGGTCATCATCTAATTCTTAACTCAATTTTCACATAGATTGCCAGAGCACTATATAAGCACCACCAGTTTAAGCTCAATGTCCATACAAGCCAATTTAAGAGATTCCAAACTGAATCCACAATTTATTACTACAAATTCATTCTCAAGCGCACAAAATGTCACAAGATATCATTGCAGATTACCGAACCACGGCATTGACATGAGTATTATTTACATATGTATAAGAGGAACGAAATGATAATAATTAGGATGACGATTTCTTGGAAACACTTGTATGTCGAACGAAGCTATTAGTGGGAATTATATAAATGCCCCTCCTTCTCATGGACTTCAAAAATACCCTTGTTCACTATATTAATACCCCTAATCTAAAAACAAGGAAATTCAATTAGAAGATACTTCCTTTAATACCCCTAATCTATTCGATACTTCTTCTTCTTCATTACTAAAAACCGAAAATCAATTTCTTTATCGTCATCTCCGCCAGTACATCTTCAGACTCGCCTCCGCCACCACCTCCACCGATCTCGTCATCAGTTCAAAGACCTCTTATGCTTCCAACAAATCCATCACAAGCAGCAGCATCACCACCACCTGATTTAGATCGATTTTTACCTGATTCAGATTCAGAAATCAAGCTTGATAATCATTATCAACTGTTAATATTCCTCTTCTTTTGATGTTTGTTATAGATTTAATGGGTTTAGCTTTTCAATTGAAAGTTCTTCTTCTCAATCGATAGAGTAACAAGCTCGAATTTAAGATCCATCAGCAACCCTAGTTTCAAATAATAGAGGTGAAGGTCGTGGTGGTGGTGAAGGAGGATATCAAATCTCTGTTCTCTGTTTAATTAGAAGAAGATGATGGTAGTGGAGGAAGATACCAGATCTACAATGATGGTGGTGGCGGCAGCGATGAAGGAGGTATGTATTTCAATCTATCAATTGATTATCTTCTTTCTCTAGTTTGAGTTTCTATTGGTGGTGGTAGTATGTAGATAAAATCAGTCATGAATATTGTGTTGGTTCAGGTTCGAATGATGAAATAAAATCAGTCTTGAAGATAGTGGTGGTTATGGTTGTTGTGGTGTTAGTGGATATTCTGTGTGCTGGTGGTGTTGGTGATGCTGGTGAGGTTAGAACGATGAATTTTGATGATGGAGATTGTGTTGGTTGTGGTTGGAATGATTAATTAAAGTTGTTCATGAAGATAATGGTGATTCTGGTTGTTTGTGGTGTTGGAAATGTTGTACGCTGCTGGCGGTGGTGGTGGTGAGGTTGGGCGACAAGTTGTTGAATACTACTCCATCAACTATTTAGGGAGTCAACAACCAATGTTTGTGTATCAACAATAGAAATGGTAGTCAACAACCAATATTTGTGTATCAACAATAGAAATTGATCTTAGTGTAAGGAGTCAACAACAAATATTTGTGTATTAACAATAGAAATTGACCTTAGTTTAGGGAGTCAACAACCAATGTTTTTGTATCAACAATGGAAAAATGGAATCAACAACCAATATTTGTGTATCAACAATAGAAATTGATCTTAGTGTAAGGAGTCAACAACAAATATTTGTGTATCAACAATAGAAATTGACCTTAGTTTAGGGAGTCAACAACCAATGTTTGTGTATCAACAATGGAAAAATGGAATCAACAACCAATATTTGTGTATCAACAATATAAATTGATCTTAGTGTAAGGAGTCAACAACAAATATTTGTGTTTCAACAATAGAAATTGACCTTAGTTTAGGGAGTCAACAACCAATGTTTGTGTATCAACATTAGAAAAATGGAATCAACAACCAAATTTGACAAATATTTTGAACTTTTGATTTTTTGGATCAACTTCAGTTGTTGACACCTAATATTGATGGCGGCGGTGGCGGCGGCGGCGGCAACAACAACAATGGTGGTGGTGTGTGGTGGTGGTGGAATATTATTGGTGGTTGTATTTAGTAACTGGTGGTGGTGGCGGAGTGGTGGTGGTGGTGGCGGCGGTGCTGTTGGTGGTGGTGAAATGGTGCTGCTGGTGGATGTGAAATAATAGAAAAATCTATTTTTTAATGGATAAGATTTTAAAATGGAAAATAATATAGTGAGGGTATTAAGGTAATCTATTTTTTAATGGATAAGTTATTTAAATGATAGGGGTATTTATATTGTTGTATAAGGGTATATTTATTGGGTGTGAAAACTAAGGGTATTTAATAAATTTACCCAAGCTATTATAGTCTAGAAACTCATTTATTTTCTATCAATAACAACATGGAGTCATTAAGAATTAGTTCAGGGACCCTATATACATAAATAATTTATAATCATCCCTTAGTCCTTAAATAACATAAAATCGACAATCCAATCCACTCCTTAACCATTTCATGTTTAATTGGTCATATAAAATAACCCAAAAGCTGAATCTAAATCATTAAATCTCAACAAGAGACAATTCATTAAAGAATGGTGGTAGACAAAATGATAATCTTTCCATACATTCCATACATCAAGCTGTATTACTATACCATTACTAAAATATTTAAAGATAGCAATAAGAAATCTTACCCTCTTTTCTCATCTTTCAGGCTTTCGATCGAGCACATTATGTGCAGTATTATGTGCATGAGATGGAGAGCTTTTTCGCTGGTCGTATTGAGTTGCTCTTATATCTATCTCCCTGCAAGTTCAAATTCTAAGAAGAACCCAAGTTTCTTAAGCATATTAAGACTCTAATTAAATCGAAATCAAGCCATTCATTGCACAGAACTGAAGGAAACGGTCCCAATTAAACTAATTGAAAACTCACTTTACCATTCAAGGAAATAAAAGAAAATATAATTCTTCATCTGAATCTCCTAGCACCAAATCCACAGAGAAATTTTAACAATACCCATTTAAGGATACATATTTCAAAATCTCGTTTTCATGGCTATAAGTTTAGTGACTTCTTTTGTTGGTTAGAACTTAAAAACCATTTCCATTTCCAGCTCAAATCAAAATCTAACTCGAGCTTCGGCATCACCACTTTTTCTTGCTCTCTGCAACTCCGTGACTCCCTTGCCAACCTTTCCTCAAATTTCAAGCAAACCATATCCAAACACAAGTAAAGAAAATTCAGTAGAACTAGAAAAATAGGAAGAAGTTCCATACCTTTCATGCGAAACACCCCCAGGTTAACAACAACGAATTAACGATTTCCCAAGCTTGACTTCTATAAAGTTGCTCAACAAGGATTCGCTCACAATAAATCTCAAATTGAGAACATGTGAACAAATTCTCTTACTTCCGCTACTAAGACCAACCAATACTAAAATCCGCAGCAACTTCATGTATTTAAACTCTTACAGTTCACTTGAGCAAAATTCCAGTCAAGATCTAAATTTTGTTTCTTTCCACCAGAGAAAAAGAAGATCGAGAAGAGAATGAGAAAAGAAGAAGCAGAAGCACCCAAAATCTCATCCCCCAAAACCAAAATACATAACCTCGTTTTCTCCGGAGTCTAACTTGACACGTGCCCAGCTGCATGGGTCACTATTATGACACCCAAGAGTTTTAACTAAGGCATACATTTCTACTTACTCATAAAATTTTCTTACTAAGAAACTGACAAGTGTTATAGGCACCCCGAGTATCACAGTTTTAGGCACTAAAATGCATAATTTGACTAAAGAATAGTTTAGACTTCAGAGTCTGTCAGATACTTATGAAACCATCCTAACTTAGGATTCTTAAGCACTACCAAATGAAAATTTTATGATTTTCAACTCAAATGATTTGGATCTAACCCGAGAAAAAGGCACGGACTGTCACAAGACCCGTCGGGTGGAAATAGGTAAGACCTATTTATACTCCTTCTAAAGGAAGAGAGTAAAGGGTGAAATAATGAGAGGAGGTGGTAACTGGTGTTAATGGGTGAAAACGTTTCCCTTATTTATTTGACCGCTTTATTCCTTTTCACGCTTTCTAATGTGAGCCCGAGAAAAAGGCACGGACTGTCACAAGTCTGCTAAGCTAGAGTCAATTCTCCTTTAACCTTTGGTTTTCTTCTTCTAAAACCAGGTTAACGACTTAAAGACTTCATTGGGATTGTGAAGCCAGACCGATACTATTTTTCTTGTAGTTGTGTGATCTGATCTTGCGCTTCTATCGTATTGTCGCCATGGTGCGCAGTGTGCGGCTTGGTTTGGCATTGAGTACAATTGAAATAATTGGCTTGAGATTTATATCTCCGATAGGCAAGATAGAAAAGAAATCACAAACACTTTGTCTCATCTTTTGTGATTCCACAATATCTTTTTTCGCACTAAGTCGAATGCCATTACCCCAAATCTTCAACACCATGTGACAAACTGCACTAAGTCGCAAGAAGCTTGGGATATCTTAGAAACCGTTTTTGAAGGTAATACCGGTAAAAAGGAAGCTAGGATTCAAAACCTTAATTCCGATTGCGAAAACCTTCGTATGGAAGATGAAGAAACGTTTGATGAACTTAATCACAAAGTGTCTGAAATTGTTAATACATCTTTTGCATTGGGTAAGACTAATTCCTAAAAAGGACATTGTGATGAAAATTCTCAGATCGCTGCCATCCAGATACGATTATAAGAAGCATGCCATCATTGAGGGAAATAACCTTGATAATCTCTCCAGAAATACGCTGGTTGGGAATCTTAAGATCTTTGATCATGAACATTCATCCAAGACTAAGGATGTTGCGTTCAAAGCACTATGATAGACGCATTTATGTGTCTATATTAGTCTCAATTCTCTGTAATGTTAGTACTCGATTTTTGCTTATTTTGGTATTTTATGTCTTTGTAGGTGTTTTTGGAGAAATAAACATGTGTGGAGAAATCGGCTCGAAAAGTTGCACCCGGAGGACACCTACTATTCGGACTCTCAAATGGATAAGGGGCGCACAGTTGATAAGGGGTAACCCATTGTTATTTGCACCCCAATCTACTATTTGCACCCAAAGTGCTAATCACACCCCATCAGACGATAGGGGGACACCCTTCTTCATCACTTCATCACCATTTGAACTGTATATGGCGGGAAGATTGTTTTCACATGCGTACTCCCCTAATTTTGGATTTGGACGAGAATTTCTCGAGTAGCTTCATTGGATCAAGTTGATGTGGGCCTGTTAATGTAAGACATGGTTGGTATTGTTTGATTCGACAAAAAAAATGGGAAGTTTACACGGATTTTAGTTAAAACAGGAAAGAGAAGTTCGGAGTTTGCTTCAAAATAGGAAATATAATTTTCATATCTCTACAAGATTCATAAACAGGAAGTTTGAGTTGTGCAAGTAAACTCGGGAAAGCGTGAAGAAGAGGGAAACAGAGAATAACTCTCTTACCATAAACAACAGGAAGAGTGACGTGTTTGGGGATCTAAAACAAGGATCAAATATCCTTGTATTTGGGAGTTATTGCGAAACAGGGAAAGTTGGTTCCGAGACATGGAAAGATATCCTGTAACTAAGGGAGAATATCTTCCCTATGATATCGATGCAATTAAAGCTTAAAACAGGAAAGAAAGAAACGGTGGAGAAAGGAAATTATTGTCGAAGAAAAGAAATAATTCTGGAAGGATTTTATGGTGAGAGAATTGACCTGTGTTGGGTATATAAGGTGTTGGTTGGAGTCACAGCCGGGGTATCGAGATTCTGGGGAGTTTGGGGTGGTTGCTGTGAAGAAAACAAAGCTTACAGAGGTACGGGAGCAGCAGCAGGTGAAGAAGAAGGAGAAGGGTTGCAGACGACACTACAGAAGTGTCGTTCTCAAGAACCCCAATCCGAAGAACATTGGACCAACACTGATTATCGCAAACCTGCTACACACCAAATCTATCGTTCTCAACAATCTTATAAAATTGTAACAGCAGCTATTGTAACGACCATTAAGTGTTGCGGATTCTCTGCATTATTACTCCTCTTCAATAAAAAGCACCTTTTGAGCCATGATTTATTATTTTGAGCGTGTTTTTACCATGAGGAGCTAAACCCCAACACTGGGATGACGGAGGAAGCCATATTTCATGTGTGTGGTAATTATATTTAATTCTTTCATGACTTTTTGCATGGATTATTAATTATTTTATGGTTTTTATTGAATGGTTGTGATTTCAATTGATGGGTTATACTTAGGTTAAGTCTTTTGATATCCCATGCTTTAGATATACAGTCGTTGCTTTTCAAAAATCTACCTTGGCAAATAAACAGAGTCAATATTTTATTTGAGCTATAATTGTTTGGAATAAATATATGAATCGCATGAATGAGTTTATGGTGGAATCCCGAGTCTCAGTATCTCTCGTTATTGTGACAATCTTGTGAATATATTTTCTTTGTTTTTAGTATTTTCTTAAATCAAACCTTTACGAGTCCGAGTTGAACGAACTTTTACTACCACTTTACAAACAACTTCAAAAACACCACCGATTTTTGGCGCCGCCGACGCGGACTTGTATTTAGATTTGTTTTAGGTTTATTTTTATTATTATTTTTGTTCTCTTTTACGCCTTTGGTATTTTTTGATTCTTTTCAGATTTGGAGCGAAGCTACAAGGAAAGAAAAAGTGCTATAAAAGGAAAGCATCTCCAAAGAAGGAAAGAAAAGAGGAGTCCAAGGAGTGAAGAAGATTTTGTATATATTTATTTTAGTTAGACTTTATTTCTTTTTATTTTTAGAAACTGTAAATAGGGTTTCATTGTTGTAATTTTCTTTTTATTTTGGATACTTTTTGGACTTTATTTTTCTTTTGGACTGGACATTATTTTTAAAACCCTAAGGAAGGGTTAAAAAATTAAATATAAACTGTTTGCAGGGAAGGACGACAGTTACGATACTGTCTCGGCCCCTCGGGTTCGTACACTGACATAGGAGTCGGTGGCCTGAGTCGACTTCAACGGTTCATCGCCCGTCTGGTACGGGAGGTAAGACTCTATCCACCCACGAATCCCCCGTCGTTGGGTTTTATTTTGTGTGACAACTCACACCCCCGCAATAGAATGTCGAACCGGTATTACAATAGCCAATCCAACGAATATCCGACTGAGTTTCAAAATGGACGTTACTACTTTGACCATAATGTGAATAGTGGTTGGGAACATCAGCCTTTTCAAGGTTATGGCTCATACCATGATGAGCCCAATTACTATCCACACACGCACGGGTCATACGAGCAAAATTCTTATATTTCTCCTTTAGAAGAGTCTCTCAGGATATTAGAGGAGTCGACACGTAAGTTAGCTAAGATGAATAACTTATTTTATGACGAAAGAGAACTTTCTATAGAGGAATCCCTCAAGATGATAGCGGAGACGAACGAAAGAATTGCTCGAAATAATCTTGATTTCCAATACAGTGTTTCCAATAATACCCTTGAAAATAAGAATAGTTATTTGCATAATCAAGATGACGAGGATAAAATTGGTAACACTACTTGTTTAGATGAGGTTCAACCATTTTCATGTTATTCTAATGATGATTATGATGAGGATAGTGTTGATGAAGAATTTAAAATAAGTAGGCATAGTGATCAGGAATTTGTTACTCCAATTGAGCTTAATAATGATAATGTTTCTAGTTCAAATCCAAATAATTTTAATAATTATTCACCTATTCAAAAGGACGAGGATTTGACTAGAGATACCCCCGTTTTAGACGATGTATTATTTCCTTTTGATTACGAAGCTAATAATGGTTTAGAGGGACGAGTTTCTTCTGAGAATATTGTTTTAGAGTCTAGCGATTTAGAAACATTAGTCTTAGACAAAGAAAATGAACTCGTAGAGATGAGTGAGGATGAACCTGACTTAGAAGAATCAATTGACCATTTTCGGAATCGATGACCTTGAAATTAGGGAAGTTGTGACTAGTCTTTCTACAGACACTGAAAACTCTAAGTTTGGGGGTGATTATCATTCTCCATGTGCCTTAACTCTTAGAAAGGTCCCTCACTTGGGACTTGACATATGTGCCTCAACCATTTTAAAAGATTATCTTCATACACGTTTTCCTGAACCTAGTGATGTCCATAGGGAAGTTCAGTTGTTAGAAACCCATCTTCTGGTTGATGTGGTTAACCCAGGCTATGATACCCAGATTGACTTTGTTTTCTCACCAAATATTTTTCAACCAATTGTGGGAACGTATAAGTTTCAAATGTGTCAGTTATTAAGTTTTGAGATTGAGCCTAAGTACTTTAGGAAATTAGTATCGACACATTTTCTTAAGATTGACCGCCAGTTTCATTGTGGTCAATTGTGTGAGTCAAAACTGATTGACTTTAAGGATCCGCAATTATTCAGGTTATTATTATGTGCCTCTAAGTTCTTATTTGAGTTTTTACAAACTTTACAACCTGAACCGGATCTTAGCTTTGAGGAATTCCAGCACATGAAAATATTTTATCTCGACCCAGTTATAGAGCATGAACCTGAACCACAACTAGATGTAGTTGTCTTAAACAGGAAACTAGACAAGGGTGTGCTTTATTTGTTAATTTTCTTGGCAGGTTGGAGATTCCTTTTATTTGTGATAGCTCTATTTGGTTTTGATGACCCACAAAAATTCCGGCTATTACTTTATGATTTTATGAGGTGACTAATCCTTTCTTAGTCTGGCTGAAGACTTTAAACTTAGCACTTCTTGGGAGGTAACCCAATATTCATGCGACACGGTAATATCTTTCCTTAACTCTTTTACTTCAAATGGTAACAGTTTCTCCTTGTTCATGCTTTTAATTTCATCTTTAGAACATTGAGGACAATGTTAGATTTAAGTTTGGGGGTATGGGAGAAACTTTTTAGTTGCATTGATAAACTCCAGAGCCTAGAAATTTATGCTTATTAAGGATGGCACTAACCAATCTAAGTGGATGTAAGCATTTTGGTTGTAGGAGTTGAGGAACCAATCTGATTAGATGGAAACATCTAAAGAGTCTATTCATAAAAGCACAGAGCTCAGGTGTTAGAATTAAAAAAAAAAAAAAAAAAAACATGGTAGTTTCGCCATATCTCGTTGAATCCTTTTCACTTCTATTTTTATTTTGTTTTCTTTAAAATATGTTTCTCTAAGTGATTAGGTGGGGCTCACGATTCAAGTTGTTACCACTGATAGGGTGAAATAGAGTGATTGAGATACTAAAAAAAAAAAAAAAAATTGAGACTAGACCATCTGACCAACCGGAATAAATTCAATAAAGTCGACCACTGGAACCCTTGTATATGCCAGTTGTGTTGACCTAGAGTTAGGATTATCGACCACTGGTTCCCTTGTATATGCCAGTGTGTTGATATTAGACTAGACCAGTATCTCAGTCCATTAGGATAGGTTTATTTTGGCAGTGGCCTTCAGACAGATATGGGAAACACCGTTCACCTTAGACAACATCAAAACCATCTACGTTATTCTATATCCATCTCATAATCTATCCATGTGATTGGTTGACTCCGGTTATGATGTCCAGAAACTATCTGAGTAGAGCTCTGTGACTTATATATGAATTTTAGTATGCTTGAGTGCAAACTCGTGTAAACAATTGGAATTTCGCATCAGAGTACTTCCTCCTGTAGTCAATAAGTATGCCAACCAAGGAGATTCTTTAGTGCCTTCCAAGGTTCTGCGTAGATAGTTAGGGTCTGGAGTATAAAGGTTTTGTGGGTATATCTCTTGTAAACCCTCCCGAGACTATAACTCGGCCACTAGGGCCACCTAGGGGTTTAAAGGCTTATTGCATACGCTAAATGCAATCGATGATGCCTGCGACAGTGAGTTAGGATTTTATTTTCTAGATTTGATTTTCTCGAGGACGAGCAAATAATAAGTTTGGGGGTATTTGATAGACGCATTTATGTGTCTATATTAGACTCAATTCTCTGTAATGTTAGTACTCGATTTTTGCTTATTTTGGTATTTTATGTCTTTGTAGGTGTTTTTGGAGAAATAAACATGTGTGGAGAAATCGGCTCGAAAAGTTGCACCCGGAGGACACCTACTATTCGGACTCTCAAATGGATAAGGGGCGCACAGTTGATAAGGGGTAACCCATTGTTATTTGCACCCCAATCTACTATTTGCACCCAAAGTGCTAATCGCACCCCATCAAACGATAGGGGGACACCCTTCTTCATCACTTCATCACCATTTGAACGGTATATGGCGGGAAGATTGTTTTCACATGCGTACTCCCCTAATTTTGGATTTGGACGAGAATTTCTCGAGTAGCTTCATTGGATCAAGTTGATGTGGGCCTGTTAATGTAAGACATGGTTGGTATTGTTTGATTCGACAAAAAAATGGGAAGTTTACACGGATTTTAGTTAAAACAGGAAAGAGAAGTTCGGAGTTTGCTTCAAAATAGGAAATATAATTTTCATATCTCTACAAGATTCGTAAACAGGGAGTTTGAGTTGTGCAAGTAAACTCGGGAAGGCGTGAAGAAGAGGGAAACAGAGAATAACTCTCTTACCATAAACAACAGGAAGAGTGACGTGTTTGGGGATCTAAAACAAGGATCAAATATCCTTGTATTTGGGAGTTATTGCGAAACAGGGAAAGTTGGTTTCGAGACCATGGAAAGATATCCTGTAACTAAGGGGAGAATATCTTCCCTATGATATCGATGCAATTAAAGCTTAAAACAGGAAAGAAAGAAACGGTGGAGAAAGGAAATTATTGCCGAAGAAAAGAAATATTTCTGGAAGGATTTTATGGTGAGAGAATCGACCTGTGTTGGGTATATAAGGTGTTGGTTGGAGTCACAGCCGGGGTATCGAGATTCTGGGGAGTTTGGGGTGGTTGTTGTGAAGAAAACAAAGCTTACAAAGGTACGGGAGCAGCAGCAGGTGAAGAAGAATGAGAAGGGTTGCAGGCGACACTACAGAAGTGTCGTTCTCAAGAACCCTAATCCGAAGAACATTGGACCAACACTGATTATCGCAAACCTGCTACACCAGAAATCTATCGTTCTCAACAGTCTTATAAAATTGTAACAGCAGCTATTGTAACGACCATTAAGTGTTGCGGATTCTCTGCATTATTACTCCTCTTCAATAAAAAACACCTTTTGAGCCATGATTTATTATTTTGAGCGTGTTTTTACCATGAGGAGCTAAACCCCAACACTGGGATGACGGAGGAAGCCATATTTCATGCGTGTGGTAATTATATTTAATTCTTTCATGACTTTTTGCATGGATTATTAATTGTTTTATGGTTTTTATTGAATGGTTGTGATTTCAATTGATGGGTTATACTTAGGTTAAGTCTTTTGATATCCCATGCTTTAGATATACAGTCGTTGCTTTTCAAAAATCTACCTTGGCAAATAAATAGAGTCAATATTTTATTTGAGCTATAATTGTTTGGAATAAATATATGAATCGCATGAATGAGTTTATGGTGGAATCCCGAGTCTCAGTATCTCTCGTTATTGTGACAATCTTGTGAATATATTTTCTTTGTTTTTAGTATTTTCTTAAATCAAACCTTTACGAGTCCGAGTTGAACGAACTTTTACTACCACTTTACAAACAACTTCAAAAACACCACCACACTAAAGGACACTAAATTACTTGATAAAAGTAAAAAAGTGTATATCTCTGAAGATGATCACTCTGAGACAGATTCATCAGATGAAGATCTTGACAAATTAGTCTCGATGATCACAAGACAGTTTAGGGATCTTCTACTGAAGAGAAGTAAACGGTTCTCCAGAGATAAGCCTAAGGCATCAGTCAAACCTCATAATCGTGTTCCTCCTAAAAATAGGGATATTGATGAAACTGATGATGAGGATATGCCTCAGTGCTTTAAGTGTAAAGGATTTGGTCATTTTGTAAACGAGTACCCAAATCGTAGAAAATACACTGGGAACAAAGGTCTTGCTGCAACTCTTGATGAAATGTCTGAAAACTATGATTCTAATGAAGACGAGAAATCAAGTGTTGCACTTCTTGGTGAAAGTATTGATTTTGATAATTGTAGCAATACATACATCAATCTTGATATTCTTTCAGAAGATAATCCAACTATTCTGGAAGATAAAGTTGATCCATACTTTGGAAACTCTGTTTATAATGTTTCAGGTTCCACTATGTGCCTAGCTGTGTGCACATCTCAAAATCCTGACTTTTATCCTAGATTGACGTGTTCGTATTGTTCTCAAAGGGGTCATGAACTTTCTAGGTGTTACAAGTACAAACACCAACTAAGGCACGTCAACAAACTTCAACGAAGAGCAAATCATTTAACAATGAAGCTTAAACTTGCTCAGAAGACCGCTGAGGTATGTAGGATTTTATCTTCATCTAAGAAGTTAGTTTCCAAGGACAAGCCAAGACCATTAGAAAAGAAAGTATGGTCGAGTCGGTTTGATAGACAGAAGTCTGAGGATTCCTCTGAGGAAAATGGTGGACAAATTGTTGTTCACCGCAATGCAATTTAATTTTGTTGTTTGATGAAAATCTTGTCTTATGTGCCTGATCAAAGAGACAATGATTTTGTACCTCACAGGCTTTAGGAAAAGTTTTTTTCTCTTTTCTTTTTCTTAGTTTTGATTTTGTGTCTGTCAAACAAAAAGAAAGGGTACTATCGACAATTCTACTCTTCATAGGGTTGAGAGTGGTCGTGTATGAACCTGTTAAAGGTTTTGAAACCCTACATTCCTTTTCCTTCTTTGAAACTCCTTTTTATCCCAAGACTACTTGTTGAGTCTTTGATTTCCTCTCACAAACCCATACACCTATGGATGCTCCAAGTGCTCTGTCTTCTGATAGAAAGGATGTTAATATGATTGTCAAGCCATCAATCATGAAGGAAAATGAAAAATCTCCGTTAGCTTCAACATTGAAAAAGAAAAACAAGGAATGTGAGGAAGCCAAGAGCCATTCCCTCAAACTCTCAGAAGTTTTCTGATGTTCTTGAAGTGTTGAAAGAGATGGGAAAGGAGATTCAACAAATAAAGGCTTTTGTGTTTAAGACTCATGAGATTCAGAAGGCCATGGTTCGACATCATCAGCCAAGAAGGTTTATTGATATAAACTCATACCTTAATGAACATTATGTCCCAATGGCTGTTGACGACAAGGAGTTCGGGGACGATAAAGAATTCTTCAAAGGTCTTAACATCTAGTAAATCTTCTATTTTTCTGTTTTTTTAGAAGAATAACTAGAGATTGGAACAGCCATTATTGTGATTACACATAGCTATGTCCAACGTTTTCATCTTCATGTTTTTAGATATTAATCTTTATGGTTTTATATATTGCAATTGTTTATGGGATATGTGTGTTTGCGTCCGTGAACTATGATTGTCCCATATCTTGTCAAAAGTAAAGTCTTTCATAAGTCGATATTCTTATATTGATAAAGGAATGAATGGACTTTTGACAAATACAAAAGTTAAGCCTATATTGTTAATTATTAATGGAAGATAGGTTAAAATTTTTTTGTTTTTCAAGGATTATGTCTATTGTATGTCATGATGCAAATTGTGATGGAAAATATAATGAATCCTTGTGTATTCCGCAGTAATTGATCTTCCCTGATCCATATTTTTTGTATATTACCGTGAGGCTCCATAATGTGTCTTATGTTGAGCATTAAAACAATCAAAGTTGATTATCTTCATGGTTAGCTTTGTTGTTGTTCCATAAGGTACTTTATGACGAGCATTTTGGACTAAATTAATCATCTTGTTTGGTTATTTAGTTATGACTCCATAAGTTTTCTTATGTTTGAGCACTTTTGATTGTGTTGGTTATTTTCATGATTAACTTAGTCATTGCTCCATAGATTCTCTTATGAGAGTATGGCCAATTAAATTGATTACTCTTTGTGATTAGTTTAATTGTGTATTTCGATTAAATTAATCATGGGTTCTCTTGTGGTTAATTTAATTGAGTATTTTGGATTCAAATTCATACTTGTATGTGATTTGTTATGTCCAAAGAAATCATTCTTTTCTTTCGAAATTAAGGTCGCTCTTGTTGTTCTTTCGGGAATGACATATTATGGGGGGGGGGGGAGTTCTTTTTGAACTTGCGCTTAATTGCCATATCTTTGTGGGGAGTGCGGCTATGGAATATTATAGGGGTTATCTTGTATCTTTAAACTCCTTGATGAATGCATTTAGCTTCGGCTTTATGATTGCATCTAAATAAGATGATGTGTGTTTCTTTCTTTTGGTCATGAAATTCTCTTTCGGAAATTTCATTAGGATCCCGTTCTTGTACCTTTGCCAATTTTATTGACAAAAAGGGGGAGAATTAATATGTTGTTCACACTACAAATACATATGGTTTTCGGATCATTATGTAAGGGGGAGTGGTTTCCATGTTGAAAAGGCGAGGGTACCCAAATATACCTCAAGCTAAAACTTTTCCTACCTATAAGTCCTTTCTCCGAAAGTGATTGTCTATGGACTGAGTCGAGACAATGAAACTAATCGGTTCACACTTCGTGTGATCGTCTATGGATACGAGATCGAGACAATACAATAACGAAGTATGTTTACTTGATAAAAAGGTTCGGACTTAACCAAAGCAACATGATTGCTTATCAAGTAAATAGGAATTAACGTTTGTGTTATTTACTTTAATTATAATAAAACAATTATAATGCGGAACATAAAAGTAAATGACACAGCAAGATTTTGTTAACGAGGAAACCGCAAATACAGAAAAACCCTGGGACCTAGTCCAGAATTGAATACTCTCATGATTAATCCGCTACACAAAATTACACCTAACTTCGTATAGTTGAGACCAAGTAACTAACCTTATAGTTCACTTAGTTCCGTCTGTATTCCCACGCCTCCGACTTGTGAATAAGTCACGTACTTGGAACAATTCCTTTGGTTCGTATTCCAAACAGTAAAGGAACAACAAATCTGTTTGGTATCAACTCTATTCAACCAAGTGATATGAGTCGGACAAAGGCTCTTCTGTTTATCTTAACATAAACTCCTTCGTCAGGTCCTTAGATCTATCTCATGTTCAATCACCCAAAGGTAATCGTTTAATATTAAGCCAATCAATACCTTTAATCACAAGGAAACGTATTGATGCCGATCTACTCAATTAATCAATCCAATCTACCACAAGGATAAACCGATTATTAATTGGATCCTCTTTTACCGAAACAAGTATTGTGCACACCAAAGATTATAAAACCCAAGTCAGATCTTCAATATCTTCTTTGTCTTCAACTTCTTAAATCTTCAATAAAAACCTGCACACAATCACTTGAATCTCTTGTGATCAATCACGCACAGAACGGAATCTGTTAACAATGTATTATCACAAGATCGTCTTTAGAACTAACAACAGTCTAAAGATCCATGTCGAAACTCTGAACTAGTTTGAGTGAATCTTATATCAGAAGAGAAGATTCTCAAGAATAAACAAACTAGGTGCAATCAGATTTCAACCACCGTTAGTCAATCAAATCAATCGAAAACAAAGATAAACCGCAATTATCTAGTTTCCCACCAACGGGTCGCGCTAGAGCTTCTCAATCCCAAAGAAGGCTTTAAATTGAGCGGCCATAAGAGATTTCGCCTAATTAGGTTACTCACCTCTCCGAATAGGCGGCTACACCAATAACAACAACAAAAGAGTAAATCTATTGTTACGAAGGATTAGTTTGCTATAAAGGAAAACTTCGTGTATTTATAGACAAGGAAGTTTGGACACCAAGGAATTTCCAAAACCGAAAATATTCTCAAGATATTCATAAAAGCACAGATTCGGTTTTCATAATTCCTGGAAATGCTCTGTCCAAAAATAACGATCGAAATCTCTCGGAAAATCTAATTAGTAAATACATATTACTAATTCTGTAATTTCCCTACAAAAAGAAATTAATAACCTTAATTAAAAGATTCTTAACTTACTTATGTTTCGATCCTGGGATTCTCTTCCCTTAGCCGTTAAGGAATATCTTTGAACAATTATAGAAATAAACATTCACAGCACGTGTTCAAAGTTTGTCGACATCTTAACTTTGTAAGTTCTCTTTCACACTTACAACCTTGAAACCGATTTTCCACACTTCCAAATAAGTTTAGAATTGGTTCACCTGACTTTCAAGAACTATGTGATTGATCAAACCAACATTCAATCACAATCATGGGTTTACGGTTCTATAAAAACAAGTTTCGGTTCTACCTCCATGTGAGTATTGTGCATAGTCACACTAGCTTCCCAAAAGTTCGGTTGACTAGGTACTAGGATCGGTTCCCCACATATATATGGTATCTAACTTATATGTGTTGCACATGTCCATAGGATCGGTTCCCCTTTCTACTATAAACCTTGTTGCACCCCATACAAGGATCGGTTCCCTTTGATGTACTGCACCCCTTACAAGGATCGGTTCCCTTTCCCTTACTAGGATCGGTTCCCTTTCCCTTACAAGGATCGGTTCTCTTTCCCTTACAAGGATCGATTCCCTTTCCCTTACAAGGTCATACATACAAAATCCGATCATACCACAGGTGATTACTTAAGATCGGTTTTACTAATAAAATTTATACCAATACATACGTCAGGCCTTTGTGAACAGTTCTACCAAGAACACAACAATTTGTGAGCGGTTATACTCTATCACACATATTGGTTGTTCATAAGATATGCAATGAATAACAAAACCAATAACACTGAAATTTCCTTTTCGGTTCACAAACAAGTTTATGAACTTACTTCCTTAGAACACATGTAAATATTGTTCCCTAGGATGAAATCCTCACCTCATACCCATACATAATCACAATAGCATTCAAATGATTATGGCGATGTCTTATCTACAAAGTTTAATGGTTAATCAATAAACCTCGTATTGTATTCCTTAATACTATGTCTATCTAGAGTTCAATATGCTTCGCAGTTATGTTTTCAATATGCACGACTTGAAAGATACGTTAGTGAATGAAACAGTTCAAGTCAAATATCACTAACCTCAAGTGGAAGGATGATTGTTGTCGTTTTAGCTCCTTGCTTCTTCACATCTTCAAGTCTTCGCAATACTTGTAATGTCTCATATCCTAATACTTTCAAGCTAACATATAGTTTTGATTCACTAAAATATGACAGTTTAACTCTAGTACATAATCAAGCGACTCTTAACATGAGTTTTGATTCACTAAAATATGACAACAAAACTTGACATACCAATGCTTGGTGGGTTCAACCGAGCCATGCTCTAACAATCTCCCCCTTTGTCAATTTTAGTGACAAAACTCTTACATCATATGGATAAACAAATTACAATAATTCATTACAATCCGCTTGATTCCCGATTCAACAAAGACAAGGTGAAACTGCTACATTTCAATCCTTGAAAATGTCGTTGTTGACATTATAATAACAAAGCTATTAATTCCCCTAAGGAAGATATGTAGATATTCATTCCGCACATTTTGTTATACCAATCATATGACATGTTACTCCCCCTTAGTCTGTGCTTTCACTCTTTCGTTAGATAAAAACATTCAAGTACCAATGTTCTTTTCCCTAGCGATGCCAATCAATATAAATATCAATGCCAGCATCACATGTTTACTCCATATATTTTCCCCTTTTTGTCACAAAAATGACAAAGACACGAAAAAATAAAGAACAACACGAAAAGAATCTTCCAAACCTCAGAATAGACTTGCAAACCTGTAGAGTTAGGCACGAGGGTTCCACACATCATGTTCTGATAACCAATATCAAAACCGAAACTACAAGTAGTCTTATTTTGATATGTTACCAAGGAAACAATTGCCCGAAACAATTTTTCCAATTTAGTTTAGCAAACCAAAAATAACTAAGCATATTAGTCCCTTTGCTAAACCGATTGTTCAAAAACAACCGCTTAATTCGATAATACCAAAATAAAGATAAACTCCATTTTTCTCACCAGGTTCTAATTATCCATAAACTTAGACCTTTCAATTTTAAACAAGACAAGTACTAGGTTAGTTAACTATCATTTCTTGTTTAGGCATTCGATTAGACTTGAATAACCGAAACCTCACTTCGATAAGTCTAACTAAGATCAGAATTAACTTAGTTTCTTATCCGGAATCGAATTGGACTTAACAACTCATCCCGTACACATATTATTTCGTTAAGCCATAAATAATTCATACAAACCAAAATAAATCAACTTGCATAATTATTCACCTCAACCGGAAGCAATTGAAACAACATAGACATTATAATCACCGCAATTGCACCGTAATTTTGTAAGCCTAAACGATTGATATCATACAAAAGCAAGATAACAATAGTTTTTCTTAACTGGAACCAATTGAATCACACACACATCAATTGTACCGAAATTTTGTAAGCCTAAACAATTGATAACACACAATAAAGCAAGATAACAATAGTTTTTCTTAACCGGAACCAATTGAAACACACATCCACACACACATCATGGAATAAATATCAATTGAACCGAAATTTTGTTAAGCAAAAGCAATATATATAAACAATATAAACTCAGGCTTTTCTTAAACAGGAAAACAATTAACTAACAAGATTGTTACCTCAAATTTCGCATCCACTTCTCCAATATGATTGCATTTTCGTCCAGGGAGAATTGATATCGAAATATCACCACGTTGTCATCCTTATGCGTGAACAAAAGAATAACAACACACCTCAACCTTTACCAGAGAAAGGTTGAAAACCGGTTTTAACAATTGCAAGCAAAAGTTGAAAACCATCGAAACACATATGCTTTTATGCTAAACCAAAACCGATTCAACATATTGTGACTTTTTCACATATTGTTTCTATTAGAACCCCTCATAATCCTTTGATAAAGCCTACCTACTAGGGCTAGAACTTAATCCCACTAAATCAAAAATTTACCCAAACCATGAGGGTTCACAATATGAGATCGAATATTAAGGTAGTAAAACCGAAATCAAACATCCCATAAACATACATAGCAATAAGGTAAAAGCAATTAAGCACAGGCTATGTAAACTAAAAACTATCACAAGAAAAAATTACTCAAATAAATAATTTTATTCATAATAGTTTTATTCATAATAGACCAATACAATTAATGGAAGAAATCAAAAATTGATGTCTATTAAACTAGATTAAGTATTACAGTAAATAACTTAATCTCTAGTGGTGCTCTTGTTGTTCACTGAGGTCTCTTCAGTGTTCAAACTCTTAAAGCATGTCTCCAGGGACTTGTCCGCAACCACTTATTGTTTTTCAAGATCCTCAATTAGGACTTTGAGCTCAGCAAGAATTTCTCTTGTTCCTTCATACTTTTCTTTTACCCAATCTTGATGTCGAATAGTCATAGCAAGATTGGTTTCTAGTTCATCAAAACCCTGGATATATTGAGACATACTATCAGAACGAATCCACTTAGTTTTGGTTGGATCTTGAAGGTTGTAAGCCAAAAGACATGACTCATCTTGTGATCCAGCAGAGCTATCAGAGTCATAATCAAACATAATGCCTTTCTTCTTTCTCTCTGTATCGATTCCTTGACAATCCTTAACCTTTTGAGCTTCCTCCTTATTAGTCTTTGAGACACTGCGAGTTACTGGAGGCATGCTCGGTTGTGAATAATATATAAAAGGATTTATCAGGGTTTCGAATATAGACAAGATAAAGTTTCTCCTCTTATAAGAGTCAACTTTCGGACCAAGAGACCTCTGGAAAATCCAAAAATATCAAACAATATATTTCGTTTCCTTAGTCCAAAATTCTCAAGGTGTAAGGATTATTAAAAATCCGAAAATTCCAAATATCACCTATTTTTGGAAAATCACGTTAAACATGAACATTTTTAACTGCCATGGATTCGCAGCAATCTATAAACTATCACATAATTTTTCTGATAAACAACTACACAATGGTACATGTGCTCCTGTTTTATTGTGCCTTTCCCATCCAAGATTATGAGCACGAAAGGATGAGAAAGCACAACATACGATACAACTAAGTTGCATCGGAGTAAGCTTTTTCCAGCTTACAGTGAATATCAGAAACATAGTTCATGTCTCTTTTAGGGAATTTCTGCCCAAAATATTTTCTCCCAAGATGATGATCTTTTCTAACTCTAGAGATATGATCATGTGGAGAAAATGTACTAATGTGAGAATTCTCTGAGATTGCTAGATCTCTCTTAATTCTTTCAATGAGATTTTCATATAATTTTCTCATTCTAAGGACTTCCTTATTATTCACATTAGTGTGATCATCTGAAACAACTATCGGAAAATCCTGATTGTTTCTTTTGGCAGAGATTCGCCCTTTCCCTTTCTTCTGAAGTCGTTCCTCATCAACACCAGAACTATTTCGATATAGGTGCGGAGGAACCTTTTTCCAGAAGCGATTATCAACTCTTTCCTCTGACTCCTTTGAGTTGATCTTATCGGGATGTAGTATAATCTGTCTTTCTACTGAGGAATAATCTTTCAGTTTTTTAAGACAAGAAACTTCTTTCAAAAAAATTTCCACCGTATGTTGAAGAAGTATAAGTTTCCTGTCAAGTGACTGAAGGTTGTATTCCTTAGAGTCATCACGGAATCGGTTCAAAGTTTCCTTTGGACAAGATTTCGTTTGATCATCAGTAGATCTAGAAGCTGGTTTCTCATCCTCTTCTAACTTGATGTAGTTAGGCAAACTAACATCATCTTGATCGGTTTCAGATGTGATCAACCCAGTTTTATCACAATCTGTAAAAGTCGAGCAAGGACTTTTAGTTTCCTCATCTGAAGAAATCACAACAGCATCATTAGTCAGAATCATGGGACGTGTCTCTTTATCTCGTAAGAGATTTACCAAGAGCTTCTAGTTTGACAATGAGATCTATTTTCTCTTTGGCTAGCTAGACAGTTTCAGTTGAATGTCTTTTTCTCTGATCTCCTGTTTAAGAAGATTTGACTCTGTCTTTAAAATGAGCACTTTAGAAGACATAGACTGTATAGGCTTTAGGAGTTTTACCAACTCTTTATCAACTTCTTCTCTTTCATCAGAGATAGACATAGATGCTTTCGTAACTCTTGGATCATGAGTTAAAGAAGTGGTAACATCTTCAACATTTGAGTATTCATACTCTTGCATAACGTTAACTGAATTAGACATTAGATTCAATTCTTATAGGTTGGATCGTACCAAATACGGATTGTTAGATCTTTTCGTGTTTGCCTGCTATGATACCAATTGAAAAGGCGAGGGTACCCAAATATACCTCAAGCTAAAACTTTTCCTACCTATAAGTCCTTTCTCCGAAAGTGATTGTCTATGGACTGAGTCGAGACAATGCAACTAATCGGTTCACACTTCGTGTGATCGTCTATGGATACGAGATCGAGACAATACAACAACGAAGTATGTTTACTTGATACAAAGGTTCGGACTTAAACACAATCACAATAGGATTGCTTATCAAGTAAATAGGAATTAACGTTTGTGTGATTTACTTTAATTATAATAAAACAATTATAATACGGAAAATAAAAGTAAATGACACAACAAGATTTTGTTAACGAGGAAACCGCAAATGTAGAAAAACCCCGGGACCTAGTCCAGAATTGAATACTCTCAGGATCAATCCGCTACACAAAATTACACCTAACTTCGTATAGTTGAGACCAAGTAACTAACCCTATAGTTCACTTAGTTCCGACTGTATTCCCACGCCTCCGACTTGTGAATAAGTCACGTACTTGGAACAATTCCTTTGGTTCGTACTCCAAATAGTAAAGGAACAACAAATATGTTTGGTATCAACTCTATTCAACCAAGTGATATGAGTCGGACAAAGGCTCTTTTGTTTATCTTAACATAAACTCCTTCGTCGGGTCCTTAGATCTATCTTATGTTCAATCACCCAAAGGTAATCGTTTAAGATTAATCCAATCAATACCTTTAATCACAAGGAAATATAATTATGCCGATCTACTCAATTAATCAATCCAATCTACCACAAGGATAAACCGATTATTAATTGGATCCTCTTTTACCAAACAAGTATTGTGCACACCAAAGATTATAAAACCCAAGTCGATCTTCAATATCTTCTTTGTCTTCAAATCTTCTTAAATCTTCAATAAAAACCTGCACACAATCACTTGAATCTCTTGTGATCAATCACGCATAGAACGGAGTCTGTTAATAATGGATTATCACAAGATCGTCTTTAGAACTAACAACAGTCTAAAGATCCCTGTCGAGACTCTGAACTAGTTTGAGTGAATCGTATATCAGAAGATTCTCAAGAATAAACAAACTAGGTGCAATCAGATTTCAACCACCGTTAGTCAATCAAATCAATCGAAAACAAAGATAAACCGCAATTATCTAGTTTCCCACCAACGGGTCGCGCTAGAGCTTCTCAATCCCAAAGAAGGCTTTAAATTGAGCGGCCATAAGAGATTTCGCCTAATTAGGTTACTCTCCTCTCCGAATAGGCGGCTACACTAGTAACACCAACAAAAGAGTAAATATGTTGTTACGAAGGATTAGTTTGCTAGAAAGGCAAAATTCGTGTATTTATAGACAAGGAAGTTTGGGCACCAAGGAATTTCCAAAACCGAAAATATTCTCAAGATATTCATAAAAGCACATATTCGGTTTTCATAATTCCTGGAAATGCTCTGTCCAAAAATAACGATCGAAATCTCTCGGAAAATCTAATTAGTAAATGCATATTACTAATTCTGTAATTTCCCTACAAAATGAAATTAATAACCTTAATTAAAAGATTCTTAACTTACTTATGTTTCGATCCTGGGATTCTCTTCCCTTAGCCGTTAAGGAATATCTTTGAACAATTATAGAAATAAACATTCACAAAGACGTGTTCAAAGTTTGTCGACATCTTAACTTTGTAAGTTCTCTTTCACACTTACAACCTTGAAACCGATTTTCCACACTTCCAAACAAGTTTAGAATTGGTTCACCTCCATGTGAGTACTGTGCATAGTCACACTAGATTCCTAAAAGTTCAGTTGACTAGGTACTAGGATCGGTTCCCCTCATATATATGGTATCTAACTTATATGTGTTGCACATGTCCATAGGATCGGTTCCCCTTTCTGCTATAAACCTTGTTGCACCCCATACAAGGATCGGTTCCCTTTGATGTACTACACCCCTTACTAGGATCGGTTCCCTTTCCCTTACTAGGATCGGTTCCCTTTCCCTTACAAGGATCGGTTCCCTTTCCCTTACAATGTCAGAGATACAAAATCCGATCATACCACAGGTGATTACTTAAGATCGGTTTTACTAATAAAAGTTATACCAATACATAAGTCAGGCCTTTGTGAACAGTTCTACCAAGAACACAACAAGTTGTGAGCGGTTATACTCTATCACACATATTGGTTGTTCATAAGATATGCAATGAATAACAAAACCAATAACACCTAGCAATTTCCTTTTCGGTTCACAAACAAGTTTATGAACTTACTTCCTTAGAACACATGTAAACATTGTTCCCTAGGATGAAATCCTCACCTCATACCCATACATAATCACAATAGCATTCAAATGATTATGGTGATGTCTTATCTACAAAGTTTAATGGTTAAGCAATAAACCTCGTATTGTATTCCTTAATACTATGTCTATCTAGAGTTCAATATGCTTCGCAGTTATGTTTTCAATATGCACAACTTGAAAGATACGTTAGGGAATGAAACAGTTCAAGTCAAATATCACTAACCTCAAGTGGAAGGATGATTGTTGTCGATGTAGCTCCTTGCTTCTTCACATCTTCAAGTCTTCGCAATACTTGTAATGTCTCATATCCTAATACTTTCAAGCTAACCTATGCGAAGTTTAACTCTAGTACATAATCAAGCGACTCTTAACATGAGTTTTGATTCACTAAAATATGACAACCAAACTTGACATACCAACGCTTGGTGGGTTCAACCGAGCCATGCTCTAACACATGTGAGATAGAGTATTGACTAAGGGGGAGTGATACATATCACCATAGTATTGTTGTTGAAGTTGTGATACAATTGAACTTTGACACTGTGTAATGATACTATGACACTGTATAACAATGATTGAGAACTCTTGTTTTCTTATTGTTATAGCTACGGATTTTCAACAACGATGATGCTAAACTTACAACCTTTGGGATCATTGGAGTACTTGGAAGTGACGAAGATTTCGAGTAATGTTGAAGATTAGATATGTGGAATAGGAGGTACAAAAGTTAATTTATTTATTTTTTGTATTCCATATGTATTAATAGTTTTGCCATTAAAATTGACAAAGGGGGAGATTGTTAGAGCATTCTAAAGCATGTTTGTCAATGTTAGTGATCAAAACTATAAGTCTTGATTTCTGGCCTATGTAGCTAAAGGTCTCGGACTAGGATAAAAAGTGTAGTTGAGCTCAAGAACTCCATGGCAATCATCATACAAGACGAAGGACTACTCGAGGTACCGGTGGAACTTCATCGACTAAAAGGTATGTGGAGACTTGAACTTATCTGTCACTCAAAAGTCTATTTACTCTATCTCCTACTCTTGAGACAAAAGTCGTTTAGACGTATATACTTTCATTATACACAATTGCTATTTCGAGTCGAGTTTAACTCGCCTATCTATTTCTCGAAATATGTGTTGGTAAGCTTTCGCTTTAACCGAATTCATCTTTACCTAGTGACGAAAGTCATGATATGTTTCAATCACTTTGGAAATTGCTCTGACGAAAAATGGTCTGTGAATAACGGCTATATAACGTTCTCTGAGAATGTTTCAATGATTGAAATGAGAGTTTAGATTACATAACCATTGGTAAGATATAAGCATTGTTGTGGAAACACATATATGTATAAGTCCTTATTCGTTGAACCAAAGTTTGCGAACTTTGTTGATCAAGAGAAATGGAAGTGGCGCAAGCCAAGTCCGCGAACTGGCGGAAGTTCTCACCCGAGAATTTCTGCTAGAGTTTGTGTACTCCTTCCATGAGCTTAAGTCCGCGAACCCAGTCCGTGAACTTGAGAAGGTTATATCTAAAATCGGTTGTTCTTGAACTAATATTTATATAAACTAAGGAATGCTTTTGCAAACCGTGGCTATAAAGTTCATGAACCGATTCGAGTGAATCAAACCTTTTTTGCTTCGATTGTGTCTTGTGTAGTTACATAAGATCTAAGCAATTGAACAACTCTTTAACTAGTTCATTTGAGTCATTTGAACTATTTATGGTGAAGAAGAATATGGTTGATACGAGAGTGATCATATGGCTAACCATTTGGTTAACTATTGTTGAACCAACAAATGTTAATGTTTGGGTACGGTTCATAAACCCAAAATTAAACATTTCGTTTGTGTGTAACAAGCTAAGTTTTCGATCCAACGGTTGAGAAATATTAGCTTGAATCTAATCAGGTTTTCATCTAACGGTGAATATTGAATGCTTTGTTACTAAGCTAACATTGATTGCAAACCCTGATTTGAAAGACTATATAAGGAGAACTCTAGCAACTGGGAAACCTAATCCCCACACTTTACGTGTGATACTAGTTTGCTAAGCTAGAGTTGATTCTCCTTTAACCTTTGGTTTTCTTCTTCTAAAACCAGGTTAACGACTTAAAGACTTCATTGGGATTATGAAGCCAGACCGATACTACTTTTCTTGTAGTTGTGTGATCTGATCTTGCAGTTTCTATCGTACGAGTACAATTGAAATAATTGGCTTGAGACTTATATCTCCGATAGGCAAGATAAAAAAAAATTACAAACACTTTGTCTCATCGTTTGTGATTCCACAATATCTTTTTTCGCTGCGTCGATTAAGATTATTGTGAGGTGATCAATAATACTAGGTTGTTCTTCGGGAATATAAGTCCGGGTTATTTATTGGTTCCTGTTCACCTTGATTTATCAAAAGACGGAACAAAACTCATAGGTTTATTCGTGGGAGATGGATTTATCTATTTCTATAGACTTTTTTGTGTGATACAGATTTGTTTATTATAAAATCTTCGACTTTGGGTCGTAGCAACTCTTAGTTGTGGGTGAGATCAGCTAAGGGAATCAAGTACGTAGCATCCTGCTGGGATCAGAGGCGTAGGAGCATAATTATACCTTGAATCAGTGTGAGATTGGTTGGGGTTCAACTACACCCGATCAAAGTTAATTTGGAGTAGGCTAGAGTCTGTAGCGGCTTAATACAGTGTGTGTTCAATATGGACTAGGTCCCGGGGTTTTTCTGCATTTGTGGTTTCCTCGTTAACAAAATTCTGGTATTTGTGTTATTTCTATTCCGCATTATATTTGTTTATATAATTGAAATATCACAGGTTGTGCGTTGTTCAATCAATTAGAATATCCGACCTTTTGGGTTGTTGATTTAAATTGATTGACACTTGGATATTGGTTTTTGGTACCATCCAAGTTATCTCTCTTTGATAAAGACTCGCAGATTTCTATTTGCTTGAGTAAAGATCAAATCGAGAGATTGAGATATAAACTCGTTGATATACTTTTTATCTAGATTGAGCCTGACTATCTAGTTGATTCTCTAGAAAGTATATTGGAGTTTGTCCATACATATTGCTAAGCGAAATATTGGGTGTGGTTGTTATACCCCCGCTTTTTCACCCTAGGATGAAATCCTCACCTCATACCCATATATAATCACAATAGCATTCAAATGATTATGGCGATGTCTTATCTACAAAGTTAATGGTTAAGCAATAAACCTCGTACTGTATTCCTTAATACTATGTCTATCTAGAGTTCAAATATGCTTCGCAATTTTGTTTTCAATATGCACGACTTGAAAGATACGTTAGGGAATGAAACAGTTCAAGTCAAATATCACTAACCTCAAGTGGAAGGATGATTGTTGTCGTTGTAGCTCCTTGCCTCTTCACATCTTCAAGTCTTCACAATACTTGTAAAGTCTCATATCCTAATACTTTCAAGCTAACCTATACTAAGTTGACTCTAGTACATAATCAAGCGACTCTAAACATGAGTTTTGATTCACTAAAATATGACAACCAAACTTGACATACCAACGCTTGGTGGGTTCAACCGATCTATGCTCTAACAATAGTACTCAATATGATAAAACAAAGTAAGATCATAACACGCAACTACAGAGAAAATAGTTGGGTCTGGCTTCAAAATCCCAATAAAGTCTTTAAGTCGTCAACCTATAATGGATTTAGGAAAAACCTAGGTTAAAGGAGAATCGACTCTGGTCGCAACTGGTATCACACATGAGGTGTGAGGATAAAGTTTCCCAGTTGCTAGAGTTCTCCTTTGTATAGTCTTCAAATCAGGGTTTGATAACTTTAACACAAAGCAATCAATATTCACCGTTAGATGAAACCTGATTCAAGATTCAAGCTAATATCTTTCTACCGTTAGATGGTCTTAGCTTGTTACACACAATTGAAATATACCTTCATTTATAGATGAGTAACCGTACCTAAACGTGTATATTGAGTTGGCTCAATAACATTTAACCGAAGTTAGCCATATGAACACTTTTGTATTAACCATGTTCATCTTAACACTTCTAGATCAATTGATAATCAAATGAATCTAATTGTGTTACTCATAGAGTTGTTCAATCTTTTATATATCCTCATAGAAATATACAAGATACAATTGAAGCAAAATCGGATTGATTGAAAAGAATCAGTTCATGAACATTTTAGCCACGGTTTTCAAAGATTGCATTCCTTAATATATATATTTATTTCATGAGTATGAAATCATACTTAACCGATTTTAGAACTTGAACCACTTAAGTTTTCAAATGGGTACGCAAACTTAAGTTCTGGACATTGGTTACAAGCTGACATTTTGCAAACGGTACGCAAACTTTAGCTCCGGACCGAACTCAGTTGAAACCGTTTACGAACGGGTACGCAAACTTGGTTTCCGGACTTCAACAGTTAAATCAGTTTGCGAACGGGTATGCAAACTTAAGTAGTCTGACTTAAACAATTGAATAAGTTTGCGAACTAGTATGCAAACTTAACTTCCGGTCTTGAATTCCATCAAAACAGTTCGCACACTTAGTACACAAACGGTAATGTATCCAGACATGGGTTTTAGCTCTTAACTCCCATTTCAACCATTGAAACATTCTTAGAAGACGACAATAGCTGTCTCACACAACCTATTAGCTTATAAGCAATTTTCAAGTGATCGAATGATCAATACGTAACATTCTGAGTCTACATCAAATGATTGTCTCACACAAATCATGTAAGATGTTACCAGATGATTTCCACATCTTTTGACTTTCATCAAGAATAATGATGAACGTAGTTAAAGAAAAAAGATTTCCAACACATATTTCGAGAAAGATATAAGCGAGTTAAACTCAGCTCGAAATGTCGAATGTGTATAATGTAAAGTCTATATAGCTATACGAGTTTTGTCTCAATAGGAGACGGAATAGAATAGACTTCTGAGTGATAGATGAGTTCAAGTCTTCAATCGATGAACGCCGTGAAGTCTAAAGCTTAACTACGCATTCTATGCTAATCCGAGACATAGCTATAAGTAGACTAGAAATCAAGACTTATAGTTTTGACAATTAAACTTGACAAAGAAGCTTGAGATAGCAACACTTGCGAGTTCGACCGAGCAGTGCTCTAACAATCTCCCCCTTTGTCAATTTTAGCGACAAAACTATCAATACATATGGATTACAAAATAAATAAACTTTGTAGCTTCTCATCCAAATGCTCGATTTCCTTTGTTCATCAATATTCTTTGAATTCTTTGTCACTCCAAGTACTCCAGTGATTCTGAACCTGTTCAACTCAGCAATGTAGTTGTTGAAGTTTCGTAGCAATAACAATAAGAAAACATATGTTCTCAATTATTGTTATATAGTTTCATAGTATTATTACACAACATCAAAGTTCAATTGTGTCACAACTTTGACAATAATACTACGGTGATATGTATCACTCCCCATTAGTCAATACTTCATCTCACAATGAAAACCTCTCCCCTTTACATAATGATCCGTAAACCATATGTATATGTGGTGTGAACTAAAAAATGATTCTCCCCTCTTTTTGTCAATATAAATTGGCGAAGGTACGAAAACTAGCGGGATCATAATGAAATTCTCAAAGAGATACTTCATGACTAAAACAGAACATATCAACTTTGTTTCGATGATTTCACATATTCGAAACTCAGTGTATTCATCAAGGAGTTTATAAAGATACAAGATAACTCCTACAATATTCCACAGCCGCACTCCCCACGAATATTTGGTAATTAAGCACAAGTTCAATTAAGAACTCTCCCCCATAAAATGCCATTCCTTAAAAAACAACAAGAGCGACTTTACTTTTACAAGAAAAGAAGGATTTCTTTGGACATTAACAAATCACATGAAAAATGAATTGGTATCCAGAAAACTCAATTAAATTAACCACAAAGGAACCTTAATGATTAATTTAATCGGAAATGCTCAACATAAGTAAACTTACGGAGCCATACAGTACTTTCACATAGAAGTGGATCAGTGAAAGATCAATACTGCGGAATATTCAAAAGTTCATTCTATCTTTTATTGAAAAGGCGAGGGTACCCAAATATACCTCAAGCTAAAACTTTTCCTACCTATAAGTCCTTTCTCCGAAAGTGATTGTCTATGGACTGAGTCGAGACAATACAACTAATCGGTTCACACTTCGTGTGATTGTCTATGGATACGAGATCGAGAAAATACAACAACAAAGTATGTTTACTTGATAAAAAGGTTCGGACTTAACCAAACACAATATGATTGCTTATCAAGTAAATAGGAATTAACGTTTGTGTAATTTACTTTAATTATAATAAACAATTAAAATGCGGAAATATAAAGTAAATGACACAACGAGATTTTGTTAACGAGGAAACCGCAAATGCAGAAAAAACCCGGGACCTTGTCCAGAATTGAATACTCTCAGGATTAAGCCGCAACACAAACTTATACCTAACTTCGTATAGTTAAGACCAAGCAACTAAACCTATAGTTCACCTAGTTCCGTCTGTATTCCCACGCCTCCAACTTATAAATAAGTCACGTACTTGGATTAATTCCTTTGGTTCGTATTCCAAACAGTAAAGGAACAACAAATCTGTTTGGTATAAACTCTCTTCAACCAAGTGATATGAGTCGGACAATGGCTCTTCCGTTTATCTTAACATAAACTCCTTCGTTGGGTCCTTAGATCTATCTTATGTTTAATTACCGAAGTAACCGTTTAAGATGAAGCCAACAACAATCTTAATCCAGAGAATTGTGTTGATGCCGATCTACTCAATTAATCAATCCAATCTACCACAAGGATAAACCGATTATTAATTGGATCATATTTTACCAAAACAAGTATTGTGCACACCAAATATTATAAACCCAAGTCAGATCTTCAATATCTTCTTTGTCTTCAAATCTTCTTTGATCTTCAATATAAACCTGCACACAATCACTTGAATCTCTTGTGATCAATCACACATAGAATGGAGTCTGTTAACAATGGATTATCACAAGATCGTCTTTAGAACTAACAACAGTCTAAAGATCCCTGTCAAAACTCTGAACTAGTTTGAGTGAATCTTATATCAGAAGAGAAGATTCTCAAGCATAAACAAACTAGGTGCAATCAGATTTCAACCACCGTTAGTCAATCAAATCAATCGAAAAGAAAAGATAAACCGCAATTATCTAGTTTCCCACCAACGGTACACGCTAGAGCTTCTCAATCCCAAAGAAGACTTTAAACTGAGCGGCCGTAAAAGATTTCGCCTAATTAGGTTACTCTCCTCTCCGAATAGGCGGCTACACCAGTAACAACAACAAAAGAGGAAGTCTGTTGTTACGAAGGATTAGTTTGCTAGAAAGGCAAACTTCAAGTATTTATAGACAAGGAAGTTTGGACAACAAGTAATTTCCAAAACCGAAAATATTCTCAAGATATTCATTAAAGCACAAATTTGGTTTCCATAATTCCTGGAAATGCTCTGTCCAAAAATAATGATCGAAATCTCTCGGAAAATCTAATTAGTAAATGCACATTACTAATTCTTATATTTCCCTACAAAATGAAATTAATAACCTTAATTAAAAGATTCTTAACTTACTTATGTTTCGATCCTGGGATTCTCTTCCATTAGCTATTAAGGAATATCTTTGAACAATTAAAGAAATAAACATTCATAGCACGTGTTCAAAGTATGTTGACATCCTTACTTTGTAAGTTCTCTTTCACACTTACAACCTTGAAACCGATTTGCCACTCTTCCAAACAAGTTTAGAATTGGTTCATTTGTCTTTCAAGAACTATGTGATTGATCAAACAAACATTCAATCACAATCATGGGTTTAACGGTTCTACCAAAACAAGTTTCGGTTCTACCTTCCTTGTGAGTACTGTGCATAGTCACACTAGCTTTCCAAAATTTGGGACTAGGTACTAGGATCGGCTCCCCACATATATATGGTATCTAACTTATGTGTTGCACATGTCCATAGGATCGGTTCCCCTTTGCCTAAAAACGTGTTGCACATGTCCATAGGATCGGTTCCCCTTTCTGCTATAAACCTTGCTGCACCCCATACAAGGATCGGTTCCCCTTTGTGATGTAATGCACCTCTTACTAGGATCGGTTCCCCTTTCCCATATTTGGTCAGACAAAAATCATAAACCCGATCATACCATTTCAGGTGATTACTTAAGATCGGTTTCACTAATAAAAGTCATACCAATACATAAGTCGGGCCTTTGTGAATAGTTCTACCAAGAACACAAACGAGTTGTGAGCGGTTATACTCAATCACACATATTGGTTGTTCATAAGATATGCAATGAATAACAAAACCAATAACACCTGGCAATTTCCTTTTCGGTTCACAAACAAGTTTATGAACTTACTTCCTTACAACACATGTAAAACATTGTTCCCTAGGATGAAATCCTCACCTCATACCCATACATAATCACAATAGCATTCAAATGATTATGGCGATGTCTTATCTACAAAGTTTAATGGTTAAGCAATAAACCTCGTATTGTATTCCTTAATACTATGTCTATCTAGAGTTCAAATATGCTTCGCAGTTTTGTTTTCAATAAGCACGACCTGAAAGATACGTTATGGAATGAAACAGTTCAAGTCAAATATCACTAACCTCAAGTGGAAGGATGATTGTTGTCGTTGTAGCTCCTTGCTTCTTCACATCTTCAAGACTTCGCAATACTTTTAATGTCTCATATCCTAATACTTTCAAGCTAACCTATACGAAGTTGACTCTAGTACATAATCAAGCGACTCTTAACATGAGTTTTGATTCACTAAAATATGACAACCAAACTTGACATACCAACGCTTGGTGGGTTCAACCCATCAATGCTCTAACATTTATCAATATTTGCATAATGACGTAATAGACTTAAGTTTTGACATATATGGGACAATCATAGTTCACGGACGTAAATACACATATATTATTATTTTTAATATATAAAACCAATAAAGATTTATACAACAAAAATCATCTTCCAAATAACTTAGAATTTAAATAAATAAATTTGAAACATTGCAAGATGAAAATCATTGGCAATAGCTATGTGTAATCACAATATTTTCTATTCCAAACCCTAGTTATCCTTCTTAAAACACAAGAATAAATTCTCATAAGAAGTTTCCTAGACATTAAGACCTTTGAAAAATACTTTATCGTCCCCGAACTCCTTGTCGTCAACAGACATTGGAACGTAAGGTTCGTGAAGAAAGGAGTCAATTCCAACAAACCTTCTTGATTGATGCCGAACTAGGGCCTTTTGAATTTCCAGAGTTCTTAAAACAATAGCCTTTATTTATTGAATCTCCTTCCTTGTTTCCTTTAACTCTTCAAGAACACTAGAAAATTTCTGAAGATTAGAGGGGATAGCCCTTGGTTTCTTCATATTCTTCCTTTTTCTCTTTAAAGTTGAAGAGGAAATTGATGGCTTAACAATCATATTAACATCTTTTCCATGAGAAGATATGATGCTTGGAGTCTCCACTCAAATATGGATTTGTGAGAGAATACATAAAACAGACTCTACAAGCAGTCTTGTGATAAAAAGAGTTTTCAGGGAAAGAAAAAGGAATGTAGGGTTACAAAATCTATATAAAGAGTAGGATTCAGTACAACCAATTCACAACCCTAAAGAAGGTAGAATTGTCGATTTTAACCCTCTTTCAATGAAAAAAGGAAAACCTTTTCAATACCAATTTATGATATGAAAAGATCAACATAATTCCATAAAATACAAAAAAAAAAAAAAAAAAAAAACACGAATTTTCTTTTCCTAAATCCTGATATGTGCTCATCTCTTGTCTCTTTGAAATCAGGCACATGAGACAAGATGCACCTTCAACACAATTAAGTTGTGTTGGGGTGAACAATAATCTGTCTTCTATACACTTCTTGTACGGAATTCTTAATATATTTTTTTCACAGAATGTTTAGACTTTGTTCTTTCCTGTAGAGGTCTAATTTTTTCTTTAGGAATTAACTTCTTCGGAGACGAGTTGAGTTTACATACCTCTAATGCATTTGACATCTGGACAAGTTTGAGCTTGTTTGCTAATCGATTTGCTCTCCATTGAATTTTGCTGACATATTTTATTTCATGTTTGTACTTGAAACATTTATAGAGTTCATGACCATTAAGAGTACAATAAGAACATATCAATGTGGAGAATGGTTCAAACACCATAGCTGAGCAAGCTGCTAAAAAAAATGAGGTACCTGAAACATGTGGGATAGATTTTTCAGTAGACAGGGGAAAATCCATTTTATCCTCCAAAGTGGTTGAAGAAGTTTCTCCAGGAAGAATATCAAGATTGATGTACTTATTGCTACAATTATTAAAATCAATATTTTCAGCAAGGAGCGCAACACTTGACTTTTCATCTTCATTTGAATCGTAGTGATCAGACATTTCATCAAGAGTTGTAGCAAGACCTTTGTTTCCATTGTATTTTCTACGATTTGGACACTCATTAGCAAATTGACCAAAACCTTTAATCTTAAAGCACTGTGGCTATCCTCATCATTAGTATCGATGGTGTCCCTATTTTTAAGAGGAGCACGGTCATGTGGTTTGACTGATGACCAAGGTTTATCTCTGATGAACCTTTTACTTCTTTTCAAAAGAAGATCTCTAAACTGCCTTGTAATTAGTGAGACTGAGTTGTCAAGATCTTCATCTGATGAATCAGTCTCAATAGGATCAACAACAGAGGTGCCAACACTTTTACTTTTGTCAAGCAATTTAGTGTTCTTTTGTGCTTTGAAAGCAATATCCTTTATAGATTTGGATGTATGCGCATGATCAAAGATATGTGTCTTATGTGTGAATTTGAGTTTTAGGTGCTTAACTTCCCAACAAGATCAAATATCTTTAACTTCCCAACAAGAGTATTTCTGAAAAGTGTATCAAGGTTATTTCCTTCAACGATGGCATGTTTCTTAGAATCGTATCTAGCTGGCAACGATCTGAGAATTTTCATCACAATGTCCTTTTCAGGAATAGTCTTACCCAATGCAAAAGATGCATTTACAATTTCAGACACTTTGTGATTAAACTCATCAAATGAATCTTCATCAGCCATACAAAGGTTTTCCCAATCAGAATTTAGGTTTTGAAGCCTAACTTCTTTCTCAGAGGAATTTCCTTCGAATACAATTTCTAAGATATCCCAAGCATATTTAGACTTAGTGCACAAGTCACGTGGTGCTGAAGATCTGGGGTAATGGCATGGATGATAGCATTTAATCCGTCAAAAATTTTCTTTGCAGCGAGAATCTCGACAGGATCATATGCACCAATATCCTTTGGAATAGTTACATCGCCTTCTGTAACAATCGGAGGATCATAGCCATTCATTACACGAACCCATGATTGAAAATCACGTGCTTGGAAAAAGGGACGCATAGCAATTTTCCACCATAAGTAATTCGAGTCATCGAAGACTAGCGATACGTTTATAGAGATATCATTTCTGTCCGTAGAGTCAGATTGCTACAAACACAGACTTATGAGGTCTTAAACGTGTTTGCCTGCTCTGATACCAATTGAAAAAGCGGGAGTCTAATAACCACACCCAATATTTCGTTTAGGCAATCTGTATGGACTAACTCCAATATAATTCCAAGAGAATCAACTATACAGTCAGACTCAATCAAGGAAAATATATCCAAGTATTGTATCTCTGTTTCTCAATGTAATCAGCAAATCAAACAGACAAAAATCCGCGAGCCTGAGTATTATGAGAAACAACTTGAAGGGTACCAAAGACCAAAGTTCAAGTGTCAATCAATTTCAATCAACAACCAAAGGTTGGATTTACCAATTGATTGAAGTACGCACAACCTGTGATATTTCAATTATATTGGAAAATATAATGCGGAAAATAAATAACACAGACACCAGAAGTTTTGTTAACAAGGAAACCGCAAATGCAAAAAACCTCGGGACCTAGTCCAGATTTGAACACCACATTGAATTAAGCCGCTACAGATTTTTGCCTACTACAAGTTAACTTCGGACTGGTATGTAGTTGAGCCCTAACCAATCTCACAATGATTAAGGTACATTCACGTTCCTTATGCCTCTGAATTCCAGCAGGACTCTACGCACTTGATTCCCTTAGCTGATCTCACCCACAACTAAGAGTTGCTACGACCCAAAGTCGAAGACTTGATAAACAAATGTATCTCCCGCAGAAAAGTATATTCTGATAGATAAATCTGTCTCCCACTGAAATACCTACGAAGTATTTGTTCTGTCTTTTGATAAATCAAGGTGAACAGGAACCAATTGATAATCCGGTTTTGTATTCCCGAAGAACAACCTAGAAATTTGAATCACCTCAAAATAACTTAACTATATGGTAGTAGAACAAGTTATTGTGGAATCACAAATAATGAGACGAAGAGCTTTGTGATTACTTTTAATATCTTACCTATCTGAGATAAATCTCGAGAAAATCTTAGAGAATATAGTACTCAATACTATAGAACAAAGTAAGATCAGAACACGCAACTACATAGAAAATAGTTAGGTCTGGCTTCAGAATCCCAATGGAGTCTTTAAGTCGTTAACCTATAATGGTTTTAGGAAAAACTAGGTTAAAGGAGAATCGACTCTAGTCGCAACTAGTATCACACAGGAGGTGTAGGGATTAGGTTTCCCAGTTGCTAGAGTTCTCCCTTGTATAGTCTTCAAATCAGGGTTTGAATGTTTGATAACTTTGGAACAAAGCAATCAATATTCACCGTTGGATGAAACATGATTCAAGATTCAAGCTAATATATTTCCACCTTTACATGGTCTTAGATTGTTACACACAATTGAAATATACCTCCATTTAGATATGGGTAATCGTACCTAAACGTGTATATTGAGGTGGCTCAATAACAGTTAACCAAAGTTAGCCATATGAACACTTTTGTATTAACCATGTGCATCTTAACACTTATAGATCAATTGATAATCAAATGAATCTAATTGTGTTACTCATAGAGTTGTTCAATTGTTTATATATTATCATAGAAGTATACAAGACACAATTGAAGCAAAATCGGATTGATTCAAAAGAATCAGTTCATGAACATTTTATCCATGGTTTGCAAAGATTGCATTCCTTAATATATAACTGTATTTTTTCATGAGTATGAAATCATACTCAGCCTATTTTAGAACTTGAACCACTTAAGTTTGCAAGCGAATACGCAAACTTAAGTTCCGGACATTGGTCGCAAGCCGACAGTTTGCAAACGGGTACGCAAACTTTAGCTCCGGACCGAACTCAGATGAAACTGTTTGCGAACGCGTACACAAACTTGGTTTCCGGACTTCAACAGTTAAATCAGTTTGCGAATGGGTATGCAAACTTAAGTACCCTGACTTTAACAGTTGAACAAGTTTGTGACCGGGTATGCAAACTTAACTTCCGGTCCTAAATTCCATTAAAACAGTTCGCACACTTAGTACACAAACTGTAATGTATTCAGACATGGGTTTTAGCTCTTAACTCCCATTTCAATCATTGAAACATTCTTAGAAGACGACAATAGATGTATCACACAAACTATTAGCTTATAAGCAATTTTCAAGTGATCGAATGATCAATACGAAACATTCCGAGTCTACATCAAATGATTGTCTCACACAAATCATGTAAGATGTTACCAGATGATTTCCACATGATCATCTTTTGACTTTCGTCAAGAATAATGATGAACGTAGTTAAAGAAAAAAGCTTTCCAACACATATTTCGAGAAAGATATAAGCGAGTTAAACTCAGCTCGAAATATCGAATGTGTATAATGTAAAGTCTATATAGCTATACGAGTTTTGTCTCAATAGGAGACATAATAGAATAGACTTCTGAGTGATAGATGAGTTCAAGTATCCACATACCTTTTGTCGATGAAGTTCCACAAGCTCCCCTTAGTAGTTCTTCATCTTCAATCGATGAACGCCGTGAAGTCTAAATCTCAACTACACATTTTATCCTAATCTGAGACATAGTTATAAGTAGACTAGAAATCAAGACTTACAGTTTTGACAAAACTTGACAAACAAGCTTGAGATAGCAACGCTTGCGAGTTCGACCGAGCAGTGCTCTAACAATTTTGGTTTTCAGCTTCTTTGATGTTCTTCAGCAAATGAGGTTTTTCGTTTTCAGTATAATAAATGCTAGGGAATTTATCTTGATTCTACTTATATCCATATTTAATTTGATTCAACTGGATACATAGGTCATACTCATTCTTCCACCATTGTTGAGTCCAAAAACTGGACAGTCCAGAAATGTGCAGATTGTATATCAAATGGTGGAAGTTGGAATCTAGAGTTATTGCGGAGATTATATAGCATCATGTGGAAGAGGTACGTTCTTTGTTTTTTTTTATCAGAAATAAAGTGGTAGGCGACTTTTAATGATTCTTTATCTTGGTCGTTCGACAACAAGGGTTAATTATTGGTGAAATCTACATATACTTGGTCTGAAAAGGAGAATGAAACAAACACTCCAAATCTTAGCATTTGGTCTAGACGGTGGCCACAGAAAGTAGGTTCTCATGGAAGGTATATCGTAAAAAGATGACAACCATGGACACTCTTCGCGAAATAAGAACTTTGGTGGTCAATGTTTTTTCTTATTGTGCCTCAAAGATGGAGAATCAGCCTCGCAATTTAATGTTTCACTGCCCAACAATAGCAAACATTTGGGATTAGTTCAGATCGTATGCTCGAATGAATCGGGTGATGCCTTGATGGAGAATTAAAAACTTATCTTTTATTGGCAACGTTTTATGGCAACTTCTCCTAGTTTCCATCACTTGGACTCTCTGGAATTGTATGAACAGTTCAATCTTTGACGGAATTAATTTTGAAGCGAATCATGCTATCAAAAAGATCAAAGCTCAATGCGACTTGTCAAAATGCGGAAAGACTTTATGGAATATTGGTAGATAATGTTGTTTCAAATTGGGCTCAATTTTTTTTTGTAAGTTAATTTTACTATAGTGAGTGTCGTTTTACCCATCGATGGTTCCAATATCATGTTTGGTTAAAATGAAACCTATGTAGGTGGTGTCAACAAAATGGAAAAATTTACTTATCAAAATCACCACCAAATAAGGTTTCCTTTAAGTTGTTCTTGTAATTCTTGTTGGCCTATGTTTTTTGTGAATCGGTTGTTATTGACTACTTAGTTGTATTTTGCACTTTTTTATTGGACAAGCTATTTTAATATACTATTCTTTGCTTATAAATATTTGAAATTCTAATTTTAATGATGAAAAACAAGCAAACAAATTATTAAAAACATGTTGAAATTTTTTTTTGTAAGTTAATTTTACTATAGTGAGTGAATAAAGGTTTACTCTGGTTTCCTTTGAGTTGTTCTTAACCACATTGCTACCCACTATTTTAATATAGCTCAATGGTCTCCACCGCTTCCCAAGAATGGTCTCCACCGCTTCCGAAGAACTGGCGAATATTGATGCTTCATTTGATCATAATACTTCTTATGTTGGAATGGGCCTAATTCTTCGTAACTCTACAGGAATCTGTGAAGGCATCAGAGGGCGATTCTTCCATGGAGGAATATATCCTGAGCATGCGGAATGCCTAGCGTTTAAAGAAGCTATCCATTGGCAACAGAAAAGGGTCTGCAAAAAATTACTTTTGAAGGTGACTGTCTAAATGTCATAAACTCAGTAAAATATGCCAAACCTTTAGTACACTGGATGAATGAAGGTCTTGTAAATGAAATAAGGCATCTACTATCTAACTTTTCTTGGTGTAAAGTTAATTATGTAAAAAGGCAGGCAAACAATGTAGCGCATGTAATTACGAATAAAGCTAGAACTAGTAGGCACTCTTTTGAATATCACTGTAATATCCCTGATATCTTCATGAAGGAAATCAGGAAAGATCAGCTATCTGCCAGTATTAATTATGTGTAATTTGCTCTATTAATATAAGTTTGGTTTGCATCAAAAACAAAAAAAAACAAAAAAAAAACCTTGAGAAAGCTGTGAAGGGCGCATATTTTAATCCATGCAATTTGGCATTAGCCAATCCAGTAAACCTACGAAAACTCTAAATAATTCCATATTGTTGTAAATGTCGGGCAGTGAAATAATAAATGCGTAGCAGATTCTGCCGCTTTGCAACACAATAAACATCCAGTTACCTCCAAGGTTCCTTTTTTGTGAAAGGTGTCCATAATTGCAATTTGCTTGTGAAAGACCTGCCATAAAAAGAATCCTACTTTGTGAGGCCACGATCTTGACCGTATACTGAGATTAAGAGTCACAAACTCATTTTCCTTTTCGAACCAAGAGTAAGCTGACTTTGACTGAAAAGACCCTTCTTATCAGTCGACCAAGTTAACACATCCTCACAATTGCGTACCAACTTGTTTTCGGTGAGCACAGATAACAAGCAAACCTCTTCAAGCTGATTTAACGAGCAAACCTCTTCAATATTTGCTAGAGAAAACTTGAAGGGCCATTTGAAAATGTTTTTTTTTTTTTTTTACGTCAGTTCTTGTAACATTTGATTTACACCATGTGCAGTGCCTCTTACATAATGGATGACGGAGGCCAAATGACCAAGCAAGCAACATATAAAGTTTAATTTTTCACTTACATATCCTAATAGTTTATTTTTTAAGAATTACAATGAACTATCAAAAGTCCAAAACAATACAAAAGTTTCAATGCAAAAGTTTTTTGAAGATTCATCAACTGGATACGTTTTACAGCTATCATGAAAGGCCGTTCAAGGTTAGCGAAATGTCAAGCCCGCGAGGAGGCCCTTATTTGTGAAATCCTCAATTTATATGTAGATGCTCGCGAATACACACGCACAAACAAATCCAAGATGGAATCAGAGAGCTCTTGTACTCTTTGGATAGACAGCTTGTTGATGATTGGTTTTCTTCTTAGAGAATATTCCACCAATTAGTGGGATTAGTGGCTTCTTCTTCTTCTTTTGCAGAGACGGGCTTCTCTCTAGTACATCACCAGATTCACCAGGGCTGCTTATGACTCGAGTCAATGACGGAGGACTCGCAAATTTTACGTATCTCTTCTTTTGCAGCTCAAACTCCTCGTCATCTTGTTCTTCTACATTAATTCTTCGTGGTTTTTCGACTTCAACATTTGTTGTTGGCTTAATATCGATGAACCTTATATCTTTGATATCCTCGGATTCTATCCATTGTTTCTCAATGAAATCATTTTCTCTTACTTTCAATTTTTGAAGCTCTTTTTTTGTTTTTTCCAGTTCTTCTTGTAGTGAATTGAGACTGTTTGCCATTAACATTCCTTCTTCTCTTGCTTTCTGGAGACTCTGCTTTGTCTCTTCTAGCTCAGCAGTTACGGTTCCAAGCTTAGACGGGCCATGATTAATGCTGTCACTTTGAAATGTTGCAGCTGCACCCTGTAACTAATAACACAAAGCCCAAACATTAGCCATCATCAAATACTGCAATTGCACTCCGACGATGTAGTATGGATAAAATCGTGCATTATTTCCATGATGCATGTTAGTTTGGAATTTACAACCCAAGGCTTAAGACAAAGCGATTTTAGCATTTTGATTCCCACCCACTTAACCAAAAGAATAATAAAAAGAAGAGAAAGCCGAAAGGTGTGATGGGCGCATAAACTACACGTAGAAAATAACAAAGTCTGCAGCTTTACTGGCAACTAGCTAGGGATTGTGGAGGAGTAAGGATAGCTCAACCACAGCACAGGAATGTACTCAACTAGAAGCAACGTTATATTTTAAGTTTTTTACCAATCATATCTCATTTAATCAGCCAAGTATAACCAAAAAATAAAATAAAAAAATGTTAGTAAAAAAAAAGATACACTTTCATGTTAGTAAAAATGGTTAATATGCAAATGGAGAATGCTACAAGGGGCAGGCTTGTCAATGGCATAATCTCCCATAGACGCATGAGCCTAATAGGCGAGTTTATAGCTAGATAGATTTCCTTTGTTCTATACTTAGGATATATGAAGTGAAGTATGTAATAATTTGTTATGCTTTTGCATTGATTTCATAATGTTTTGTGCGGTTTGGTTATCGAAATTCAATAACATGAAACTAGCTAAATTCGAAATGTTCGTTTTTATTAATCCTATTTCAAAACATGGCTATAAAAATTGACAAGTTAGATATACAAACCTCTTTGAGTTTGTTGGCATAGACTTCACCAACTAAAACTCTCTCACCAAATAACATAACAGCCTCTTTGACTGATCGGAATGGAGCACTGGTATCAATCTCTGATCGTGGTCTCCTCACAACCATTGTTCCTTCATCACTACTAGAATCCATTGCTAATAGCTCTATATAGCTATTGGCAAATATGCAATCTGGCGATCGATACTTGTCTTGATTTCCTCTATATGTTTCGGATAAAAGTTTATATATATAGGGAGAAGCTACATAAGAAAGAGAGAACAGGATTGAAAGGGAGAGATTTGTTAAGTTGTTTAAAATGAAAAGAGGAGTTTAGATATTAAAGAAGATCAAGATGGGGTTGGCACTTGGCAGAAGTTGGCTTCTTTTCTTCGCGTCCACTTCACTTGAATTCGTTAAAATCGGTCGGTGGAGATTCTATCTTTACTCATCCGAGGGTCGTGATTTAATAGGAAGTGTATATTTAATAAACAGTTAAAGGAACAAGACTAGTCACCTAATTCACTAAATTGACTTGTATCGAAATTGGTTCGCCTACTCTCTACATGAATTAATACTCCAAAGCAAAACAAATCCATTTTAAAGAGGGAGAAATACAAAAGATGTTATATCCAGGGGCGAACAGGATGGAAGGTAAAATTTGACAAAAGAAAGGAAGAAAACATCCCCCGGTGTAAAGGCCAAACAATTAGTACAAATACAGAATTTGAGAGCCAGTTGATAAGCAGGAGTACCTGACCACTCCTGGCCCAGCTTGTATCTCTACTCAGAAAAATGGCTTGTACTCCCCGATAAAATGATACGGGGCTCTACTTTCTTGTGGCCTTTATCAATCGCCAAGAAATAATTTTCATTTCTCACTCCCAATTATTAGACTACTGAAAACATTAGATGATTTTGTAGTTTTGTTCACTGAGTCACTGACAGAGTAACACTGTGGTTAAATACATATTACAGTATTAAACATTTCGTATGATTAAGAAATGATCATCATCAGTACAAAGTACACAGCGACAGAGTAAAAAGTTGGGGCCAACGAAAGGAAGCTATGGGTCTACTGTCTACACACAACTTGGCAAAGTGTACACATCAAATGGGAGCTATAGTTGGTTTGGTACAATGCGTGAGACAAAATACAAGAGATTGTTATTTTGTTTGCTTAATAGGGATCTTATTCACTAGTTAGTTATTAGTGCGCCTTAAAAAAACATGATGAGTTTTAAATCAAATCAAAGTGTGATTATGAGGAAGTAGAAGAAGTTGCTTGGTCAATGTCGACAAATTCAAGTGTTAGAAGTTAGAACAGTTGAATAGTCTCTTTCGGCTGCGTTATTCCTTTTTTGAGAAACCTTAGTGTGGGATTTAAAATGCCTAAATCCAAAGGATGTTTTTTATAAGCATTTAAGTTGCCTTTCACTATCCTAGTGTTGTTTACTTGTTGTATTGGCGTTGGTGGTGTTTGGTGATTGCTGAACCTTAGGTTTAAAGTCACGAGATCATTAGAGTAACGCCGAGCATAGCAAAGCCGGTGGAATAAGGTTAGTTTGCTTAAGCAAATTCTGTTTTACGCAATGGTAAATGAGCAAATTTAACTAGTGAGACTTTTTTTTTTTTTTTTTTTTTTTTTTGAAGCATGAAATTAATAAAAAACCAACTATAATGTTATTACACGCGGGAATGTGATTCCCATAGAGTCGCTCAAAAGAATGTGATTAAGAAAAGCCGGATTCGTCCGATCCCAAATTGATGTTGATAGGTTTCCGGCTTGGCTACCATCGGCTGCAAAGTTTGCCAGTCCATCCGCGACTTGGTTTCCTTCTCTATAGTTATGTTGAATAGCACAACATGGAATTTGTCGCATTCGATGTATGATTTCCTTAATCATTTCAAAGATATACCATGGAGCTTCCCTTGGATTGTTGATGAAGTGCACGAGATTTTCCGAGTCCGTTTCGAATATGATTTTATTCCAATTTCTTTCATTTGCTGCTCTGGTTGCTAACAATGTTGCCCATGTTTCCGCTGTTAATGTTGTGGTTATACCTAGAGGTTGTGCAAGAGCCAGTACCATGTGCGCGCTCGAGTTCCTGCAAATGAATCCTGCTCCCGCCATACCTGGGTTGCCTCTCGCTGCACCATCAGTATTTATTTTATACCAGTCTGGTGGTGATATACTCCAACCCACTTGAATGGTTGCATGGGATTTTGTGATGTTTGTTGTGAATCCGGAAGGAATCTCCCCAGGGAGAACTGGAGGGGAGGTCATTTTTGCCCATTCAAATTCATGTTGGTGTGCGAAAGATCTTGCCAGGATATCGTCATGGGTGGACTGCTTCTGGTTGAATACAAGCTCATTCCTGGTAGTCCATATAGACCAGAAGAGGAAACAACAGTATGTGATAGAAGAGGTATTACCTCGAGGTTGCAGCAATTCAAAAATTGTTGTTTGGTGGTTTATGATAAATGGTTGGTGGTTACCTTGGGGATGGTTTGCTGATATGCGGTTAGATAGGGTGTTCCAAGTGGACAAAATCATTGGACAATGAATCAACATGTGATTGGCTGTTTCAGGCTCAGAATTGCAAGGGGGCATAGGTTGGAAGTTGAGAGATTGATGTGATGGAGCAGAGATAAGGTTGGTAAACCTTCGTTTATAGCTTTCCACAAGAAAAACTGAATTTTTGGAGGACACGGTAAGGTCCATAAGAATTTTGTGTTTGGGAGGGGTTGAGTGTGAGGTCGTGGGAGAGAGTTGTTTTCCTGTTGGATTAGACAGTTGTATCCTGGATCTTTGTGGTATATTGATCAGATTTAGAGTGAGGCCAAATAATTTTGTCGATGTGTTGTTAAGGGGAGGTGAATGTTTATAATATGATGGGTAACATTGTTGGGGAGGATGCTCGGTGATCGTGATTCCGAGTTATGGGAAATTGGGTCGATTAAGTCTCATGACATATTGGATTGGGTCGCATTGGATTGGATCAAGGTTACGAAAATGGGGTATCCAATTTGCTTGGATAGGGGTATCCAACCCATTTCCTATTTGGTGAAATATATGGTTTTTGACAGTAGGTATAAGAGATGCCATTTGTTTCCATTGTGGGGTGGCAGGTAGTGGGTATTGATATCGTACCTTGCAATATCGGCTGGTGATGGAGGTATTTCTCGTTGAAGAGGCTTGAGCAAATGGAATATGGTTGGTCTTGAATATTCCAAATTTTTTTTAATGAACAGAGCTTTATTGTGATGACTGCTCTTCCTGATACCTAGCCCTCCTTCCGCTATTGGTTTGTTTAGCTTGTTCCATCCTAATAGGTGAAGCTTAGGACGGAAGAATCGTGACCCCAGAAAAAAATTCCTGGTGATCCTATCAATTTGTTTGTGAACATGGGTGGGGAAAATCTGTGCTTGCATGAGGTGATTTGAGGTTGGCGTTAAGGAGGTTTTTATTAGAACTAGTCTTCCTGCAGGGGTAAGGCATTTTGAGATCCATCCTTGTGCTTTCCGTGCCAATCTCTGGAGTAGTGGTTCAAAGATGTGACTTGAGGTCCTCCCATGTTTGAATTGAATTCCTAAGTATACATGTGGGATTGAAGTAGTCGGCATGCCGAAGAATTGGTGGAGGTTATCTATGTGATGTTGTTGTAGTCTTGGGTGGTGAATGATGGTTGATTTTGCTGTATTGATAATTTGACCAGCTGAAGAGTTGTATGATTGAAGAATTCGATGGAGGTGATTATTACTTTCTTGGGTAGCTGTGTATGTGATGAGCAAGTCATCTGCATACATTAAGTGAAGGATGGGGGGTGCCTTTTTTGAAATTCTGATACCTTGAATCAGATTTTTTGCTTCCAGTTTGGCAAGATTTGTTGAAAGAATTTCCGCACAGATGATGAAAATGTAGGAGGATATGGGATCACCTTGTCTTATGCCTCTGGTAGGAGTAATGAATCCATACGGTGTACCATTGACGTTGACTGAGTAAGTTACTGATCTGATACAGAGCATGATATATTCTACAAATATTGATGGAAAACCTAATTTTGTAAAAGCCTTTTTGATGAATCCCCAGTCTAGGCTATCATATGCTTTTTGGATGTCAAGTTTGAGAGCTATTTTGGGGTTTTTAGTGGTTGATGATGTTTTGATGTGATGAAATAGTTCACTAGCAATTGTGATGTTATCATGTATTGATCTCTTAGGGACGAAGGCACTTTGATATGGACTTATTAAGAAAGGTAGGAGAGGACGTAAGCGGTTGACTAGTATTTTTGAGATGATTTTGTATGTGACATTGCAGAGGCTTATCGGTCTGAACTGGGATGGTTGCGTTGGGTTGTCTACATTTGGGATAAGAGTGATGTTTGTATGATTCATGAGAGGGTGGATGTTCAAATTATCGAAAAAACTTCGAACCATAGCAATTAATTGAAGATGAGTGGTGTCCCAGAAAACTTTAAAAAACTTACTTGTGTATCCATCTGGACCAGGAGCACTTTCAGAGTTGATAGAGAACAATGCTTGCTTGATTTCCTTTATCGTTACTGTCGCCGAGAGTCGGTCACATTGGGATGGAGTCAATCGTGGAGCTACGTCTTCAAAGAGTTCTTCGTCCAAAGTTGTATTTGGGGCCGTATATTGAGTGGTGAAATGATCAAGGATGATTTGGATCACTTCATCTTTATCACTGACCCAGTTGTTGTGCTGATCCTGTAATTGCTTTATGTTGTTGCGGCTTCGGTGGATGGTTGCCTTGGTATGGAAGAAGGTGGTATTATTGTCTCCTGATTGGAGCCATTGAATTCTGGACCTTTGCTGCCAGTATGTTGCATGGCATTGAAGTAAGGTTAGGTGATGATCGCGTAGTTCCTTTTCGCGATGTATCCAAAAATTTAGTTCTTCACCGTTGTGAATAGCACATTGGTGTTGAGCCATTTTTATCTGTGCTGTTGATTTTCGAATTAACTTTGGAAGATGACCAAAAGTGTCTTTGTTCCAGTCCATTAGTGTTTGTCCCGTTGTGATTAACTTGAGTTGAAGATCCAATGTAGAATCTGAATCGCTTTGTTGTGTCCAGGCGTTTTCGACGATTTGCTTGAGATGTGGATGTGTCAGCCATAGATGCTCAAACTTGTAGTTTTTTTGCCCTTGCCAGTCTATTGCTTTGGTGTGCAGCAGGATGGGTGCGTGATCCAATGCAATCCTTGGAAGGTGGGTGACTCCTGCATGAGGGTTCGCTGTGTTCGCCAGTGTTGGGTTGCAATTGCTCTATCTAGTCTTTCCAAGATGTTGTCTTGACCTTGTTGGTTGTTTGTCCAAGTGAATGGATCTCCTCGAAATCCAAGATTGATAAAACCCATTTGGTCGATCATTGTTAGGAACGGTTGAGTCTGACTATAAGTGACTTGTCTGCCACCTTTTTTCTCCGATTGATCCATGATGTCATTAAAGTCCCCTATTAGGAGCCACGGAGTTGAGATGTTGGTATTTGGGAAGATTGTTGGGAAATCTTGCCACAAATCTGTTCTTGCATCTGGATGAGGAGGGTCGTAGATGCCAGTACACAACCACGGTTGTGCCAGGCCAGGTGGAGTAATGATGACGTGAATGTAACTTTGTGACTGGAGAAGCACCCGGATGTTTAGGTTATTCCACATAAGACATAGTCCACCTCTGCGACCTACTTTAGGAACTGAGGTAAGGTTTTGGAATTGAAGCGATCGAGCGAGATGTGACATATGTCCACCTCTGTACAAATTAATAGTAAATATAATCTGTTTTTTTAAACAATTTCTTTTTACACGAATATTAAAAAAGAGATATAGAGTTTTTTTTTTTCCGTGTACACCCTTCAAGTTTATTTAGTTCTTTAGTTTTTATTGCTTTCTACATTATTTTTATGTTATGCACTGATTTCAAGGTAGGGGCAAGTTAGGAAAGTACGTGGGAAAATATCAATTTTATCAAATATTAAGGGACAAGACAAAAATCTTATTTTATCAACTAAATCCGGACGAAGGAGTATACAATAAGAGAAAGGATCCCCTCACACTCTTACTTTCACACTATCTCACACTTTGAGAGACCTTTTTTTTTTTTAATAAAACTTAAATGACAACATATTTGAAGCTAATATTTTGGAAAAATGAGCACATTCCGAAATACCAAACCTCACCATCTACCAATCTTAATTTTGACGGTTGAAAATTCGTTGATTTTCAAAATAGTAAATGGTGGAGTTATACATTTCGGAATGTGCTCATATTTTGTGGGTAATAGAGCTTTGTAAGACAAACACATCCTCAAAATGTTGGCTTCAAATTTTTTTAAAAAGGGTTCAAATGTACACAAAAAAAATAGCAAGGATGAAACCGGATTCATACCGTTTGGTTTTTGTTAAAAAAAATTAATGTTCAAAGTGTGAAATAGTGTGAAAATAGGAGTGTGAGTGGATTCTCACTCGTTGAATAAAAACTAACTAAAGTTAGCTTTCAAAATATAAGAATATTATACCTCGGACAAATTAGTTGTACCCGGAGGGTATCTGTCAGTCTTATTTGTCCATTTGAGCATCCTACTAGGGGTGGAAATGAGAAATTGTGCCCCTTTACCCACCTCACTGTCGTTGCTCTTAAGCATATTAAATGTTTCCTTTTTAGAGGTGGCCCCCAAAAAAAATTAAGGGTAACTTTTTTATTCAGAACCCATAAACAAGGTTATGGGATATCCTAATGGTTCGGAGAATACCTAAATGCCCTTATATAATCGGTATTTAGTATAGTGGTAATAGCAACCGATTATTAGTTTGTTTAAAAATGGGCTATTTATATAATCGGTAGATAAACAACATCACATAACTACCGATTGTTAAAGTAGAAAACTCGAATTTCATTTGATTTGCAAAATTGAATTTGGGGCTACCGTTAGTAATCGGTAGTTTGGTGAACTTCATAAACTGCCGATTATTCTGAGCCAAAATCCAACTTTTTGACAACTTAATAATCGGACGTTTGGTGAACTTAAATATACTACCGATTATTGTAGTGCCAAATTTCGAAAAATTAGTGATTTTGGCAAAATCAAAATTTGGGGCAACTTCATAATCCGAAGTTAGTTGAACATAATAACCTACCGATTATTGTAGTTCCAAAATTCGAAAAATTAGAGATTTTGGCAAAATCAAAATTTGGGGCAACTTCGTAATCAGAAGTTAGTTAAACATGATAACCTACCGATTATTGTATTTCCAAAATTCGAAAAATTAGAGATTTTGGCAAAATCAAAATTTGAGGCAACTTTATAATCGGAAGTTATTTTAACTATATAAACTACAGATTATTTAGTCGGTCATCTACAAAATAGAGCCGTTGGGACTCTAATCTATATAAGGATGGTATCCTCTAACCCTATATGCAACACAAATACAATTAAACTCGGGTACATTATTTATATGTCCCTACTTTTGACACCCAATAAATATATCCTTATACAACAATAAATATGTCCCTACTTTTTAATAATCTTATCCATTTAAAATTAGATTCCCTTAATACCCTCAACCATATAATATTTTTCTTTATTTCAAAATGGAACAAATTTCTTCCTCTACCACTTCACCACCACCACCACCACTAACATTCAACTACAATTCCACCACCACTATTCAATAACCACCACCTACCAACTGCCACCACCACTAATATTCCACCACCACTCCTTCACCACCACCATTACACCACCACAAGTCCTCCACCACCACTAGTCCGTCGCCTCCACCACCACTAGTCCTCCACCACCACCACCGCCGCCTCCGCCACCACCGCCACTACCACTGGTTCAGATATTTTTGTATCAACAACAGTAGTTGATCCAAATAAAAATAGAACCAACAGTAGAAGTTGATCCAATTTAGGGGATCAACAACGGTAGTTGATCCAAAAAAAAAAGGATCAACAGTAGAAGTTGATCCATGTAAATGGAGTGAACTTGGCGTGATTCGAACACGCATCATCTAACATGGAGTTAGCCATGCTACCATTGCACCACAAGTTCAACATTTGGAAGAAATTTACACGATTTAAACTACAAGCATGATTATACTTATCCAACAAAATATTGTCAACAATAGGAGTTGAAAGGATCAACAATTGTAGTTGATCCCATAAAAAATTGGATCAACAACAGGAGTTGATCCCATAGATGGATCAACAAGAGTAGTTGATCCCATAAAAAATTGGGTCAACAACAAGAGTTGATCCCATAAATAGGATCAACAACCATAGTTGATCCATAAAAACCGAAGTCTATCCATTTACTTCTCACCTCCAACATACATCTCCGGTGTTCATCACCAGCAACACTCTTATCTGCAGCTCAGCCATTTCCTTGCTGCTCAAACACTACCAGCATACACAATATCACAGCCACCATCATCTCTGTAACCTTCTTGTCCACGGCTCAACCAATTCTCAAGTCACCATTTCCAATCAAATTCATTAACGGCAGACCATCAAAACTCCCATTCAATCACCACAACAAGACTTAAACATTAAGTGGTAACACAAAAGTTGAGTTGAGTTCAGAGCAGTACAAACTCAACGTTCTTCAAATCTGGAAAGTTCACAGATGCCAAAGCCATAACAAATTCATTGAGAGCTAGTTGCTTCCACATTTCCAAGCTTCTATGCATTCTATCAAGTGTTCCTCGTTCTTCTATTTTTATAGCTTGTAACAAATCATCAGTTGTAATCTGCGCAAGTAGTAGATATGCTTAACAAAATCTTAGGTAGGAAAATTGGCAGTGTGCAAATTACATTAGCTATCGATACGTAATTAAGATGAGTCAAATGCAAAAGCCAAGTGAGCAACACAAGTGTGTACAGTTGGATAACATTAATATATCCACTAAATGACTAAATTGTCTGTTGGCTTATAAAGGTACACTAAACGATAGCTTGATTAGTTAATCAAAATGAAGAAACTACTGAAACTCGTGCTTGAGAAATTAGTTAATCAAAATGAAGGTACTGCAAATAGTCATGAGAAGTTCCATGGAAGAAATACGTACCTATGGTTCCAGCATTTTGGCATTACAGGGTAGGTAATTTAGATGAGAACTAGAATCTATGATCTAAAAATTACTATTGTTTAATCATTTTTGACATTAAGATCATTTAGTTTTGATTTACCAATAAGCATACGAGAATATATAAAATTATCTAATCATCAATTTATCATTCCGAACTCACCACCACCATTAACAATCACACATAATCTTCCCACCACCTCAAGTGCAACAAATATCCACCATCAGTGCCGCAATTTCCACCACCAGCAGCACCTGTCGCCACCACCATAACACCAAGAATATATATTAAAAATCAACAATCTAGAACATGAAGTTAATATACCATATAAAGTACAAGGCACGGTAAAGAAAGCACTTCCAGATTGTAAAACAACCATTTTGCATCACAAATTAATATTAATAACATGAAATTGACTAAAACAATCTCGTTGATAGAATCAACGATAGAAATTTGATATATATCCTCTACCACCACCGCCTCCAACACCACCACTGTAATCATCAAATACTAAAGAAGAAATTATTCAAACCTGAATCTATTATCGATCTAAAGAAGAATGAAATCAGAAATTAGGGTTCGAGAAGGGAGTGTGAATCAAGTACATACCATATTTGGAACTTCATGTACAATTCAGTTTAAATGGGGATGAATCTAATGATGTTGATACCCGAAATTAGGTTTTGGAGCTCGTTGGTTCATCACCAGATTCAAGTTTCATGGTTGAGTCAAGTGAACATCGGTCTAAATCGATTGATTGAGAGGTGGAGAAATGGTGATGATGGTTGTGGTTGTGACGATGGAGATGATGGTGGTGCTGCTATTGGTGTTGGTTGTGGCGGTGTAGGTGGTGGCGTAAGAAATGGTGGTGGTACTGGTAGTACCGATGGAGAAATGAAGAAGTTAGTTCAACTGGTTTAGAAATTAGAACTGAAGAAGAAAAAGTAGAAGGTTAAATAAGGAATTATCAAAATTCTGATTTCAGATAAATTTCAATTATACCATCAGGGATATTTGTGAAGTCTGTTAAGGATATTTATGAAGGCCCATCAATAGTAGGGACAATTATTCAATTTCCACATTAAACTCTCTCTAATCTATATAAGGATGGTATCCTAACCTTGTGAAGAATACCTCTTATAATAAGTAATCTATCCTCTTTATGTTTCAAAGGGAATCTATGTCTATTAAATTCCATAGAACCCCCAATCCTTGTGACATCACGATTAGTATATTCATGGATTGACACAACTCCATTTTGACTACGGAGTAGTATTTTCTTTAATCGGCCGTGAGATCCCTATGAAATGCTTGTCGCCTCGTTCTTGAAGTTTCGATATTCATATGTCCATGCAAACACAAACCTCCCCTTATGTGGTGCCAACCATTGTCTTTTACAATACTCAACGGGTTTTGGATAGTTTGTGCCCCATTCATCCTCAAATTTCTTCAAGTTAACCTCATAAATTTCCTCGGTTATCGACCAAACGATCTTGTCCCATGCTTTCATAAATATTGGATTTTGCCACTTTATTCCATCTTCTTTTAAATCACTTTTCTTCAAATAACCTCTTCTCTTCCCAATTGCGATTGGATACGGTTAATTTGCTTAAATTTACACTCCATCCTCTTGCAAACCTCTTGAATACCGTCCCACTTTTCTTGGTTTTTTAGATTGGATATGAGGTTTGCAATTGGATAGGAGGTTGCATTGAATGTGCCATGTATATTGTGATTTTTGGGCTTCTGGAAATACTACCTCAATTGCATTCATTAAGGCTTGATCGTTATATGTTACAATAACCCTTGGAAAATCCTCGCCATTATAAATTGACCTCAATGTCTCCAACACCCAAATGAAACTCACATTGTTCTCGTGATCCATTAAACCCCGTGCAACCGTAAACGTGTTTTTTGTCAGAAGTGGGGCAAGCAATGTTCAACAACGACATATTATATTTGTTTGTCTTATAAGTAGCATCTATCAACAAAATTTGATGAAAGCATTGTGCCAATTTGGATCATCAAAGGATGTGCCAAGAAAATACGAACCACTTTACCATCCTTTTCTTCCTTTCGCAATGTGTAGTCATGTAACTCCGCTAACCACTTTGATTGTTGCATAACTGTTCTACCATCACATTCCGTCCTTTTGATCGTAGCTAGCGCCGACTTGATCGTAGACAAAGAAGAAAGGTTGTTGGGGTCGTCCGCCTTTATCTTACTTAAGATCGCACTCACTACAAATCCTCATAGACCTCACCGTATCCATTTGATGTGGTTTTAACTTTGCAACCATTACATGCCCAACAAGACTTTTCGGATCATCGTGGTTGTGACAACCATTGGCAACTTTAAACATTTTTCGCTCTTTACCTTACCTACCGTCGGGCTTATAGAAGACAAACTTAAATGGGCATCCAATATTCTTTGTATGGCTTCCGTATTTCCTATTCGTCTTCCTTACGTACTTATGATCCTTTCCCCCGTGAATCTTTTTCTCCCCACCTCGCTCACATATCATTTCAAACCGAATGGGCTTCACGCAACGGTTTTGAACTACCACGCACATCTTCTCTTTTGCCTTGTTGATAAGCCATTTCTTTGCCTCCACCTTACTTCCAAATGAATAAATGCGCATATAACAAACAAAAAAAACTCATAAGCATTTAACATACATTATTTGAAGAAAAGAAAAGAGTAGTCACGAGTATACCAAATCGTTTGCATAGTGGTGGGAAGTATCAGGCCTCAACTAAAATTCATCATCAACCGCTACAATAGCCTACGTACGACAACAACAAGTTAGGCAATAATAATCAGAAGTACGACATAGACATTTTATTCCGATTAAAACACAATCTGAAGTAAAATATGAATATAGACTACCAATTATATACTTGGAAAAGTCTACGGTTTATATACTTGCAAAAGTCTGCGGTTTCTATATTAAAAACTTGAATAATCGGAGGCATCATTCTTTGCCAAACACCCGATTACAACCAAATCGGTAGATAAATGTACACACAGTACACCCGATTATAGGTTGTCAAATTCGAAAATTTTAAGTGATTTTTTTTACAGTACGCAATAATAATCGGTTGATAAATTCATTTATCAACTACCGATTATGAAATCTGAAGAATTACAAATTTTTCAGTTTTGGAGAAAGTTGTTTTTGGGGCGACAACCATAATCGGAGGTTTGAAAATTTTGATGATCTACCAATTGTAAAAGAGGAAACAAACCTAAGTTCTATAATTTCATAGAATTTTTTTTTTTGGGGCGACTTCCACAATCGGTAGTTACATAATTTTATATAACTACCGATTATGGAAAATTGAAATTTTCAATTTGGGGGTTTTCATAATCGGTAGTATTCTACGTCCACGAGACTACCGATTGAAGATATTTGATGTCTCAGCAACTTATAATCGGTAGATATGGTACTCCATTATCTACCGATTTTGGGTAGTTCATGGCATTCAATGCATGCAAAAATCGAATTTTCTCGTTTAAAAATGCGTACAAATCCACACAACATAGGTATTAGAGTTTCTTAACACAATAGCTATATGTTTGATCCATTATTAACTTCGATTTCATGTGATTCTTCGTTTTCTTCCATGAAATTGTCGTCTAGGGTTTCCTCTCCACAAAAGTTTGGATCATTCAACATATACCCCAAATCGTCTTCTCTAAATGGTAGTGAACCTTCAACGTTAAGTTATTCACCTTCTTCTTCATACCCATCCATGCTTGTTGTTGATTTAAGAAAAATGGTTTTCTCGCACTTGTTCTTCTTTCTCTTCTTCTTCTTCTTCTCTCTCCCACTAAAAACTAAAACTAAATAACCAAAACTTTTCCTAAAAAAATATATATATAATTTAACTACCGATTATTTGGAACATTACCAACCGATTATTTAATTAACCTCCGATTATGGTTTTTGTAACACAAAAAAGGCAAATCAAATTTAACTACCGATTGTAGTATTATCTACCGATTATTGAGGGTATATTTGCCATTTCAAAAAATCAGAGATAAGGGATGGCTTCATTTTAGGTTTGGGTGACCCTATTTTGTCTTATTAGTCACCTCTAATTCTTTCGGGGTCACCCCTAAAAATGCAAGGATATTAAGGCCAGTTCCCATTGGATATGTTTTTTTTTTCATATAGCCATGCCAGGTGGCTTATCAAACTCTACGAGCCACTATGGGAAATGACATCAATAATAGAAACTCTACCGCCAGTGAAAAGGTTTATGTTGAGGGCGGTAGAGTGTCCATCATTCGGTATAGATGCTACTCCAACTTCTATACCGACAATAAATTTGTGAATTTCAAACTTCATTTATACATCTAAAACTTTTATAAATTTTACACAATTTTTTTAAAGCCTTCTATTTACACATTTTTTTTCTTCAACTGGGAGAATTACAACCCAAGTTGATTTGGCAACCCAACTTGAGTTTTCCGGAGTCATATACTTGACGCTACTGTTGAAAAGATATGTGATGGTTGGAAAGAAATAGAGAATGTTAAAAAAACAAAGAAGTCTTCAAGTTTTGGATGTTAACCAAGTCAAATCTGCAGTTAAAAGATAAAAAAGAGTTCAAGGCAAAGAAAAAATGAAACTTAACCATAGTACCAGTCACCTATGAAGCACGGATACTGATACGGGGATACGAATATGCGGTTCGTCAATTTTCCAAAAATGAGGATACGGGATACGCAGCGATACGTGTATTTATTAAAAATATTTAATTTCATAATAATTTATTTTAATAAATATTACCACATAAAATAAAATAAAATATTAATTACTATTTGGAATTAAAAACAAAAAATAGGTAAAGGCTATCAAACATCTCGCTCGCCCATCACTCATCAATATTGTCTTCATCAAAGAGCATTGTTTCTAGTTCTGGCTCGTCAAGTGAAAATTTTGCAACTTCAAGTGCTCTCTCACCATATAGTGGATCAAATACATCTCCACAGTTATCCCACATTCTACTTTCTCCTTATGTATAACTTTTACTTTTTCGTGAAAGGAGACGAATATTACTATGAACGAACACTAAATCCTTAACACGTTAGGGTACAATCTTGTTTCTCTTCAAATTATATATACTCCGATTTCACTCAAATGGAAATATTATATATGCTCCAATTATATTATAGGAAGTATCCCCTCTTAGAGTATCCAAGAGGTATCCCAGAGTATCCCCTACCCTTTTCGTAATTAATAAAAAAAAGACACTTTGAATGGAGTATCTGATACGTCTCCCCAAGTATCTGACACTAATACGGGATCCGATATGGATACGCCACCGATTTTGAGTATCCTTGCTTCATAGCCAGTCACAAAACCAAGAAAAATCTTCTTGATATTGCATCGATTGGAAGCTACATCAAATGAAGATAAAAAAGAGTCAAAAGATTGTCCGAACGCTTTGTTGAAGTCTTTATTTAAGTTTTTATTGACCAAGTTTATATCTTGTAAAAATGACGCAATATAGTTAATTAATTCGAAATTAGACTTAAATCAAGAAGTAAAATTATAAATTAGACTTTTATTTTTAATTTATCGATTATATCTCATTAAAACTTACTATTAATTTAGAGCGAAGACAGTAGGCGTGCGAGAGCTAATTTGCTCATACCCCCGCCCCAATGGAATGGCAAATGGGCAAAATGAATGTATAAACTCTCAAATTTCAAGTTGAGCCGGGTGTGTCCCATTTTTATAGGGTGTGTCCCATTTTTTTTTAATACTCCCTAAATCAGTTTTTATCTCCATATTTTCCCTTAAACTATCAAATATACCCTTTCTTTTTTATAATTATAAAACCATTTTTAATAAAAACTTAATTCAAAATCATAAATGTCATTATCATATATAAAAAAAATCCATTCAATATATTTTTATATTAATTGTCATTCCTTTTTTAAATAAAAACATTAATGGGTAGTTACAAAATTCTAATTTTGGATTCTTAATTTTGGTAATAACATAATATTAAATTAGTCAAGGCTAGTCATGACATTTCATATGATTTCCTTAATATTTTGACAAAGTGTGTCCCATTTTTTTAATAGGGAGTAGTTAATAGTGAGTTTAGGTAGTTAATACAGTTGTTATATATAGGGTGTGTCCCATTTTTTTTTAATAGCATATAACGGTGGTCCCTAGACTACTTCCTAAATCCTTCATTTAGGAATTTTTGGGCAATTATAGGATTCGAACCCCTACCTCCCCTATTGGAGGGAACATGAAAACTATCAGACCAATTGATGATTCTCATTTATCATTATTTATTGGATTAATAAGATTATTATAATAAAACGGGCCCCAATTAACTTTAAAAAGATATTACTTTATACAAAAAATGGGCCCTAGTAGTTAGATTTTCCCATTCACCGTTGTCCGAATTGAGTTTACCCATCCACGTGGACATGCAAATGAGCAAATATACCAGTCTCCACCAGACTTGCTCTTAATTCAGTAAAGTTGAAAATTAGGAAATTACACATATAATTAAGGGTTATAATTAAAACTAAAACATGTTAGAGCATTGCTCGGTTGAACCTTCCAAACGTTGGTATGTCAAGTTTGGTTGTCATATTTTAGTTCCAAAACTCAAGGTCGTTTGATTAGACTACTAGAGTTAACTTCGTTAGATTAGACTATAAATGTTTAAAAATGTTGAGACAAACTCGTGTTACTCTGAATAACCATAAGATGTATTGGCACCAACGAACGCATCATCCTTCTGTTCGAGGTTAGTAATACAAGATTTGACTTGTTTTCGTTTCTGTCTGAGTTGCTTTAAAGTCGTTGATATTGAATAAATAACATGCGAAGTTCTACATTTGAATCTCTAGTATCGGAGACTTGATCACTTCATTACGATCGAAGTTTCAAGGAAGAATATACAAGTTGTTTCACAACTTTGGTATGTTGAATTATGAAGTATAATGTCTATAGTTTAAACTTCGTAATTGTGACATAAACACTATCTTTGTAACTTGTTACTAGATTGTGTAATGAACTTTAGGTTGATTCCATGTCTATAAAACTATGTTTAAATACATGAGTTTAAGGAAGTAAACTTGCAAAACTTGTTTGATAATTGAAAGGAGTCAATGGGATTGGTGGTCCGATTCCTACTGGGATTTATAACAAGACCGATCCCTATTGGGATCCATAACAAGACCGATCCCTATTGAGGATCTCTTGCAAAAAATGATCCTAATAGGAAAACATATTTCCGGTTTCATACGTAATTTAGGGTTTGTGTGAATTTCGGAGTATGAGTTGCTAGCTAGGAAATTTCAAGATGTCGACATAATGAATAATTAGAACACGTGCTAAATTCTTATTCTTTCATTGTTCAAAGATATTCCTAGACACTCAAGGTGGACCCCAAACCTAAATTATTTGAGAATCTTTTATTAGTTGGATATATTAATAAAGTATACTTGTATGCTAGCTAATATTGAGTTGTCATCCATGAGAGCTTTCGGTATATTAGTTGGATATCGTCGGAATTAGACAAAACCGAAAATTGGTGTTTGTTTCATATTTTTGATATTTTCGGTTATGGAAAATCCTTGGTGTCCAAACTACCTTGGTCTATAAATAGTGAAGTTTTTTCTTCTTACAAACTTATGCTGACACTCGCACTTCATTTTGTAATCAAGGTGATAGCCGACTAATAGTATTACTTGTAATATTATTCTGGATAGGAAAGTAACCTAATTAGGCAAAATCATATGAAGCACGGATACTGATACAACGATACGAATACGGGGATTCGTCAATTTTCAAAAAATAAGGATACGGGATACGTAGTGATACGTTTATTTATTAAAAAAGATAATTTTAATAATTATTTATTTTAGCAAAAAGAATCACGTAATATAAAAAAATCATAAATACTTTCTGGAATATTAAACAAAATAGATAAAACCTATCTAATATCCCGCTCACCCATCACTCATCAATATTGTATTTATCAAAGAGCACCGATTCTAGTTCTGGCTCGTCAAGTGAAAGATTTGCAACTTCAAATTCTCCCACACCGTGTAGTGGACCAAATGCATTTCCACTGATATCCCACATTCTACTTTCTCCTTTCGTATAATTTTACTTTTTCATGAAAAGAGACGAAGATTACTATGAACAAATTTTGAAGACGTCCCCAAGTATCCCCAAGTATCTGACACTGATAAGGCATCCGATACGGATACGTCACCAATTTTGAAGTATCCGTGCTTCATAGAAATCTCTTACGTCCACTCTTTAGGGAATTCTATGGGATCAAGAAGCATTCAGAAGTATCATTGGTGGGAAACTAGAATCGTATAGTTATTTTAGTTTTGGATTATTGATTTGATTGACTAACGATGGTTGATCCTTGATACTCACTTAATTTGATATTTTGAGAGCCTTCTCTTCTGACATAAGGTTACTCAAACTAGATCAAACATCGACAAATTTCAGATCTGTTTTTAGATTTGAAGATAGCTTGTGATCATCCATTGTTAACAGACTCCGCTTTTTGACAGTCTATGTCTATATTAGATCACGCAAGATGTGTGTCATATAAGTTGATATCGAAAAGATTGTGGTGTACTTGGTACCCTCGTCATTTCGAAACATCTTAAATATACGCCTTCATTGAGCTACAACTGGTGGATGAGAAATGAGAAAAACTGGATTGTACTTGTGTAACCCCATAAGGATGCGAAAACAACTTAAGAAACAAGAAGATTTTCCGTGAAGTCTTTGTCATTCCCCAAGCGATCTGCTTATCATACTCTCATTGGAATCACAAATCATTCTTACTCGATTGAATCGCATGGTTAAATGCATAACTTCTAGCACAATTTTGTTAATCACACAAAAATGAGATGCCAACCCTTGTGCATCACGATTTCCAAGGTTCATTGTTTCTTCATTAAATTCCTGAAATATGTTTACCAAATAGAGTTTCCTTGTTGATGTGTACCATTGATAGCATCTAGTGTAAAAACGACATAATTCCTTCAAATACATTTCATCTTCAACTATGGTAAATTTTGCACCCCGAACCCTGTTACTACAACCAGATTGAGGTTGCGTTTGAGAAATCATATTACAATAATTAGAGAATGGTGTATTATAGAGAATATATAAGTGAAAATGGTGAATTTTGAGTTAGATAAGAAGAAATGTGAATGAAAAATTGAGAAGTGTAGAGAAGGTGTGGATTGAAATGAGGTTGAAATTGATTATTTATAGGGGATAGAATTTGGCCCGTTGAATGATAACAGACTAAGCAATGTACATATCACCATGCTACCAAGACTATGTGAACAGAAGAGGGTACCTAGTACGCCACCAACTTTTTTGTTTGTGAATCTATATGGACAAATTCCTTGGACGATCTCAAAAATCGATAGCCAAGGACAACCTAGTTTGTACTTGAATTGTAAAAAAATCCAAATTCTAATAAGATGAAGTCTTGCGATCACTTTCAAGATACAGATTCAACAAGAACAAGTCATGTTATATATAAACAAACAAAGCTTAAACTATTTATGTTGATTATCATACCACTTGTGATATTTTAATTATATGAATAGACAATATAATGCGGAAAAAATAACGCAAAACACCAGAAATTTTGTTAAGAAACTACAATCTTGTAGAAAATCCCCGGGACCTAATCCGGACTAAACACATACTGATTTAAGATGTTACACTGCTTGCCTACTACCAGACTTCGGACTTAGATGTAATAGAGACAAAGTATATGGCATTATACCCTCAAAGTTGCATTGCTTCGGTTGTATTCAAGAACCTATAAAACTCGTAGGAGAATCCAAATTCTCTTTAAAAGTTTCCCCTATATCTTCTAGTAGAACGCTAGTTCTCGTTAGAAGATGATTCACAGTTCATTGTGAAGATTAGTGTTAACTTACCTCTAACACGAAACCTATTTGGTTTTCTTCAAATATGTTTCAATCAAGGTGATGGAATTATTTTCTTCGAGAAAAATCCAAAATAAAAAGAGTTATCAAAATATTTCTCAAGAAGTATCATTTAACCTCTTCAAAACTTATGCAAATACCTAATTGATTATACCTCACAGGATCAATCTAAAAAAAGTTTAGATGTTAAACTTGTGGAACTACAAAATCAAAGACAGAAAACTCTTTGTAGTTTCTATCAATCTTATTCATCGATCAACAGTTCTTGAATGACCGTATAGAAAAAGAGACGGACCTTAGAATAGAGAAGAATTAGGATGATCAAGATAATTTTCCAGATATCGAGAACTGTCATGTAAAAGATAGTACAATCGGTCTTCACGAATTTCTTAGTGAAGACTTCAAAAAAAAAAAAAACGTAACTTAATTATGTTTCTCGAGGACGACAGTAGCCGCAACTAGGATACAAAAGTGCTAGGATTGAGATTCTAGTATGCAAAGAGTCCTCTATTTATAACGATGAACAATGATAGGTATATTACAATCAAATATGAGTTAGTAAACTAGTTTTCGTGTTTACAAATTAATTTGATACCAAATAAGCTCAACTTTATGTAAGCATGTGATCATTTTTCTAACTTCAAAGAAGAACGCGCACCTGCGCATTTATCGATATAAGCTGTGTGCACCAAAAGGTTAGCCCAAGAATAATAGTAAAGTTGTCGATGAACCATCAAGCAATAACATAGTTCAATAACTCTCAAGGAAAAATTTAGTTCGTGAACTAAACAAAACAATTTATCGTCTCAGAGTTCAAAAACTTTTTATGTTAACATATTCACGAATTGGTTGTGAATTCAACTTTCAACTACGAAACAAGTTTCCCAAGTTTACTTATTTAAACTATGTTTCTGAAATTGCTTTCAAACATAATTTAATTAGTGTAATAACGGACTATCAATTAGTGTAATGTTGATCAACAAAGTCCATAGATAAACTATATTTCGTAATCCCATATACTCAGGTTGTATAAAGCAACTAGTATATTCTTCCTTGATACTTTGATCATAGTATAATGACCAAGTCACCAATACTAGAGAAAAGTAAACAAACTTTACTTCGTATATTATATTTTCAATTAATATAGATTTGAATAAACAAAAAATAGAAATGCAGCAAGTCAAGTATGTTGTTACCAACCTCTAATTGAAGGATGATGTCTTTATTGATGTAACAAGAGCAAGATCAACAAGTGCAAGCCTCAAAATTTCTAAGTTCCTAGTCTAACCTAACAAATTCAACTCCAGTAATCAAATCAAATAGTTTCGAGTTTTGGAACTAAATTTGACAACCAAACTTGACATACCAACGCTTGGTGGGTTCGGTCGACCAATGTTTAACAATTATAATGTTTAACCTTGTCTGAATAATTTAAGAAGAAGAAGGCGAAAAGAAGCGAGGGTTTAAGAGATCGACGAATGTAAACTCTCAAATTTCAAGTTGAGCCGGGTGTGTCCCATTTTTTTTAATAGTTAATAGTGAGTTTAGGTAGTTAATACAGTTGTTATATATAGGGTGTGTCCCATTTTTTTTAATAGCATATAACGGTGGTCCTAGACTACTTCCTAAATCCATCATTTAGGAATTTTTAGGCAATTACAGGATTCGAACCCCTACCTCCCCTTTTGGAGGGAACATGAAAACTATCAGACCAATTGATGATTCTAATTTATCATTATTTATTGGATTAATAAGATTATTATAATAAAACGGGCCCGAATTAACTTTAAAAGATATTACTTTATACAAAAAACGGGCCCCAGTAGTTAGATTTTCCCATTCACCGCTGTCCGAATTGAGTTTACCCATCCACGTGGACATGCAAATGAGCAAATATACCAGTCCCCACCAGACTTGCTCTTAATTCAGTAAAGTTGAAAATTAGGAAATTACACATATAATTAAGGGTTATAATTAAAACTAAAACATGTTAGAGCATTGCTCGGTTGAACCTTCCAAACGTTGGTATGTCAAGTTTGGTTGTCATATTTTAGTTCCAAAACTCAAGGTCGTTTGATTAGACTACTAGAGTTAACTTCGTTAGATTAGACTATAAATGTTTAAAAATGTTGAGACAAACTCGTGTTACTCTGAATAACCAGAAGATGTATTGGCACCAACGAACGCATCATCCTTCTGTTCGAGGTTAGTAATACAAGATTTGACTTGTTTTCATTTCTATCTGCGTTGCTTTAAAGTCGTTGATATTGAATAAATAACATGCGAAGTTCTACATTTGAATCTCTAGTATCGGAGACTTGATCACTTCATTACGATCGAAGTGTCAAGGAAGAATATACAAGTTGTTTCACAACTTTGGTATACTGAATTATGAAGTATAATGTCTATAGTTTAAACTTCGTAATTGTGACATAAACACTATCTTTGTAACTTGTTACTTGATGCGTGTCGTAGGTGCAATCAAATTAATCAATATTTCCACTCAATTAAAAAAAATAATATAATGGAAGTCAAGTTCGTTCCCACGAGGAGCAAGAGATTCTAGTTGTAAAAATTGTCACGAAAGGGGGGTGTAAAAAGCAAAAGAAAATAAACAAAGCAATTAAAAGATAAAGTTGAAAGCAATAAGAGAGACAAGATCAAGGAATCCTTCTTCGTTTGCAAAACAATGAATCAAGTTATGTTCTTTTCTACTTGTTATTAGTCACAGATTATCACTAACCGTAGGATAGCAGGTCCGCTTAGCTAGCCCCAAAATCCCTAATTTCACCGAGTAAGGTCCGCTTAGTTATCGATTCTATTCAAAAGAACCACCCCGAAGTTCGCTTACAAGATGTAATTCCACTGAATGCATTAAGATCTATGAATTTAGGTTTAGTACTAGTAGTTAAACTCGGTTCGCTTGGTCCACTTTCTAGCGTTGTTTTTACACACAATCGCTCCACGGAATCCCTCCGCAAGGTCTCGTGTTTTCTACTTGTGTAAAGAGTCAAGAAACGATTACTTATCCCCTAACTTTCACTAGCATTAGATTAAATCGACAAATCAATTTAGTTGGCCACCCAAACAATCTATCAATCAATCATGAATGTCTTTAAGATCATTCCTATTAGTAAAAACAAACGATAATCATGTGAAAAACTTCAAGATAGAATTGAAAACAAAAACTCAAAACATGTTAAGAACTAGGAATTCATCCTCAATCAATAATAAAATTAGCTACTCATGTTTTTGAAATTCACACAAATAATAATAATTAAAAGGAGAATTTTTAAGTTCACACAAATAATTAAGAAGAAGAATTTTTGAAAACAAAAAACACAAGTGTTGTGTGTGTAGAGAGGTGTGTATAGAGAGGTAGAAAACTTCTCTATTTATAGGCTTCAATATTCTCCAAATCTTCCAAGGAATAGAATCCTTTTCCTTTAGCAATTCAATTTCCAAATCCAAGCTTTTCTCAACTCTTCCACCTTCTCTTTCCAAATTTGAGCCCAATTCCACAAACCCATGAGTTTAGATGATTCTAGAGAATTCTTCACCCAATTTCCAAATCCAAGTCTTCACACCCATGAGAGAAATCCATAGAAAATTCTAGAATTTTTAGCTTGCCGGAAAACGGGTATTGTGGCCGGAATAGTCGCCGCCGGCCACCTGAATTCTGTTGCCGTCAATGGAATATTCGACGGAATATTCCGTCAGTCCACCGTTAGGACTAACGGTCAAAAGTCAAACTTAACGGTCGTCGTCAGTCAATGAGTCAAGGGGTGAGTCACTGAGTCAGAACCGAGTCAGCTAGCTAACTCGGCTGACTGGTCCTAGCCAGGCTACTTGCCCAGGCCAAATTTGTTGCAGTTGTGCAGTTTTCTGTGCACAGCCCAGATGGCTGTATCCTTCCCTGTAATTCAACTTCATTGTCTTGCCATCAGCATCACAAGCCCTTCCTGTAAGCAACCTTCGCTGCATCCGTAGCTCCAGCAACTCCTTAGCATTACATAGCATCTGCTTCACTCCCATTCTCAGATAGCAACCACCACTGTCTTGACACTACAATCTTCTCTAAACCAGGCCATGGCACTGATGCTCCAAGCCTAGCCAGTCCTGCAACCTCAATGTTAAGCCACCAAATCACTGCCACCACTTCCATAGCCCAAGCTCATTATCTCAAGCATAACCACCAGCTCCAACAGCTCCATCTTCTCATATTCAGAAACCATGACTCACAGCCATCAAACCAATTCTCTCAATGCCCATTTGCTGTCTCAGTTGAAGCTCTCAAATTTTCCTCAGTCAACACCCCATTCTTAGGTTAAGCCACCAGAACTCTACCAATTGAAACCAAACCCAACTCAACAACCTAATCATCAACTTAGCACATCCCTCTTCCATCTCCTATTCATCTAAGCAGCTTCAGTTCCAACTTCAGCTCTTCCCAGGCCATGTTTCCACCTGCAATTTCAATTACATCCTTGCCTCATGTCTCATTGTCTCATTCATTGCAGAATCCACCAAGTAGCATACCTCCAGGTCTGTTGTCATGTCTTGGCAAACCACAAGACCTGTCAATCTCTATCAATTCCTTCTCAACCTCAGTCCGTTAAAAACATCAAACTCTTCCCTGTATTTTCAATCAATTTCAGCAACAACTTGCCTCTGAATCGCCTGCAGAAACAGTCTCTAAACCCATCTCTGATTTCAACTTCATCAATTCTCCCTGTTCTTTTATCGACTTATTCTCAATCGATTCACAGATGCAACTTCGACCCTATTTTCAATTTCTGTCTGATCTCCTGAGTTCAATCTGCTTTTCTACTCCCGATTCACCAGCAAACCCCGTTCATTCTTTTATCCAGCATTTTAATCTCGACATAAACAACCACAAATCCCTTAATTCATCAGTTACAACGACATCTCCTTTGAATCAGCAGCAGCCAAACCTATTGATTTAATTACTTAAACATCACCACAGAACCCTTGATTTCATCTCTCAATCGAATCTATCTTTGATTCTTCTCTTTCAATTACTCTCGATCTCTTCTTTCAATTCATCAGCAAACCCATCTTCTCTTCTCGACTTGTTCTTCATATCAGCTCTCGGTCCAACAGAAATCAATACATACCCCATCTCAGTTTCAGCTTCTTCTCATCTCGATTTCAACCCTCTCTTCCATCTCTGTATTCAACAGCAGCAACTCGTTCTCTTTCTCTCTCGATTAACAGCAGCAACTCGTTCTCTCTCTCGATCGATTAATAGCATCGAACCCTAATTTCTTCTGGGTTTCAATCTGCTCAGGTGTAGGAAACGAGTAAATGAAAACTGTGAGAAAGAGAGCTTCTTCTCGATTTAGGGTAGGATAGTGAAGTGGGTTTGGATCCAGGTTTCGGGTTTGGATCCTGTTTCGGGCCATGGATAGGGCCAGGCCCAATTGGATGCTATCCGGCATAACCATCCTCTGGATAAGGGCTACCCGGTGTTAGTAACACCCACTTCTTTGAGTGATAAGGGGTACCACAATGAGAGCCCCTTAACCACCCCTGGGTTCCAAATAGTCTTCGCCCTTGATGAAATGACAAGTTTGCCCTTTTTGCTCAAATAGTGTAATTTCTTCCTCTTTTCCTCCGTGTGACTCCAAAGTAGCTACAAAACTCAAAACACACATAAAATACATAATTCACACGAAAAATAGCAAAGAAAGCATAAACTACTAGATAGTAAATACGGTGTATTCTACACCTATCAAATTCCCCCACACTTAGACTTTGCTAGTCCTCGAGCAAATCAAACCAAAACTTACAACTTCAAAGCGTTCCAAAATACAAGCATCCAAAGAGTTATGAGGACATAGAGTTTACGCATGCTAGTAATAAGAAGTTAGAAATACTAAAGAACATATTCTCATTCTTAAATGTTGAGTGAGAAATAACCACACCATAATGAGAGAATGCGTGTTTGAGAAACGATCAATAAGCATTTCGCCTCGACTTTTGCCTCACCAAAAAGGATTTTATGATAATTGCACTCAAAAAGACGGCTTTTTTATGGTTCTCACATGTGTGCAGGTAGGAATGAAGAGAGAATTCCTGCAACACGTTGAATGGTGGGAAGGATAACTTCCGAAATTTTGAAAAACCCACATGTTTTAATATTTTGAAAAACCATTTTTCTGACGATCTCTAAGAAAGGAAATCAACCATTTTTATCGAGGATGAGATTACTTACTCACCTTCACATCCGATCGCCAATTATGATAACACCACTCTCACGGCATCCAATAGAAACGTCTTCCGCTCCTCGTCTTGATCTCCTTGGTCTTCGGTTTCAACTATTAATGATAAACTCTTGATCTTCGTAATTCCTTGACAATTTGTAACTATTTTACCTTAAAACCTTGTCGCTTGAAACTTTCTTATAAATTTTCCTTTTCCACGGCTTATTAAATAAAACAAATATTTCTCTTGTTTTTTTTTTTTTTCTTCAAATTTTTTCAATTTTTTCAATTTTTTTTTTTTTTTTTTTTAAAGAGAAATTAAATACAAAATAAACCATGGCCGTGGGAGAAGTATTTTACCGCTTGATTCTTCACAACTTGTATCGTCTTGAAATCATAAACTTCAAAGATTCTCACCTTTTAATTTTCTTCGCTTTCATGAATAAGTCTTCATACTTGGATATAGAATTACCTCATTGTATTTTGCTTTACTTGAATTTGAAATTTGCTCTTTTTCTCGTTCCGTTGCTTATAAACCTTAAACTTTTCCAACTTTTCTTGTAGATTTTGGTGTCGCTCCTTGTTGATGATGATGGTGTTTCTATGGATCCGTTGTTGTTGCGAGAAAGAATGGTGCTAACTGCAAATCGAACTACAAGAAGGAAGCTCTCATCTATAGACGTCACCCTCATGATTGACAAAATTAGCACTCAAGAGATCAAAGAGTAGTGCTTCTATTGGTGGGAGGTTGGGTAGCTCACCATTCTACCCGGAATTTACTTACGGTGACAAACACTCAAAAGAAGCTCTTTAGTAGATGGAAAATTTCTGGTCGGTGCCTCACATGATATGAATACGGGTAGTCTCCACTAATGATTGATCGGCAACTCTAATAACGCATTTCTCCCGTGCACCAAATTCACATCACCGGCATGATTAAATCCATTATTTAACACTCAAACAAACAAGAAATCCGAATGTAGTTCTCTAACATTTCCAAGTTCAATTATGTCGGTCAAAATCTCTATGTAAACATACATAGAAGTATGCTAGTGACTCTAAAATCTTTAAAAGTTGGAGTTTCTATGTAAAACCCTTTTTTTTTTTTTTTTTCAAAATTTTTTAATTTTTTTTGTAATTTTTGTTTTAAAAACATGCTTAACCACTCCCCCACACTTAAACCTTACATTGTCCTCAATGTAATTGAATCCTCCTAGTAAAGTCAAGGTGGGAAATTTTAACATGATAAGGAACAAGAAAAAAGAAATAACAAAAGCAAAAGGATAAGAAATACAAAACCGATGGGTTGCCTCCCATTAAGCGCTTGTTTTAAAGTCGACGGCCCGACTTAGCTCTTTGCGGCACATTACTCCTCCAGGGGAGTGCATCTTGAAGTCCAATCACGTCCACATGCTCCGTTGGAAAGTTTTCATAATATGGCTTTAACCTATGGCCGTTGACTTTCAAATGTTGTCTGTTTTGTTGCTAACAATTTCAACTGCACCATGAGCATAAACATTAGTAACAACAAATGGTCCCACCCAACGGGACTTAAGCTTTCCCGGAAATAAACGTAAACAAGTATTAAATAAAAGGACTTTTTGCCCCATAACAAAACTTTTCCGCGAAATCATCTTGTCATGAAAAAGCTTAGTCTTTTCCTTGTAAATCCGGGCACTCTCGTAAGCATCATTACGTATCTCCTCTAGCTCATTAGTTGTAACTTCCTTTGTTTCCCGCTTCATCATACTCCATGTTGAATTTCTTTATCGCCCAATAAGCCTTATGTTCAAGTTCAACCGGAAGATGACAAGCCTTGCCATAAACCAACCTATATGGAGACATACCAATTGGTGTCTTATACGTCGTTCTATACGCCCAAAGTGCATCATTGAGCTTAAATCTCCAATCTTTCCTTGTGGTATTCACTGTTTTCTCAAGAATGGACTTGATCTCACGATTTGAAATTTCCGCTTGTCCACTAGTTTGTGGATGATAAGGCGTACCAATTTTGTGTGTTATGTTGTACATCTTGAGGAGAGCGTGGAAAGCCTTCTTGAAATGTGAGCCTCCATTGCTTATCACCACCCTTGGTGTACCATGCCTTCGCATTATTTGATCAACCCCATATTTCCATAAGTATGGTTCATCCCACACATATTGCTTAGCTACCTTCTTAAGTTTCATCTTTTGGAAGTTGGACATTGTACTAGGTACTTTCCTTGTCACCAAGTAATTCACTATATCCGCATACCAAGGTGTTGATTCTTCCATGGAGAAAAGTTGTTCGTCCGGAAAGCGGTCATGTAATGGAAGTTCCTCTTGAGACATAACAAGCCTACTAAGATGATCCTTAACGGTATTCTCCACACCCCTCTTATCACGAATTTCTATGTCGAACTCTTGTAACAATAGGATCCACCGAATTAATCTTGGCTTAGCTTCTTTCTTCTTTATTAAGTGTCTTAGTGCGGCATGATCGGAATACACAATAACCTTTGTACCCACCAAATATGATCGAAATTTTTCCAACGCAAAAACTATAGCCAATAACTCCTTTTCCGTGGTAGAATAATTGATTTGTGCATCATTAAGGGTCCTAGATGCATAATAGATAACATGGGACAACTTGTCCACTCTTTGACCCAAAACGGCTCCAACCGCATAATCACTAGCATCACACATTAATTCAAATGGAAGATTCCAATCCGGTGATTTGATAATTGGCGCACTTGTCAACATCTCCTTTAATTTATCAAAAGCATCCTCGCATTCCTTGTTGAAGTCGAAAGGTACCTCCTTTTGTAATAACTTGCACATCGGCATGGAGATTTTGGAGAAATCCTTGATAAACCGCCTATAGAAACCTGCATGACCAAGAAAAGAACGGATCTCCCTCACCGAAGTGGGATATTGTAAGTTTCTTATTAAATCTATCTTTGACTTGTCCACTTCGAGCCCTCGAGAGTACACAATGTGACCAAGTACTATGCCGTGGTTTACCATAAAGTGACATTTCTCCCAATTAAGGACAAGGTTTGTGTCTATGCACCGTTTAAGAACTAGTTCAAGGTTATTTAAACAACCATCAAAAGAATTGCCATAAACACTAAAGTCATCCATAAATACCTCGATGATGCGCTCCACATAATCCGAGAATATACTCACCATGCATCTTTGAAAAGTAGCCGGCGCATTGCAAAGGCCAAACGGCATCCGTCTATATGCAAACGTTCCAAACGGACAAGTGAAAGTGGTCTTCTCTTGGTCCTCCCCCAATAACAATTTGGTTGTATCCCGAATAACCATCCAAGAAACAATAATAAGAATGCCCCGCTAACCGCTCCAACATTTGATCAATGAAAGGTAAAGGAAAGTGATCCTTTCGGGTTGCGGAATTAAGCTTTCTATAATCAATGCACACTCTCCAACCGGTTTGAACTCTTGTAGGAACAAGTTCATCGTCTTGATTTCGAACAACCGTAACTCCGGACTTCTTTGGTACCACTTGTACCGGACTAACCCACTTGCTATCGGAAATTGGGTAGATTACCCCCACACTTAGCAATTTGAGTATCTCTTTTTTCACAACCTCCATCATGGGAGGATTAAGCCGACGTTGAGCATCACGTACCGGCTTCACGTTCTCTTCCATTAGAATCCGATGCATGCACATGGATGTACTAATGCCTTTGATGTCCGCAATTGTCCACCCAATAGCCGTTTTGTGCTCTCTCAAGACTCTAAGCAAACGGTCTTCTTGTACCGGTGTGAGGTTCTTAGAAATAATCACCGGAAGCTCATCTCCATCTCCCAAGAAAGCATACTTCAAATGGTCCGGAAGCGTCTTCAATTCTAGCTTGGGCGCCTTCACAATAGATGGTACAAGTATTTCATCATTCACGGGTAAAGAAATATATGAAACATTACCCTTTTTAGCTTCTTGCAATGTCGCCAAAGCTCCACACATCTCCACCAATTCCTCGGAGATTTCAACATCCAAGTTAGACAAGCCATGGACGTCCAATTCAATGCTCTTTTGCAACACCACATCAAGTTTATCCTCTTGGTTCAACTCCACCATTTGTTGCGCTAATGAATCAACCACATCAATGGAGTAAACGGAATGCACATCACTTGGGTAGCGCATGGCTTCAAATATATTAAAGTGTATTATCTCCTTGTCGAATTCCATAGTGAGTGTACCCTTATCAACATCAATCTTCGTCTTTGCGGTTTTCATGAATGGCCTCCCAAGAAGTAAAGAAGTAGATGATCGGTTCTCATTGTTGTCCATATCCACCACGAAGAAGTCCACCGGAAAAATAAGCTCATTTACTTGCACTAGCACGTCTTCTACAAGCCCCTTAGGATATATGTTAGACTTGTTTGCCAATTGGATAATAACTCTTGTCTCTTTCAAAGGTCCAAGATTCAAGGAGTCATATATTTCGGCCGACATCACACTAATGGAAGCTCCCAAATCAAGTAAAGCATGTTCAAACCTTTGCTTACCAATAGTAATTGGCACCGTGAAACCACCGGGATCCGTGCACTTTGTAGGCATCTTCTTTAATAGCATAGCCGACGCACTCTCGCCAACTTTAGTAATTTCATTATCAAGCAATCTATCCTTCTTGATGCATAATTCCTTCATGAACTTGGCATACCTTGGAATTGTTTTGATGGCCTCAATGAATGGTATATTGATTTCAATCTTCTTGAAGATATCCATAAGTGCCTTGTCTTGAGCTTCTTTCTTGGATTTAGCAAAACGACTAGGAAAAGGAGGTGGAGTAGTGAAAGTAGGCACCGGTTCCTTTGATTGATCGGTTGGTGTTGAATTCTCCTTTGGTGCGGCTTCCTCCTTATCTTTGACTACCTCTTCAATAGCTTCTTCATGATGACTTGGACCCTCCACTTGTCTTCCACTTCTTAAAGTAACCGCATTAACATTCTCTCTTGGATTCACAAATGGTTGTGAAGGAAGTTTTGTGGATGCTTGAGATTTTAATAGGTTCACATCGGTCGCCAATTGTCCCATTTGAGTTTGTAAATCCTTGATAGCCGAATCGGTCTTTTGTTGATTTTGTTGAAACAATGACGTAATACCTTGCATCATGACATTAAGCTTATCATCAATTGAAGAATCACGTTCCTTGACTTGTTGTGGTTGAAATTGTTGAGAACCACCTTGTTGTTGAGGTTGGAAACGTGATTGTTGAAAACCACCTTGTTGCGCATATGGATTAGGAGCCGCCGCTTGCTTGTTTGCATAACTAAAGTTAGGATGATCCTTCCACCCGGGATTATAGGTATTGGAGTATGGATCGTACCTTGACCTTTGATTTGGATATAAAGCATTCACTTGTTCGGTCTCACCATCCGGAATAATTACCGCGGCCATCCTTTGAATCATTATCTCCATGTTACTCATCCTTTGATCAAGATATGATAAAGAATCACTAACTTCATGCACTCGCCTAACCATTGGTTCATCCCTTGTGTAGAATTGTTGCGAGTTTGCCGCCATACTTTCAATCAACTCTCTAGCTTCGGTCAAAGTCTTGTTCATTAGTGCACCACCACCCGCGGCGTCAAGAAGAGACCTATCACTTGGGTGAAGAGCTTCATAGAAGTATTGGAGTATCATAACATCACTAAATTGATGGTGTGGACAGCTTGCCACCAACCTCTTGTATCGCTCCCAACATTCATACAATAATTCTCCCACTTGTTGTTTGAATCCACAAATCTCCTTGCGAATTTGAGTAGCTTTGGATGCGGGAAAATATCTCTCGAGGAAAAGTTTCTTCATACCATTCCATGTTGTGATACTTCCGGAAGGCAAATAATATAACCATTCCTTAGCATTACCCGCCAAAGAAAACGGGAAAGCTTTCAACATTGCTCCATCCACATTAGTCTCCGGTGGAAGCATAGCCATAACTATGGTATAGAAGTCCATAAGATGTTTGTTTGGGTCCTCATTCACCATGCCATGGAACTTTGGTAACTCTCTAATCAACCCCGGCTTGATCTCGAAGGTTGAGTTAGTTTGGATACACCATTGTTGTGTATCAAGCTTGTGAGAAGCTAGGTCCTTTAGTGTACGTTCAGCCATTATTTCTTCCTCTTTGTCCGAATCACTTGATGAAGAAGGAGGAAGTGGAGTGTTAATCGCTCGAATGAAATCCTTTAGTTGAGTCTTGGGATCGAAGAAGTATTGGACTCGGTCTACCCCCTTTAAGCATTCACCAAAGGTATACACCTGAAACAAGATTCTCACAAACTAAGTTAGATACGGTAAAGAATCTAACAAAGCAAGAATAAAGCAAAAAGAAAAATAAAAACAACTAAAAATCGCCCGTTGCTCCCCGGCAACGGCGCCAAAATTTGATACGTGTCGTAGGTGCAATCAAATTAATCAATATTTCCACTCAATTAAAAAAAATAATATAATGGAAGTCAAGTTCGTTCCCACGAGGAGCAAGAGATTCTAGTTGTAAAAATTGTCACGAAAGGGGGTGTAAAAAGCAAAAGAAAATAAACAAAGCAATTAAAAGATAAAGTTGAAAGCAATAAGAGAGACAAGATCAAGGAATCCTTCTTCGTTGCAAAACAATGAATCAAGTTATGTTCTTTTCTACTTGTTATTAGTCACAGATTATCACCAACCGTAGGATAGCAGGTCCGCTTAGCTAGCCCCAAAATCCCTAATTTCACTGAGTAACAGGTCCGCTTAGTTATCAGATTCTATTCAAAAGAACCACCCCGAGGTTCGCTTACAAGATGTAATTCCCTGAATGCATTAAGATCTATGAATTTAGGTTTAGTACTAGTAGTTAAACTCGGTTCGCTTGGTCCACTTTCTAGCGTTGTTTTTACACACAATCGCTCCACGGAATCCCTCCGCAAGGTCTCGTGTTTTCTACTTGTGTAAAGAGTCAAGAAACGATTACTTATCCCCTAACTTTCACTAGCATTAGATTAAATCGACAAATCAATTTAGTTGGCCACCCAAACAATCTATCAATCAATCATGAATGTCTTTAAGATCATTCCTATTAGTAAAAACAAACGATAATCATGTGAAAAACTTCAAGATAGAATTGAAAACAAAAACTCAAAACATGTTAAGAACTAGGAATTCATCCTCAATCATTAATAAAATTAGCTACTCATGTTTTTGAAATTCACACAAATAATAATAATTAAAAGGAGAATTTTTAAGTTCACACAAATAATTAAGAAGAAGAATTTTTGAAAACAAAAACACAAGTGTTGTGTGTGTAGAGAGGTGTGTATAGAGAGGTAGAAAACTTCTCTATTTATAGGCTTCAATATTCTCCAAATCTTCCAAGGAATAGAATCCTTTTCCTTTAGCAATTCAATTTCCAAATCCAAGCTTTTCTCAACTCTTCCACCTTCTCTTTCCAAATTTGAGCCCAATTCCACAAACCCATGAGTTTAGATGATTCTAGAGAATTCTTCACCCAATTTCCAAATCCAAGTCTTCACACCCATGAGAGAAATCCATAGAAAATTCTGGATTTTTGGCTCGCCGGAAAATCGGTATTGTGGCTCGGAATCCTAGGAATAGTCGCCGCCGCCACCCGAATTCTCAAGCCGTCAATGGAATATTCGACGGAATATTCCGTCAGTCCACCGTTAGGACTAACGGTCAAAAGTCAAACTTAACGGTCGTCGTCAGTCAATGAGTCAAGGGGTGAGTCATCAGTCGAACAAAGAGTCGACTAGCTAACTCGGCTGACTGGTCCTAGCCAGGCTACTTGCCCAGGCCAAATTTGTTGCAGTTGTGCAGTTTTCTGTGCACAGCCCAGATGGCTGTATCCTTCCCTGTAATTCAACTTCATTGTCTTGCCATCAGCATCACAAGCCCTTCCTGTAAGCAACCTTCGCTGCATCCGTAGCTCCAGCAACTCCTCAGCATTACATAGCATCTCTGCTTCACTCCCATTCTCGGATAGCAACCACCACTTTGTCTTGACACTTGCAATCTTCTCTAAACCAGGCCATGGCACCGATGCTCCAAGCCTAGCCAGATCCCGCAACCTCAATGTTAAGCCACCAAATCACCGCCACCACTTCCATAGCCCAAGCTCATTATCTCAAGCATAACCACCAGCTCAACACTCCATCTTCTCATATTCGAAACCATGACACACGGCCATCAAACCAATTCTCTCAATGCCCATTTCTTTTTCTCAGTTGAAGCTCTCAAATTTTCCTCAGTCAACACCCCATTCTTAGGTTAAGCCACCAGAACTCTACCAATTGAAACCAAACCCAACTCAACAACCTCATCATCAACTTAGCACATCCCTCTTCCATCTCCTATTCATCTAAGCGACTTCGGTTCCAACTTCGGCTCTTCCCGGTCCATGTTTCCACTGCAATTTCAATTACATCCTTGCCTCATGTCTCATTGTCTCATTCATTGCGAATCCACCAAGTAGCATACCTCCAGTGCTGTTGCTATGTCTTGGCAAACCACAAGACCCGTCAATCTCTATCAATTCCTTCTCAACCTCAGTCCGTTAAAAACATCAAACTCTTCCCTGTATTTTCAATCAATTTCAGCAACAACTTGCCTCTGAATCGCCTGCAGAAACAGTCTCTAAACCCATCTCTGATTTCAACTTCATCAATTCTCCCTGTTCTTTTATCGACTTATTCTCAATCGATTCACGAGATGCAACTTCGACCCTATTTTCAATTTCGTCACGATCTCCCGAGTTCAATCTGCTTTTCTACTCCCGATTCACCAAAGAAACCCCGTTCATTCTTTTATCCAAAGATTTTAATCTCGACATCAACAACCCCAAATCCCTTAATTCATCGATTCTTTTGCGACATCTCCTTTGAATCAGCAGCAGCCAACCCTATTGATTTAATTACTTAAACATCACCACAGAACCCTTGATTTCATCTCTCAATCGAATCTATCTTTGATTCTTCTCTGCCTCAATTACTCTCGATCTCTTCTTTCAATTCATCAGAAACCCATCTTCTCTTCTCGACTTGTTCTTCATATCGACTCTCGGTCCAACAAATCAATACATACCCCATCTCAGTTTCAGCTTCTTCTCATCTCGATTTCAACCCTCTCTTCCATCTCTGTATTCAACAGCAGCAACTCATTCTCTTTCTCTCTCGATTAACAGCAGCAACTCGTTCTCTCTCTCGATCGATTAACAGCATCGAACCCTAATTTCTTCTGGGTTTCAATCTGCTCAGGTGTAGGAAACGAGTAAATGAAAACTGTGAGAAAGAGAGCTTCTTCTCGATTTAGGGTAGGATAGTGAAGTGGGTTTGGATCCGGTTTCGGGCCATGGATAGGACCGACCCAATTGGATGCTATCCAGCATAACCATCCTCTGGATAAGGGCTACCCGGTGTTAGTAACACCCACTGCTGAGTGATAAGGGGTACCCTGAATGAGAGCCCCTTAACCACCCCTGGGTTCCAAATAGTCTTCGCCCTTGATGAAATGACAAGTTTGCCCTTTTTGCTCAAATAGTGTAATTTCTTCCTCTTTTCCTCCGTGTGACTCCAAAGTAGCTACAAAACTCAAAACACACATAAAATACATAATTCACACGAAAAATAGCAAAGAAAGCATAAACTACTAGATAGTAAATACGGTGTATTCTACACATATCATTACTAGATTGTGTAATGAACTTTAGGTTGATTCCATGTCTATAAAACTATGTTTAAATACATGAGTTTAAGGAAGTAAACTTGCAAAACTTGTTTGATAATTGAAAGGAGTCAATGGGATTGGTGGTCCGATTCCTACTGGGATTTATAACAAGACCGATCCCTATTGGGGATCCATAGCAGGACCAATCCTTATTGAGGATCTCTTGCAAAAAATGATCCTAATAGGAAAACATATTTCCGGTTTCATACGTAATTTAGGGTTTGTGTGAATTTCGGAATATGAGTTGCTATCTAGGAAATTTCAAGATGTCGACATAACGAATAATCAGAACACGTGCTAAATTCTTATTCTTTCATTGTTCAAAGATATTCCTAGACACTCAAGGTGGACCCCAAACATAAATTATCTGAGAATCTTTTATTAGTTGGATATATTAATAAAGTATACTTGTATGCTAGCTAATATTGAGTTGTCATCCATGAGAGCTTTCGGTATATTAGTTGGATATTGTCGGAATTAGACAAAGCCGAAAATTGATGTTTGTTTCATATTTTTGATATTTTTGGTTATGGAAATTCCTTGTTGTCCAAACTACCTTGGTCTATAAATAGTGAAGTTTTTTCTTCTTACAAACTTATGCTGACACTCGCACTTCATTTTGTAATCAAGGTGATAGCCGACTAATAGTATTACTTGTAATATTATTCTAGATAGGAAAGTAACCTAATTAAGCAAAATCATATGAAGCACGGATACTGATACAACGATACGAATACGGGGATTCATCAATTTTCAAAAAATAAGGATACGGGATACGTAGTGATACGTTTATTTATTAAAAAAAATTAATTTTAATAATTATTTATTTTAGCAAAAAGAATCACGTAATATAAAAAAAATCATAAATACTTTCCGGAATATTAAACAAAACATATAAAAACTATCTAATATCCCGCTCACCCATCACTCATCAATATTGTATTTATCAAAGAGCACCGATTCTAGTTCTGGCTCGTCAAGTGAAAGATTTGCAACTTCAAATTCTCCCACACCGTGTAGTGGAACAAATGCATTTCCAATGATATCCCACATTCTAGTTTCTCCTTTCGTATAATTTTACTTTTTCATGAAAGGAGACGAAGATTACTATGAACAAATTTTGAAGACGTCCCCAAGTATCCCCAAGTATCTGACACTGATAAGGCATCCTATACGGATATGTCACCTATTTTGAAGTATCCGTGTGATCGTGTGTCAATCCGTCAAAAATAATTTCACTTTCTTACGCACTAAATTTAAATGAAGCACAAGGTAAGGAAGAGTTCGTATCCACAGAGAGGCGTTTGTTGTTATGTAAATTTCAGTTTCTAAAATAACCCAAGGTATGTTTGTTGTGTTTAAGAAAATAAAAGTAATTGAAGCAAAGTAAATAGTTTGAGAAATCAATAAGGAGAGGATATTGGTCAAGGGATAGTATCATTCACAAACATGTATTTTCATCGATGATTAGAATTGGTAATTTAATCTCGTATTTATTAAAAGTCCTAGGATATCTTGATCGCAAGTATAACCCGTTAATTCCTGTTTTCATCACAACCACATTAAAAGATCGTATGTGAATTCTTCGTCAAAGCAACCTAAAGTGTAAAAGCACAATTAAGTTTAACTCCCTAAGAGCATTAAGTTTTATGGAATAAGACTCATCAATGCAAACGAATGTGTAAAAGCACTAGACGTTTTAACAAAAGTTATGATTCACTTGTGACTAATAGGATGTATCACTACAAGCACTAACCACAATTATGCTACTTAGAATCAAGGGATAAACAACTTTTTCGTATTGAAAACCCTAATATAGCTCTAGAGATGAACACAAATCGGATTGATTCCGGACTCAACCTAACAAGTTTTCAAATCTTATAACATTATTAATTGTGAATCACAAACAATAATTACTGAGACAAAACTAATTCATTGAATCAAAAGCATGTTGAGAAATCAACTTTTATCCCATAACCAATAAGATGTTTAGCTACTCATAGCTATGGAGTTCATCATCATCAATATTCAATAATAAACAAGGAAGAAGAAGAACAAAACCAAACCCTAGAAGTGTAAACAAAAGTGGCTCTCCCAAAAGAATTCCCAAGAAAAAGATATGATAAGATGTTTTATGTGTTGTAGAAAACCTCCTCCATGTTGCATTGCTTAATAGCCCAAAACGCTTTATGCTCAATTTCCACGGGTAAGTGACAAGGTTTACCATACACAAGCCTAAAAGGAGACATTCCAATTGGTGTTTTATATGCGGTTCTATACGCCCACAAAGCATCGTTAAGTCGCATGCTCCAATCCTTCCTTGTTGGGTTCACCGTCTTTTCTAGAATTGATTTCACCTCCCGGTTAGACACCTCGGCTTGGCCATTGGTTTGGGGATGATAAGGTGTTGCAATCTTGTGCGACACATTGTACTTCCTTAACAAGCTTTGCAAGAACCTGTTTTTGAAGTGAGAACCCCCATCGCTAATTATCGCCCTTGGAATTCCAAACCTTGCAAAAATATTAGCTTGCACGAAATCTGAAACAACTTTAGAATCATTAGTTGGGGTGGCTTTAGCTTCCACCCATTTCGAGACATAATCAACCGCAAGTAAGATATAAAAATTCCCATGGGAGTTGACAAAAGGCCCCATAAAATCAATACCCCATACATCAAAAACTTCAATAAATTGAATAAAAGTTTGTGGCATTTGATTTCGGACACCTAGATTGCCGGTTCTTTGACACCTATCACAAGTTGTACAAAATATATGCGCATCCTTAAACAAAGTTGGCCAATGAAAACCACTTTCAAGTACCTTGTGCGCGGTTCTCTTACTCCCAAAATGTCCTCCGCAAGCATAAGAGTGACAAAAAGACAAGATAGAGTTAAATTCAGATTCGGGCACGCACCTGCGTATTACTTGGTCACTACCATGTTTCCATAAGTATGGATCATCCCATATGTATTGGTTCGCTAACCTCTTAAGTTTGTCCCTCTCGGCCACGAGACAAGTTACGTGGGATTTGTTTAGAAACTAAGTAATTGACAATATCGGCATACCATGGTTCTCCAAAGGCAATCGAGAAAAGTTGCTCATCCGGGAAACTTTCACGCAACGGGATAATCTCCTTGTCCACAGCAAGTCGGCTCAAGTGATCCGCAACGGTGTTCTCAATCCCTTTCTTGTCTTTGATTTCAATATCAAACTCTTGCAAGAGTAATATCTATCGTATGAGCCTCGGTTTCGCCTCTTTCTTTGTAAGCAAGTATCTAAGTGCTTTGCATGATCGAGAAAAAACAACAACTTTTGTACCAATTAGATAAGAGCGAAACTTTTCTAAAGCAAAAACAATGGCTAATAACTCCTTTTCAGTGGTTGTGTAGTTTTGTTGAGCCTCATTTAACGTTCTAGAAGCATAATAGATAGCATGAGGAAGCCTCCCCACACGTTGCCCAAGCACCGCACCAACCGCATAATCACTAGCATCACACATGAGTTCAAACGGCTTACTCCAATCCGGTGGTTTAATGATAGGGGCTGAGATCAAAAGTTCTTTCAAACGATTGAATGCCGCCATACATTTCTCATCAAAGTTAAAAACCACATCTTTTTGCAATAAGTTACAAAGTGGTGATGCTATTCTGGAAAAGTCCTTGATGAACCTACGATAAAAACCTGCATGACCAAGAAAAGAACGTATCTCCCTCACCGTAGTGGGAGGGGTTAGAGCACGAATAAGGTCTATCTTAGATTTATCAACTTCCAAGCCTTTAGAAGATATTATATGGCCTAAAACTATGCCATGAGTTACCATGAAATGGCACTTCTCCCAATTTAGCACAAGATTTGTTTCAACACATCGTTCAAGGATTAGAGACAAATTGTTCAAGCAAAGGTCAAAAGAATCACCAAAGACACTAAAGTCATCCATGAACACTTCGATTATGTTTTCAACATATTCCGAAAAGATACTTACCATACACCTTTGAAAAGTAGCCGGAGCATTGCATAGGCCAAAAGGCATCCTTCTATAAGCAAAAGTACCGAAAGGACAAGTGAAAGTGGTTTTCTCTTGGTCCTCCGGTGCTATCACAATCGATTATAACCCGAATAGCCATCAAGAAAGCAATAGTAAGAGTGTCCACTAAACGTTCAAGCATTTGATCAATAAAAGGTAAAGGAAAGTGATCTTTTCTAGTGGTGGCATTCAATTTTCTATAATCAATACAAACCCTCCAACCGGTTTGCACACGAGTTGGGACAAGTTCATTCTTATCATTCTCCACCACCGTCACACCAGATTTCTTTGGTACCACTTGTACCGGGCTTACCCACTTGCTATCGGATATGGGGTAAATAACACCCACTTCCAAAAGCTTGAGTATCTCCTTTTTCACAACTTCCATCATGGGAGGATTCAAACGACGTTGCGCGTCCCTTTTAGGCTTTTGCATCATCCTCCAAACGAATTTTGTGCATACAAACGGCAGGGCTAATACCCTTGATATCGGCAATTGTCCATCCTATGGCCGTCTTGTACTTCCTTAGCACCCTTAGAAGTTTTTGCTCCTGTAAATCATTAAGCTTATTAGAAACAATCACCGGTAACTCTTCATTATCACCCAAGTACAAGTACTTAAGGTGGTCGGGAAGAGGTTTCAATTCTAAAATCGGAGATTTAATAATTGAAGGTACAAGCTTTTCATCACTGCATGGTAAAGAAATAAAAGAGATATTATGAGTTTTCGGGCATCCTTGAAGTGAATTAAGATCACCAAGAGCTTCCTTGACTTCATTACCACACTCTACACCATTATCCATGGATGTAGTTAACACGGTTTCCAAAGCATCATCACCGTTTAATTCAAACATTTGTTGTGCCAATGTATCCATCACATCAATGGAGAAACAAGAGTGGACATCGCTAGGATATCTCATCGTCTCGAAAATGTTGAAACGTATTATTTCTCCATCAAACTCCATAGTTAGCGTTCCCTTATCCACATCAATTATAGTTTTCGCCGTTTTCATGAAAGGACGCCCAGAAGCAATGGAAGAGACGAGTCCGGTGCACCTTCATCCATCTCTAACACACAAAAGTCCGCAGGAAATACTAGTTGATTAACCCGCACAAGAACATCCTCAACAATACCCATTGGGTAAACATTAGAGCGATCGGCTAATTGCAATACAATTTCAGCCTTTTAAGAGGACCAAGATCAAGTGAATTATACATTGACGCCGGCATAACATTAACGGAAGCACCTAAGTCCAACATAGCTTTGTTAAAAGTTGTGTTACCAATTTTGACTGGGAATGTCGAAACTACCCTATCCTTGCACTTAAGTGGGAGTTTGTGTTGTAAGATTGCCAAGCATTCTCCCCCACACTAAGCACTTCATTACCTTTGAGCCTTTGTTTGTTGGTACACAAGTCCTTCAACACCTTTGCATACTTTGGAACTTGCTTGATAGCATCAATGAGTGGTATGTTCACATGAATCTTTTTGAGAACGTCTAAAATCTCCTTTTCTAGTTCCGCCTTCTTAGAACTTGCAAATCTGCGAGGAAAAGGTAGAGGAGGAACATAAGTAGAAACCGGAGTTTTAGAGTTAGGAATAGGTACCTCGAAGTTTGGGGAGAATCCTCGACTTTCTCCTCCAAAACAGGTTCCTTTGGTGTCTCCACCTTGCCCAATCAAGAACTTCGGGTTGCACAAGTTGTGTACCGCTTCTCAACGTAATGGCATTGACACCCTCTTTTGGGTTAATAGGTTGAGAAGGAAGTCTCCCACTATTTTGTGCCTTCAAATTGTTGATATCAACCGCCATGGAGCCCATTTGTGTTTGCAACTCCTTAATAGCACTCTTAGTCTCTTGTTGACTCTCTTTGAACATGGTAGAAATACCTTGCATAAAAGTTTGAAGCTTTGCATCAATATCAGCACCTTGATTTTGCATGGATTGTTGCGCTTGAGGTTGCTGAAATTGTTGTCTCGGCTGGAATTGTTGTTGTTGAGGTTGAAATCCACTTGAAGAGTTGAAAGTAGGTTGTTGAACGGCTCCTTGCTTGTTAGCATAGCTAAAATTGGGGTGATCTCTCCATCCCGGATTGTAGGTGTTAGAGTAGGGATCATACCGTCTTTGTTGATTTGGAAAGATCGCATTAGCTTGCTCGTCTTCATAAGATTGAGAAGAAGTTGGTACAACCGCGGCTGCAACTTGTTGAAGCATTGCGTTCATGTTACCCATTTGTTGACGAAGTTCCTCCACCTCGCTTACTTCATTCACCCTTCTAAGAATCACATCCGAACCACGACTCAGAAATTGTTGTGAGTTCGCTGCCATGTTTTCAATCAACTCCCTAGCTTGTGCCACCGTCTTGCTAACTAGTGCACCACCACCCGCAGCGTCAATTAGATTCCTATCACTAGATTGAAGTCCTTCATAGAAGTATTGGATGATCATAGCGTCACTGAATTGGTGGTGAGGGCAGCTTGCAACCAATCTCTTGTACCGTTCCCAACATTCATATAAGGATTCTCCCACGTTTTGCTTCATCCCACAAATTTCCTTGCGAATTTGAGTAGCCTTTGATGCGGGAAAATATCTCTCCAAAAAGAGTTTCTTCAACCCATTCCATGTAGTGACACTTCCGGAGGTAAATAGTACAACCAATCCTTAGCACTATCCATTAAAGAGAAACGGAAAACCTTCAACATTGCACCATCCGCCTCAACATTTGCTTTGGAAGCATAGCAGTGACAATGGTGTGGAAGTCCAAAAGATGTTTGTTAGGATCTTCATTCACCATGCCATGGAATTTAGGTAATTCTCTAAGCAACCCCGGCTTAATCTCAAAAGTAGAGTTCGTTTGAATACACCCCTGTTGTGTATCAAGCCTATGAGAGGCTAAGTCCTTGAGTGAACGATTTGCATCACCCATTTCTTCTTCTCGTTGTCGGAAAATCTCTTCTCCTACTTCCTCCTCGTGCTCGTCCGTTGTGTTTCGCCTTGGTTGGAGTATTGTGCCGCGTCGAGTAGCTATCCCGCACCTTGGATAATTCCAATCCTTAGAAGCCAGATATTATGCACCTGAAAACAATTCTCCAAAACAAGTGAGAAACAAGACAAGAACCGAAAAGCAAAGATAAAAGCAGAAATTGTAAAAAGAAACTAAAAACTTAATAACAAGCCGTATGCCTCCCCGGCAACGGCGCCAAAATTTGACCGCTGTCATAAGCGACACAAATATAATTTCACTTTCTTACTACTCAAAATATAAATATAGCAAGGGCAAGAAAGGATCGATCCCACAGAGAGGTCTAGGTTGTCAGATTGTTATGGTTTCCTATATAAAACACCGGGTGGATTTTCTGATTTTTATAAACTAAGCAAATATAAAAACAAAGAAACAAATAAGCAAACAAATAAGATAGAAGAGATATTGGTTAAGGATTTCGTTTTCATTCACTAACATGCTTTTCACAATAACTAGAATTGATATTTAATCTCAACTTTTATCAAAGACCCTAGAATACCTTGATCGCAAGAATATCCCGCAAAATCTCCTCATGTCATCAACAAACACATTAAAAGATGCGAATATGAATTCTACCTAAAGGAACAACCTAACGTGTAAAAGCACTAATCAAGTTTAATTCCCTAGATGCGTTAAGTTCTATGAAATCAGGCCAATCAAAGCAATCGAACGTGGAAAGCGCACTAATCCGATTTAACAAAGGTTACGATTCACATATGATCATAAGAATATATCACTACAAACTATAATCATATTATGCTACTTGTATCCAAGGAATATCACTTTGCGTATAATAAACCCTAAACTAGCAATAGATGTGATTAGAAGTTCTACCAATTTGCAACTTGACAAAACAATCAATCAATCATAAAACAATATTTTTCGAGAATTGCAAACGATAGATATGAGACAAAACTAATATATTGAACAAAGAAACATGCTTTGTGAAATCCAACTATTCCATAACCAATAATAAACTTAGGTACTCATATTCAAGGAGTTCATCACAAGAAGAAAGAGAAAAGACTTCATGGTTCTAAACCCTAGAATACAAGTAGAGGAAAAAGAATTAGAAAAGATATCCTCAATTAGGTAAAAGTCCTCTCTTTTATAGCTCCACTCCTTCCAAAATTAGGTTTTGTCTTCAAAGTCCATTAGTTGGAAATTCACCGCCCACCATGGAGAGAAACCCGTGTAGAAATTTTGTCCCAAAAGCGCTCGCCGGAAAACTGGGATTATGGCGGAATCCCATGGAATAGTCGCGAGGAAAGTGTCTCAGGTGGCCGTAGGCAAAGTCCAACCGCCACCGGTCAACGGGTCGGGGCCGGTCGGGTCAAATCGGGTCAAGTGAGTCAAACCGGGTTAAATCGGTCAATTGTGTCACCGAGTCATGAGGTTGAGTCACCGGGCATGAGAGCTAACTGGCTCTGGCTGACTGAAGTTTATTTGGTTTGCCGTGGCCAAAGCAATTTTGCAAAGCCAAATTACGTGTTGCACCAGGATGGTGCATCACCACTTCAATCCCAGCCATAATGGCTTGCACACTTCCCTTGTAATCTACAGTATCAGTTCCATTCCATCACTCAACTTCAACAGCCATTGCATTCCCATGCTCTTTAGCTCAACTCAAGACCTACACTTTGCGCCCTGCAACCTTGTCAATAATCCCGAGCCACTACCACCAATCAACTGTCACATCGCCATCGCATCATAACTCGCAATTTCCATCTCGTGCAACCACTTCACAACAATCATCTTACCCATCTCTTCTAGCACCAAATCAATTTCGAACTTCCTGCCAGTTTAGTATCCCCACCAACAACCTCGAGGCCATCATTCCAATGCAATGCCACCTAAACATACATCTACCCATTCATTCAAAGGCATAAAGCATTACCACCAACCGCATAATTACGGACTCCATCTTCCTCAAACCGGACCCTTGGCATCATTTACACAACCCAAGACATGTTCACCAAAGACCAAGCACAAACCACCTCTAAATCCTGCAATATCTCCCCTTGTGACTCATATTAGCTCCATCTTCTTGTAACCTGTCAACCCAAAGCAAACACCACAAAATCTAGCTTCCAAATCCAGGCCACGACCGCAGTCGTGCTAGCCACGAACGACATAATCCACATTAACCTCTGAAATCTGTATACAATTAACCAACTCATGGCCAACATTTATTCACTGCCAACTGCTTCTCGATCAGGACCAAAATGCTTCACAAGTGCCAGGCACAGCCGCAAAACCACTCCGCTACCTGCTACCCCCATCACCGAATGCTTAACTTAATCACCACCAGCTCCATTCCCTGACCATTCACGTAGCTCTATCCACCACAGCAGCTCATCTTCGCGATTCTAAATCTCGACCAATAACCGGTTGCATAGCTCAACCAATTAGAATTCCGGACTGATTACCATTCCCCCGACTAGCTACGGTCCATCTCCCGGCCACATCGCCTTCACTTCCTTGTTAAGCTTGACCCAAAGCACCATCATCACGGGCGGTACCACCGTCTTCACTGTTGTTGCCTGCTGCGTTTGTTCTCGATCAAGAACATTCAAGTCGGCAGAATCGCAAACAAATACCACGACCAACACCACCTTGAGAACTCGGCTCGCCATTCATTACCTCGCCAATTTCAATTTCAACCCAAAAATCCCTAAAATCAATTGATGTTGTCTTGTCTTCAATTTCACCATGGAATTCATCTCAGGGACTTCATCCTTGTTCATGAAAACGCTTCAACATCCAATTCAAGCCAAACCCATCCTTTCTTTGCATTCTCGGATTCGAAATCATCATGAACCTCTACCTCAAACCCTAATTTCGTATTTCTTCTCAACAAATCCTAACTCCAAATTTCTCTCATCAATTCCTCCATCAAATCGCCCACAACCCGACTAAACTCGATTTGCATTCAACACCCATTAAATCTCTTCCATTTCCTTGAATCTCTACCTGATTTCAACGGCTAGTCATGGCTGCGTTTCTCTCTTCTTTTTTTCTCAATCTCGGATGAGAAATGAAAAATGGTTCCTCTCGTATGTTAGGTAGTAGGTTGGGATGGTTATCGCCACTGGTTGCTTCGATAAGGGCTAACCACATTGATGACGTGCTTCATAGAAATCTCTTACGTCCACTCTTTAAAGAATTCTATGGGATCAAGAAGCATTTAGAAGTACCATTGGTGGGAAACTAGAATCGTATAGTTATTTTAGTTTTGGATTATTGATTTGATTGACTAACGATGGTTGATCCTTGATACTCACTTAATTTGATATTTTGAGAGCCTTCTCTTCTGACATAAGTTACTCAAACTAGATCGAAGATCGACAAAGTTTAAATTTGTTTTTAGATTTGAATATAGCTTGTGATCATCCATTGTTAACAGACTCCGATTTTTGACAGTCTATGTCTATATTAGATCACGCAAGATGTGTGTCATATAAGTTGATATAGAAAAGATTGTGGTGTACTTGGTACCCTCGTCATTTAGAAACATCTTAAATATACGCCTTCATTGAGCTACAACTGGTGGATGAGAAATGAGAAAAACTGGATTGTACTTGTGTAACCCCATAAGGATGCGAAAACAACTTAAGAAACACGCAGATTTTTCGTGAAGTCTTTTTCATTCCCCAAGCGATCTGCTTATCATACTCTCATTGGATTCACAAATTATTCTTACTTGATTGAATCGCATGGTTAAATGCATAACTTCTAGCACAATTTTGTTAATCACACAAAAATGAGCTGCCAACCCTTGTGCATCACGATTTCCGAGGTTCATTGTTTCTTCATTAAATTCTTGAAATATGTTTACCAAATAGAGTTTCCTTGTTGATGTGTACCATTGATAGCATCTAGTGTAAAAACGACATAATTCCTTCAAATACATTTCATCTTCAACTATGGTAAATTTTGCACGCCGAACCCTGTTACTACAACCAGATTGAGGTTGCGTTTGGGAAATCATATTACAATAATTAGAGAATGGTGTATTATAGAGAATATATAAGTGAAAATGGTGAATTTTGAGTTAGATAAGAAGAAATGTGAATGAAAAATTGAGAAGTGTAGAGAAGGTGTGGATTGAAATGAGGTTGAAATTGATTATTTATAGGGGATAGAATTTGGCCCGTTGAATGATAACATACTAAGCAACGTACATATCACCATGCTACCAAGACTATGTGAACAGAAGAGGGTACCTAGTACGCCACCAACTTTTTTGTTTGTGAATTTATATGGACAAATTCCTTGGACGATCTCAAAAATCGATAGCGAAGGACAACCTAGTTTGTACTTAAATTGTAAAAAAATCCAAATTCTAATAAGATGAAGTCTTGCGATCACTTTCAAGATACAGATTCAACAAGAACAAGTCATGTTATATATAAACAAACAAAGCTTAAACTATTTATGTTGATTATCGTACCACTTGTGATATTTTAATTATACAAATAGACAATATAATGCGAAAAAAATAACGCAAAACACCAGAAATTTTGTTAAGAAACTACAATCTTGTAGAAAATCCCCGGGACCTAATCCGGACTAAACACATACTGATTTAAGATGTTACACTGCTTGCCTACTACCAGACTTCGGACTTATTGTAATAGAGACAAAGTATATGGCATTATACCCTCAAAGTTGCATTGATTCGGTTGTATTCAAGAACCTATAAAACTCGTAGGAGAATCCAAATTCTCTTTAAAAGTTTCCCCTAGATCTTCTAGTAGAACGCCAGTTCTCGTTAGAAGATGATTCACAGTTCATTGTGAAGATTAGTGTTAACTTACCTCTAACACGACACCTATTTGGTTTTCTTCAAATATGTTTCAATCAAGGTGATGGAATTATTTTCTTCGAGAAAAATCCAAAATAAAAAGAGTTATAAAAATATTTCTCAAGAATTATCGTTTAACCTCTTCAAAACTTATGCAAATACCTAATTGATTATACCTCACAGGATAATTCTAAAACAAGTTTAGATGTTAATCTTGTGGAACTACAAAATCAAAGACAGAAAAATCTTTGTAGTTTCTATCAATCTTATTCATCGATCAACAGTTCTTGAATGACCGTATAGAAAAAGAAACGGACCTTAGAATAGAGAAGAATTAGGATGATCAAGATAATTTTCCAGATATCGAGAACTGTCATGTAAAAGATAGTACAATCGGGCTTCACGAATTTCTTAGTGAAGACTTCAAAAAAAAAAAACGTAACTTAATTATGTTTCTCGAGGACGACAGTAGCCGCAACTAGGATACAAAAGTGCTAGGATTGAGATTCTAGTATGCAAAGAGTCCTCTATTTATAACGATGAACAATGATAGGTATCTTACAATCAAATATGAGTTAGTAAACTAGTTTTCGTGTTTACAAATTAATTTGATACCAAATAAGCTCAACTTTATGTAAGCATGTGATCATTTTTTCTAACTACAAAAAAGAATGCGCACCTGCGCATTTATCGATATAAGTTGTGTGCACCAAAAGGTTAGCCCAAGAATAATAGTAAAGTTGTCGATGAACCATCAATCAATAACATAGTTCAATAACTCTCAAGGAAAAAATTAGTTCGTGAACTAAACAAAACAATTTATCGTCTCAGAGTTCAGAAACTTTTTATGTTAACATATTCACGAATTGGTTGTGAATTCAACTTTCAACTACGAAACAAGTTTCCCAAGTTTACTTATTTAAACCATGTTTCTGAAATTGCTTTCAAACATAATTCAATTAGTGTAATAACGGACTATCAATTAGTGTAATGTTGATCAACAAAGTCCATAGATAAACTATATTTCGTAACCCCATATACTCAGGTTGTATAAAGCAACTAGTATATTCTTCCTTTATACTTTGATCATAGTATAATGACCAAGTCACCAATACTAGAGAAAAGTAAACAAACTTTACTTCGTATATTATATTTTCAATTAATATAGATTTGAATAAACAAAAAATAGAAATGCAACAAGTCAAGTCTGTTGTTACTAACCTCTTATTGAAGGATGATGTCTTTATTGATGTAATAAGAGCAAGAGCAACAAGTGCAAGCCTCAAAATTTCTAAGTTCCTAGTCTAACCTAACAAATTCAACTCCAGTAATCAAATCAAATAGTTTCGAGTTTTGGAACTAAATTTGACAACCAAACTTGACATACCAACGCTTGGTGGGTTCGGTCGACCAATGTTTAACAATTATAATTTTTAACCTTGTTTGAATAATTTAAGAAGAGGAAGGAGAAAAGAAGCGAGGGTTTAAGAGATCGACGAATGTAAAGTGCGAGATTTCACATGTTTGTTTTATAGCCGTTGTAAATTCAAATTTCGGTTCTCTGAGGTATGTTTGCGCAAGATATGGGTAATAATATAATATTAGTGAAACTTCATGTGGAATCCATGCTTCGCTCTTGGGTATTTAGAAACATTTTATTCCAGAATGTTATGTATGAAACCCATAAATAAGTTTTTTACACACAAAATATTCTCCTATATTTACAAGAATAATATAATCTCAATAACGTAAATAGCCAACTAAGAGGTGTATGATACTATTTTCTCTCCCGTAAAAATTTATCTAGATAGGGAATCATGAAACCCCTTGCATATTCACCAAAAAAAAACTACTAAACCAACAAGAATTTACAGAAGAGTTTTTTTCTCTTTTTGGTCAGTTAGCACGTCGGCATGTTTCATGCGAAAATTTCTTTTCCACCTTTTTTGTGCGAAAAAATCATTTTTCACTTTCCTTTTATTTGAAAATTTTGTGTTTATCTACGGATACATACTGTTTGTTGACATTTTTTAACGTAAGTGAAATAAAAGGGGCAAAAGTGGTGGGTGGGATTATTTGGCCGGTAGCGATATTTGGGTATTGGGTAGTGGACTGGGTGATAGGACCTTGAAATATGAAGGTGGAATTGATAGTTGGACTTTTAATTATAGTTGTGGAGTTAAAGATCTTGGCAGGATGAGGATTTTAGCTTGCGAAGTGTGTAAGGTAAGGAAGCATACTAGGTGTGTTGACATCGATGATGTTGCTGCAGTGTCATTGTTATTTGTCTGTGCTGTAAAGATACAACCTAGCTATTGCACATAAACTGAGGCTATGCCGCCTAAACAAGTTCAAAGTGATGGGTTCGAACAAGTTCATAGTGATGGGTTCGAACAAGATTGCATGGAAATTGAGGCTATGCTTGAACAAATCGAAACTGATTGGTTCGAAGATTATTCCAGGGAACCTGAGTTTACGACCTCAAATGTGTAAACTGCAAATGACATAAATATTAAATAGTGGCGAATATTTACAAAATGAAGCTTACCAAGCAATTTAAAGTAAGTTTATCAGTAATGTGCAATGGGAAAAAGCTCCATGTACAAATGCAATAGGCAAAAGCCATACTTTGGCCTGAGGACTTCAAATTTGGGGAAATTAGGAATATGTCCCATTTCCTTCTATTTTCCATGGATTATCTAGGTGATAATATATAGGGAGAGAAGTATTGCAAATCGTTATGTGAATCATCTATATAATGACAATCGTTTGATTGTCCCTCGTGAACTCTTTTAATGGGGACCGGATTTCATACTGCTAAATATTTCCTCGCTGAAAAGGATTTCCCTGTGTCGACTGATCCCGTAATTATGAGAAACATATTATCAGTGTTACGTGTAAGATTTTTACGATTTTGGAGCGAAAGATAAAATGGGAATATGCGGAAGTGTGAGTTGGCCTGGGGTGCGAATATGAGGCCACATGAACATTGAGTCCATGCACATGACATTGATTGTATTGTCACCGATTGTAAACAGTGAATATGATTAGATTTGGTAGTTAAATAACCAATTAACGAAAAATATTTGTGATGATAGTAAAACTTAACAGATTTGCACGTGATAGCGCAAGATGTTAACCTCAGAGCTTTCCTAAATAGTGATTTCTTATTGGTTGTTACTTACTACCAACAGGTAGTTTCTTTTCACTCATGTTGCATTGGCTTAGTATTCTACTGAACCCTAGTTTTCTCAAATATCTAAATAGATTCACGTTGTTGTTGGTTCTATTGTTATATTTAATCATATTCCGTTTCAGCTAGTTGGTGGAATTCCAACTTCTCAAGGAAGTCCAATTGATGATAGAGTATATATGGGTACACCGGGATCATTATACACGTAATTATGGAAGTTTATATTCAACTCATGATCCCATTTGTATCTCAGTGATCGGGAGATATCGAGCTGACAATAGGTGTTACAATATGTGGGCTAGAATATTGCGATAATGCAACGGTGCACTTACAAGTTGGTGAGCACATGCATAATAAATATAAGATTGGTTATATCTGGATTTATTATAAAGTTATTTATATTGGTAATGGCTCATGTTGTGCAAATATGACCGATCAAGTTTAAAATAAATATATATGAATAATAGATATTAAAAGTGTGTTTGGATTGCGGAAAAAAAAAAGATTTTATTATACTATAGAAAGGAACCATCTACCAGTATCACATATGTTACAAATTTTGTAATTATGTTTCGTTAACTTTACCATAAAGTGAAGAAGGATACGAAGAAATTCAAAAAGGTGTATTGTTAAACACCATGGTACTAATCCTCACAATATTGTATAAATTTCAAGTTACATTCGTAATATCGATGCAAAACTTTTAAGTTATGATCGTGTTATGAGAGTTGTAATTATAAGTTCGTGTTTATCTGAATACTGATATTAGCCCATGAAAATAAATACTGATATTAGTACATGAAAATAAATTGACCCTAAATTTAAGTATAACAACTATAAAATTACAGTTCTTATATACAAAAACACGTGAAATATTGGGAAGTTAATGATAACATTTTAAGTTATGGTCCTCATCTTTGCTAACTTCAAAAGAGATTAATATTTGAGATCGATTCATTTGATATTATGAGCAAACGTATTTGTGTGCTTTCATTTCCCAGTAGATTGCGCATAGCTAATTTCCTTATTTAGCAAAGTATAAATTTCACAACTAGTTATATAGTGGTAGTAATTCCAATGGGGTAAAATCACCTTGAGAAATGTCTTCCTCTCATTCATCTCCCAATTCCCCCAAGTCCCCCACTACCATAGCTTGTTGGGAAGCAGCCAACAAGGTCGAAGGACGCGACAAAAGTAGGTGGTGGAAAGCCAAAGACGGGAAACCGGTTTGTCGGAAACTACAAGGGTGCAAAGGCCCATTTGGTTTTCATGTGAAACCAGTAGATCCGACTCTAGGTCTGTCAAAGGACAACTGCGAGATTACTAGAGCATTCCAACAATGTTTCTCTGGTACCGACGACGAGAAGGATGTCGTGGAGATGGGGGTTCACGCTAGCATCAAGAGAGATAAGGATGATGGAAATGACTGCAAGTGTTTCTCGGCCAAGCAAGCAGCTAAACCACGTAATGCTAATTATCGTCATTGTGAGCTCCCAAAGCTTAATATTAAAAGATGAATTTGGAACAGGGCTATCAACTTGTTATAGCTTACTCTAAATTAGTTTATTCTTTCAGTTACCCGAATGCAAAGACTTAAACAATTGGGTATTATATTATATTCAAAGATTTTTTATAACTAATTAAGCGTTTCCATTAAAAAAAAATCCGATGGGGTATCTCAAGTATTAATGTAGCATATATTCTAGATTATATTTATGATATATTTTTCTTAATTATGAATAAGTTATGATATATTCTAGTTAATCCTTATTTAGCAAAGTATAAATTTCGCAACTAGTTATATAGTGGTAGTAATTCGAATGGGGTATCTCAAGTATTAATGTGGCATATATAATACAAGAATGTCAAGATAAAGCTAATTCAAAAAATGAGATGTGTATCTTTCGATTTTGAAAATGATTTATCTTGTTTCCATAACAAGCCTTGATCTAAACACTATAAATGTTGGAGTCTTTTATTCTTATAAACTCCTCCAGGAACATACCAGTTATGAACAAAAAGTAGCCTTTGATTAATTTGTTTAAAGTTTAAAGCTTTCTTCGGGGAACAAGAAGGAATTAGCGTTGGTAGGAAACTATATTTATTGTACTTAACAAGTAGCTCTCTTTATATATTTCTTGTTTATTCCATAATCATTCTCTTATACAATAAGGCTACTCAAAAACTTTGAAGATCGAGTTACACAAATTCAAGTGATTTAGAATCTCTAGATATAATTATCAACAGTCTCCATTTTGTGCATCTATCGGCAGTAAAAACAAGTTTATTTTGAAAATATTACTTTGAAGATCGAAGACTGTGGAGAACATAGATTTAAAAATCTTGGTTTGATTATCTGCTAGACTTAATTGACTTGGACAACAAGGAGTCTTTATTAACAACAAAAGAACCTTGTATAACAAACATAAATCTTGTAGAATCAAGTGGTTTATTTTAGTAAACATAAACCTTGATCATCTGATTCAAGGGGTTTAAGATCTGAATATAACATGTGGATTCAAGTGGTTCATATATTAAACGAAATAACCTTGACTTGGATTAAATCACCCTTTCTGTTTGTTATCGAAACTGAGTTGGAACCATAAAATTTTCCTTGGATGTTTGATTTATATCCTAACGGAAATCTTATTCATCTAGTTGGATGCCGGGTAGCAATAGTCTTTACTACAAATTGTGGATCAAATCCTAGATTGTAATGCACATTAGTTAAGATATATAGGGCGTGCATGCCATATTGGTTGTAGGTGCAGAGATACTGAGGAGATAGAGTAACTAGGGGTTATATTATTATGTCTCAACTGAACTAGATTGAAGCTGCATAGTAAGAAAGAGTATAGCGGATTAATTCTTATTTGATCGAATGCTTAGTTGAACCCACAAACATTGATATGTCAACTATATCGTTAAGTTTGGATGCCAAGACTATTTATTGATATAACCTACTAAAGTTGAGCTTTAGATTAGATTAGATAAGGTAGTAGATTCCTAAGATTATCCAAATTACTTTTGAAGATTGGAGATTGAAGATCACACTAAGACATCATTTTCAAGAACTTCATCAACATGTAAGTATAGAAGACTGATTCTCCATTCATATTGTTTCCCTTATGTCTCTCTATCATTCTTAGAAAAGTCATAGATTTTAGTGGTGAATAGTCACAAAAAAAATTTTAGTAGAGACTAAAATATGCTTAGCATGGTCGAAATTCCTTAATCAAAGCTTTGCTTGATAAGATTCGAAATAAAGGATCATAAGAGAAAATCAAGTGAGAACTAAAAGTTTGTGTTAGAAAAATTCATCTTTTGATTTAACAAACAACTTAATTTATGTAGTTTACTACTGATAAACTTCTTTGTTCAAGTTTCAGAAACTCACAATTTGAGTTCACGAATCTAAAAATCTATAAAAGTCTCAATTCGTGAATTTTTCCACGTTGAGTTAGCAGACATAATTCACAAACCCATGAAATGAATTTTAATTTTATTTTTATTTTTCTTACTATTAATCGCACGTGTGTCAATCGGAAAAAATACGTCCACAATGACCAGGATAAATATCTCGTATCCGAAAACTAATATTCGATCTGTCAATCCTCCGGGGCTAATAAAGAAAGTGAGGATGTATTGGATAAACAAAATCCACTTGGTTTTAGAACACCATTCCTTCAAAACTTGCGTGATAATTTTTTTTTAAATTAGGCAATTGCCACAATGTGTGCAACTTGCTTATTATTGGTAGGTTGAAGATATCTCTGGAAGTAATTAATTTAGGGCTAATTGATTTTTGGTACTTTATATTTTGTCCAAATTTAGTGTTTGGCCTAACGTTTCCCCAACTTAGGGGTTGGTACTTGGAAATGTCATTAACTCTATTAAATTTTATCATCTATAATATTTACGCACTGATTATTTGACCTTCAGTTGGACCAAATTACCCTTATTGTCACACAAACTTTTTACACACTTCAACATTCTTACCTAACCTCCTAACTCTTCATCCCACTTTCTTCCAGCTTTCTCTTTTCTCTCTTTCATTTTACGACCAAATTTACACCACTACCTCCATCATCTTCCGACCAAAACCTAAATTGCTTAAATCCACTGATTATTATCGAAAAAAACTAGAGCTTGGCGCAAGCTGATTAAATCCAATTTCAATTCATTCATCTATCAAAAATTATCAAAGAATCAAAATCAATATTGTACAAATAATTTTGGCCATAAGTAATCCAACTTCAATATGATAACAATTCTGAAGAACATAAGTTTCGAAAACCTACTCCACCTGACATGAACCACCACTAATAAACCTATACCTACCCACCACCATTTCGATTTCTTTATCTCTTAACGAAAAAAATCAATACCAATTGCAAGTAAAATAAATCGGCTGGAAGAACATTATCACAACTTACTATACAGAGAGGTAACTAACATAAAGAACAAAAAAACTATTAATTAAAAAACAAACATATCAATTGGACTAAAATATTTGTTCATTATAATTTCATATCCTAAATTCTCTATCATCCTTTACTTCCCTAGCATCGCCATATTCACCACCACTATAACATCAATACGTTGTAACCAACACCACCAGTTCAAAAAAGTAACAATAGAAATTAGGGTTTTCATTTATTAAAATTGGGGTTTTATTCAGAAATTGAGGTTTTGGTTTTATTCAGTAAATAAGGGCTTTGTTTAATTCAGAAATCGGGGTTTCGATTTAGTGAATAGGGATTTTGATCTGACTTACTAAATTAAGATTTATTTGGTTCAGTAAATCAGGGTTTTGCTAGATTCAAAAAATGCATGCATACATGTTACTTGCCAAACTCATTTGGCATCTCTTGATGCTAATCTCGCATCATTGGCCATGTTCAATCCCTGTTTGGCACATGCCATTGTCTGGATGCAACTCAAACATGCACTCCACATATCTGACCTTGGACAAGTCACTGATAATGCGCAACTGTTGGGCATCATCACTTGGCCACTTGACAGCCATGTCATAGACCCCCCCCCCACCACCAGCTGAACTCGACGCCCTCGTCGATTCATTTTGCTATAGGTAAGCCTGGATTTGTTCTTCAAATTTCCACAATGTAGTATCCTTCTCCCAAGAAGCCTCGGAGTCTGGAAACCCTTGCCACTTAATCAGAAAATAAGCTCTCCTATTCTTATTGCTTTGCCCCTCAACTCGATCATCAAGTATAGCCTCAACTTGCTCGTCTAATTGTGATCTGATTACTAGTGGTCCACTCTTCGCATGTTGTCTCGAAGTGTCCAGCAAATCAGGATGGTACTTTTCAAGAAGCTGACATGAAAAGTGGGATGCACTTTCAACCGTTCCGGAAACACGAGTCTGTAATCCACCTTACCAACTCTTTTTATCACTTCAAAAGGACCATCGTACCTTGGAATTAGGCCTCTATGCATTGTCTTGCTATAAATCTTCTTCCAAATTTGGGGCTTTAGCTTTAACAACACCATATCTCCCACCTCAAATTCCACATCCTTGCGATGTAAATCAGCATACTTTTTCATTCGTCTCTACGCCTTGGATAAACTATCACGCGCCTGCTCAGTCATCTCCGTTTTTGACTTGCATAACGATATGCTGCTGGACAGGAACCTTGCTTCTTAGCCTTTGGCACCTCATGAGGGGTTAATGGTTGCTAGCCTGTTGCTAACTCAAAAGGACTCAACTCCATTGATGAACTCTTGTGCAAATTGTAACAAAATTGGGTCGTATCCATCACCCAATTTCCCTGGCTTGCAGTCATATAATGACACAAGTACTCTTCTAACAATGCATTTATGCTCTCCATCTGACCATCGGTTTTGGGGTGATTGCTAGTAGAAAACTTCATTTCGGATCCAAGCAATCCAAACAGGCGGTCCAAAACCTGCCTGTAAACCGTGAGTCTCTATCACTCACAATATCTCGAGGAAGTCCCCAATACTTCACTACATTCTTGAAGAACAAATCTTCTGCAACTCTGCATTACAAGAATGGGGAAAAGGAATGAATGTAGCATACTTCGAAAAGCGATCAACGACGACCATTATCGAGCTAAATCCTTGCACCTTTGGCAGCCCGTTAATAAAGTCCATCGACAAGCACTGCCATGGCTTGTATGGAATCGGCAAAGGTTGTAGCAATCCTGCTACGCTTCTTCTTTTCGTCTTATCCAGTTGACACACTAAGCATGTCTTCACATACAACTCAACATCTTCTTCCATCTTAGGCCAGTAATAAGAACGAGCTATCAAAGCATGCGTTCATTCCATGCCTGGATGACCAGACCAAATGGAATCATGCGTATCTCGCAAGAGTTCCCTTCTCAGACCACCTTAATTAGGTACATAAATTCTTCCTCCTTTGGCATAAATGACTATATCATCTACCCTATATCGACGAACGATCCCATCACAGATCAGCTTAGTCAGGTGCACATATGCCTGATCATTCTTCGTATATTCTTTGATTCGAGGCAACAACTCTGCCTCAATCGTGGTCAGTGCCGTAACATATTCTACCACCAACTTTCTGCTTAACGCATCTGGCACAAAATTAAGCCTTATGTTCGAACTTGTAGTCGAACTCGCTCAAAAAGTCAAGCCACATTGCTTATTTTGGCGATAGTTTCTTCTGGATGGAAAAGAACGTAATGGCCACATTATCCTTCCTTATGATGAAATAAGTTCCCAACAAATAATGGCACCATGTTCTTAGGCAATGTATCACTGCCAACATCTCTTTCTCATGCACAGTGTATCTCCCTTCAATATCGTTAAGCTTACGACTCTCATAAGCTACCTGATGGCCATCTTGCACCATGACTCCCCTTAGAGCCCCGTCTGAAGCATCAGTGTGCACTTCAAATGGTATATCGAAGCTAGGCAAGCGAAGAACTGGTTTTGTCGAGACCGCTTCCTTCAATACATCGAATGACCGCTGATACTCATCAATCCATGCCCATAATTTGTCCTTCCTCAATAAATCTGTCAGTGAGGCGACTTTCTTTGAATAACCAACTATAAAGCGCCGGTAATAGTTTGCTAAACCCAAGAAAGAGCGAAGCTTTCCAAGCTTCTTCGGCTCAGGCCAATCCATAATGTCCTCTACCTTTTTCTGGTCCATATGCACGCACCCTTGCGATATCACATGGACAAGGAAAGTAATTGTGGTCTGGGAAAACTCACACTTTTCCTTCTTCACATACAAACTTGCCTCCTTAAGTTTTGCAAACACTTTGCAAAGATGCATCACATGCTCTTCCAAAGTCTCACTATAAATGACTATGTCATCCAAGTATACCACTACAAAGCGGTCGATGTACTCAGCAAACACATCATTCATCAGGTTGCAAAACGTTACAGGTGCATTCGTCAAGCCGAATGGCATTACACGATACTCAAATGAGCCATACTTGGTTACCATTGCAGTCTTTGGTTCATATTCTTCTGTTATGTACACTTGGTAATAACATGAGCGCAAATCCAACATGGTGAAGAACTTAGCCTTGGAAAATCGATCAAACAAGTCCGCCACTAGCGGAATTGGGTACTTGTTCTTCACAGTTAGCTTGTCCAAATCCCTATAATCAACACATATACGAAGCGAGCCATCTTGCTTCTTTTGGAACAGAACCGGAGCACCAAATGGAGCTTTAAACGGTTGTATATAGCCTTCCTCCAGCAGTTCATAAATTTGCTTGCGCATCTCCTCAAGTTCTAGCGGTGACATACGATATGGTGCTTGCGCAGGCGGCCTCGCCCTAATACCAATTCTATCATATGATTGATCCTACGCCGCGGTGGTAGCGTCTTAGGCAGTTCTGCAGGCATCGCATCTGCAAACTCTTCTAAGACCTCAGCTATTCCATCCTCAAATTTTACTACCTTTCCTGGTTTGATCTCAACCAACACGCCTAGGAAAGTAGCCAAGCCTTGGCGCATACCTTCTTTCACCTGAATCGCAAACAAATATGGCTTAAGTATCTTGTCTGGTTCACTTTGCCTCACCATAGAGACAAAACATGGGTCTTGAGGGTGTTGTATCAATATCCCATTTCTATGAGGTAATGGCGACACCTTCGCCGCGCAAAAGAAATCCATGCCCAAAATCAGGTCATAATCATCCATGACCATCACTAGAAAATCTAGTTTCCCTTTCCATTCTCCAACTTGCACATCTGCATTGCAAACTTTCCCTCGACTGGTTTGTGGTTCTCCGTTAACAACTTTGATGGTGCTAGCCGCGCTAGTAAATGTTAAGTTCAATGCCATGGCAACGTCTGGATGAATGAAAGACTTGGTAGCACCGGTATCAGCCGTCGCTAATACCCACTCTCCATTGATCTTCACATCAATGTACATCAGTCCAGAAGACATCTTCTTCTTGATGTGTGCTTTGCTCCCTAGCAAGCGACTGATGTTGCGATGTTGGTCCATACCAACATCATGCTGAGCCCTCCCAGCATCGTGTTGTTTCTCATCAGCACTTGCAGCGTCTCCGGTACCCTTAGTGCAGTTCTGATATGTAGAACAACTCGTTTCACCATCATCAAGTTGTTCCGAGGACATCCTTCGCGTATGATTATCACTTGCAGATTCTTGGATTAATGGTTCACATACCTTTAATGTTAACCTTTGGCTTGATCTTCGCCCCATCCTTTGCATGCCTTGTACTTTCTATGTGGATCCTTCACTTCAAATACAATTCACGACCAAACTCAAGAACAACAAAAAATTCACTCAGCCTTCTATAATCCAACGTGAACATAGAGACCCTTAACCAAGGCTCTGATACCCGAATTGTCACAGGTTCGCACAACCCAAATGCAATACCAACTTGACAATGGCAATTATGCTCCACAACACAATCTCAGCCAACTCGCACTTAGCCAATACTTCAACTTCTTGGCTAAATCTCTATTCAGCCCATACTAAATAGAGGTTCTGATCACAAATTTTCCAAGCTTTCAATCAAATACACACACTCCGCTTGATGCATAAACAATAAGCCAAAACAAAGGGACAATGCACCAACAAAACTTAGCTTTAAACTAGGACGTAACCTTTTATTTATTGCACACTTAGGGTTACACACTCTTTTTGTTCCGGATTACTCAATCCCTTCACAAGATCAGGCTTATATAGCCTTACAAAAGTTATTTACAAGTAACTGTCAGGCAGTTACAGATTTACTTTATACCAAGAAGTTAACCAACCGTGCCAACTGATCCAACTACATTCTAAAGCCAAACAACAGGTCCTAGCCTTTAGGAATGTATAAAGCAAAGCAACTTCCGTGTAACCAACTCGAAACCGTCAAGGCCATGTGCCCGGCACATGTCATCTAGCCTTGTTGCACAATGATTGTATCTGCCAGCCAAAGTCGCACAATCATTGTTGAGCATCATTCTCCCAATGATGCAAGTGTGCTAATGCAAGTCTTGCTTGCACGCCTACACGCCTCATGCATACATGTTACTTGCCAAACTCACTTGGCATCTCTTGATGCTAATCTCGCATCATTGGCCATGTCCAAACCCTGTTTGGCACATGCCATTATCTGGCTGCAACTCAGACATGCACTCCACATATCTGACCTTGGCCAAGTCACTGATAATGCGCAACGGTTGTGCATCATCACTTGGCCACATGACAGCCATGTCATACCGGGGGAGGGAGAGCATGCGGGATAAATTTTTGGGTTGCTGATAGCATTTTCGATCTAACCCTCTACGAATCAGATTCCAGAGAAACTTCCTTTGGCAGAGGAACAGAAGACTGAAAAGATCTAAACCAAAACAAAATCAGAAACACATTTGTTCTCCTTACAAACCCTAGATTCTCGTAACCTGCAAAATTTTCACCTTTTTACGACAATCATTTCTCCTTGTTCTAGAAATGGTAAATTCAAGTTTATCAATTCATTTTCTGAAAGAAAGATTAGAAACCACCATTCCTGCATCTTTTAATTGTTTGTATGTTACTGCAGATTCGGTTCATATTGTTGCAAAACAGACAAGGGAAGACTCGTCTTGCAAAGTACTACGTTCCTCTTGAGGAATCCGAGAAGCACAAGGTTGAATACGAGGTAAATTCCACAAATTCGTTCGATCTAGTCTAGTTTTTTCATTATAATTGTATCTATTAAGGTTTTTGAGTTTGATTTCACTTTACAGGTTCATCGTCTGGTGGTTAATAGGGATCCCAAGTACACGAATTTTGTCGAGGTTGGTAGTTTTTGAGCGTTTATTATAATTGCACATAGTTCAGCATATTTTGATTTCATTTACATTTCGTTGATCAAGTAATGGATTGTCTTGTAGTAGTTAATTGGTTAGCTTATTGCATATATGTTGCCTAGAATACGATTGATCTGTCGTGTGAGCCCTGAGTAAAGCAAATTGTTGGGCAAATTCTGCCCCATTGTCCTGAACGTGAGCATGTCCTAGGACTTGCAGAATCTTCGTTTTGGATATTTGAGATCAAATATGTTAAAGACGTGTACTTTTAGATTCTTCTCAAGTATGTGAATTTATTTTGAACTTTCAAAGCTAGCTGTAGTTTGCAAAAGAAACAGCTCTCCAAGACTAATAGGTTCTATCTCGAAGTTCGCAAATTTGTTTTTTAATTGGTAGATAAACTTGTATTGCCAGCCAGCCAGAATGCAAATGTACCTCAAGATTTAACTTTGAGGCCATTTGGAGTACCATGTTAGTACTTCCTTTTGTTTTTAGTTGAAATGTAATGTACTGGGTAATATTAATATGCCACTATTGAGACCTCGTACAGTTCATCCATCTTACAGATATTATCTGTGTACGTCTGCAAACACTTAAATGGAAATAGCTTGGTAACTCATGAGACATCTCATGGTATTATATATAAAAGGTCACTGAGTTTAAAACTACCCCGATTCTTGCAGTTCCGTACAAACAAGGTTATCTACAGACGATATGCAGGACTGTTTTTCTCCATGTGTGTTGATATAACGGATAATGAGTTAGCGTACTTGGAGTGCATCCATTTATTTGTTGAAATATTGGATCATTTCTTCAGTAATGTTTGTGAGCTAGATTTGGTTTTCAATTTCCATAAGGTTTGTACTTCTTCTTTTTTGTCTTTGAATTGGTAAATTATTCTCCTGCTTAGTTATTGTCATCACTTGAAATAATCTATGTTTTCTGTATGATAGGTATATCTAATTCTAGATGAATTTATTCTGGCTGGAGAGCTCCAGGAAACAAGTAAAAAGGTCTGTATGCATAGTATATCTTTCATTCAACTCATTCTCTGTAAAAAAAGGTCTGCTAATGTATCTGTTTGAAATCCTTTTCCTCTCTATATCAGTAACTAAATAATAGGTTATTTTTCACACCTAGTCGTAAAAAAAAATATATAGACAAACTCTAATTTTAAAACCATTGCTGTCTACTAGGGCCTTCTCACAGATACTATATGAACAATGTCTGTTGCTCACTATCTTTCTTGTCCTGATAGAACATTAACTGAAGCAGTAGAAGTTATGCCTAAAATGCCATTTTTACTTAAACTTGCAGGCTATCATTGAGAGAATGGGGGAGTTGGAAAAGCAAGAGTGAGAAGCCTATGTTCAGGATGAGCTTGCTTCCTGTTGTTGTGCATCACAGTTCCTCTCTGCAATTTGTTTATTCGATTGTATAAGTGATTAAGTGATGGGAACGTTAAACAGGACTTCTTTATTCTTGTGTCTCAGGCAGTATTATTATTCAAGTACAGATGTCTATTTCTTCCGCCTTGATGTATATACATGTTGGTGAAATGTCATTATTATCTCTGCTGAATGGTTTCCTCCGAACTAAATTCCATTTGCATTGAATGAAGATATTTGAATTGGATTTTGTTGGTTTCACCATCAGACTCAATTGGCTAAAATGAAAATTGAAAATCTTTTAAAAATGGATTACCTAACCTTGATGTAGTCCTATACATGTTGGTGAAATGTCATTATTATCTCTGCATGAATGTGTTTCCTTTTGCTTCAAGGTCTTATTTTAATGTTTGTTAACGAACTAAATTCCATTTGTTGTAATTGCATTGAATGAAGATATTTGAATTGGATTTTGTTGGTTTCACCATCAGACTCAATTGGCTAAAATGAAAATTGAAAATTTGAAGATTTGACCTCAGTCCTCACTATACTACTTGAAAATTTGACCCCACTATTCTACTTGTTTCTCTCGAGCAAATCAAAGAAATTGGTTTCTTACGGATGGCTGTTATTTGACCCCAAACTAAAGGTTTTTGCTATTTTCTACTTGTTTCTCCTTTGGCAACGTCTGTTTTGTTTTAATTCAAATTTCCAAATGAACAAATAAATCAATGAAAAATGCCATTTTTGAATTTATTCCTAAAATTTCAGTCACATGGAATTATAAATTTTCTCTCCAAATCAAAGAAATTGGTTTCTTACGGATGGCTGTTATTCTGTGTACATGAAGTGTAAGAATATCTTTTGGCACTAAAGGTTTTTGCTTTTTAGTCGAGAACATCTTCTCATATACTTTCTGATTCTCCAACGTTTCTGTTTTGTCTTAATCAAATTTCCTATATGTAGTTTATAAATCACCATTTTTGATACATTTTTCAATTGCCCTTCTCCTGGATTTGCTTAGTTCAGTCACATATCTAAAACACAATTTTTCTCTCCTCTAATGGCAGTTAATCTTCCTTCAGTTGCTCTAGCAATACTTTTGTTGGCAGTTGTGTGCAATCAAGCAGGTAATTAGTTAGGCCTTCTTATTTTTGGTTCTTTTGAAAGAAATATCAGCTTCTTACTGCTGACTTGCACTGTTTTTTCTTTCACAGATTGTTACGACTCTCTAGATCCGCACGGAAACATCACTGTTACTTTCGACATACATAAATGGACATCAGATGGCTATATGGTTAAGCTCGTTATCTTCTTTGAATTATTTTTGAAGATTTTATTCAATAGTTTGTACTTTGTAACCAACTGATATCTGACAATTTTTAACTGAAAACATCACAATTAACAGGCTTGTTCAGAAGAAATTTATGTTACCTCAATATATGATTATATACAGAGTTATGGTGAACAATGCAGGCAAGAGTGACGATCCAAAACTACTACCAGTATCGCCATGTGGAGAAGCCAGGTTGGGCACTAGGATGGTCGTGGGCCAAAGGTGAAATAATATGGTCAATGGTTGGTGCTTTTGCAACACAACAAGGGAATTGTTCAGCTTTTAAGAATCAAATGATTCCACATTCATGCAAGAAAAATCCAATCATCGCTGATTTAATGGAAGATGCTAAAGCGGAGAAAAGATCAGAGAACTGCTGTCATGGTGGACTTCTTTCTGCATGGGCAATTGATTCTTCAAAATCCTTCTCTAGTTTTGAAATAGTAGTTGGCAATTTGGAGGGAAATTCTTCTGGTCATATGCCTCGGAATCTCACTTTAATGGCTCCCGGACGTGGTTACACTTGCGGAGCATTTGGAGACACTGAGCCCACCGTTTATCTAGACAATGATGGTAGAAGAGAAATGCAAGTTTTCAGTAAGTACAGTTCCATTGTTATTATAAGATAAACAGTCATAGTCTAGTTTTAGCCTGAACAGGTTCAATCTGACCTGGATGCATATTACTTGAGACCCTGCCTCAGATACTGGCTGAAATCAAGTGAGCGTTTCTGTAATTTGCAGGGACTTGGAAAGCAACATGTACTTACTCTTCCTTCATAGCTAACAAGGCTCCGGTTTGTTGTGTTTCTCTATCTACATTTTACAATCCTACTATCACTCCGTGTCCCCTCTGCAGCTGTACATGTAGACTTGCTGCCAACATTGGTGCAGGCCCGTGCATAGGGTATGGTTTTCTCTTCCAAGTCTCTTCTCCCGCTACTTGTATCTTTAGGTTTTAGTACTTGAAAGCTGAAAGTCTATGTGTATTTTAAACACTGCAATAAAGATGTAAGACACGATGCATTGATTGATGCAGTGATGTCTTCTCATCCAGTGATCTGGACAGTAACAACAACTTACTACAATGCACTGATCACATGTGCCCGATTCGGGTCCACTGGCATGTAATGAGGAACTATAATGGTTATTGGAGGGTAAAACTTACTGTAACAAATTATAAATTTGGCACAAACTATTCCGATTGGAATGTATTGGTGCAACATCCTGGTTTCAAAATGTCTCCTTCAACTTATAGCTTCAACAGTACATTGCTTCCATCTTTGGGCTTCGAAGGTAATCAATCCCATTCCAAGTGCTATAGTCGACCTAGACTTTAAAATACATCTTTCTTTGCTCATGGAATTCGATTCCTTGTATGATCAGGTGATAAGGTAGCTCTTTTCTGGGGCATTGGCCACTACAACAGCGAGCTTCCGCAAGCCAAACTGAATCAAGAAGGATATGTGACAACTGAGATACTTTTGGGCAAGGATGTTAATTCATTTACACTAAGAAATGGATGGGCTTTTCCTCGAAAAGTTTCTTTTAACGGCGAAAACTGTGTAATGCCTCTTCCTGATGATTTTCCAATACTGCCTAGTGGTAGCTCCATATGGAAACCAAATACTTACCACCTTTTGTTACTTTTCACTGTCCTTTTTGCGAGTTCATAAATTTTGTTCTTTGTGTTGTTTTGCAAATATCTACTAGTATCAGGTAAAATCTTTTTCTGTGACATTTTGTTGTCATAATAATACTCATTTCATGACACCACATGATTTTCGGACATATGATATCTCTAAAATTACAAGAATGAAAATATTTTATATTATTGCATTTAATGTACATGAAAATCACGTAAATTCCGACTTCTTATAAATTCGAACTAAAGCCAGAAAAAAAAACACACACACACAAAGAAGTGAACAACCAGAAAAAATGGCAGTCAGAATCAATCTATTGTTTTGTTCAATTTTCATCTTCTTGTTCATCATCCAAAGAGGCTCGGGACAATGTTCATTCGATGACATCAAAATCGAGCAACAAAAGACTGGCTTAATACATCAAGGCGTGGACGAATACGTTGTCAAGTTCTACCACACTTGCAAGTGCCGTATACTGGACTTGGTCGTGGGTTGTACTAACTTTCAGAGCACTGAAACAATACACCCTTTAACGTTGGATTTTTTACCTGGTGGTCCTGATGTTGATTGTAGGGTCGGCGGTGGTCGAGATATTACAAGTCCGTTTTTCTTCAATTACGCGTGGTATAAACCTTACGAATTCATCCCCAAGAAATTCAACTACGACTGTTAACTCCACAAGAATGTCTTTTAACATAGTTTCAGACATGAAAAGTGAATTGAGATGCAAGTTTCTGTAGTCTTGCTTTTTGATTTCTTTCTTTTGCTAATAAATGAAATGTCGTACGTAATTTATAAATCATCGTATCAAGAATGAAATTCTATTATCTTTTGCTGATAAATGAAAGATTGTGTTCAGGGTTCAAGTTTGGTATTATCTTTACAAAGTGCAAAAGTGAGTGAAAGATGTAATAAATATTAGACAAAACACAGAATATATTATCTTTCTTACACACAAGGCAAAGAAGATACCAAAACCAAAACCTCCTTAACAGACCAATGAACACAGTACCTAAAAGAGTTCTTTCCCTTGCCAACATCCGGTCTCTAACTTCATAACATCTAGCATAAAATTGGAAAACAAAAACAAAAATCATTCGAATGTTATCTCTAGCAGCAACTCCGGGACATTCAGCGTCCAATGCCAAGGCTAATTCTCGGACCAGAAAGACGCACCCGTCTTTGGGTCTGGTGCGCTGCAATAATCTGCATGATAATAGCTATCGCGGTGATAATCACGGGGGTCGTCGTGTTTGCAGGCTACATGATTATGAAACCGAGAATCCCTTCTATGAGTGTCAACTACGCCTTTCTAGACAAGCTAAACTACGATCAGTCAGGACAAGTGACACTCCAGATATCTCTCATCATCAAGGCAGAGAATGAAAACATCAAGGCAGATGCAAGCTTCTCGGATGTGAATTTCATCCTCTATTTCCATGGATTGAAGATTGCCGAATTAAGGGCTGACCCGTTCGTCCTGCCTAAGAACGATTCCGTCAATCTTGCTTACGCTGTTCCATCCATGTCAATTCCATTTGAACAGGATGCTTGGGAAGACATGGTCGCATCCGTGAAACAGGATAAAGTATCATTTAGTCTGAAAGGCGATGCAAGAACGAGATGGAGGGTAGGTATTATAGGGCCTGTCAAGTTCTGGACTCACTTATCCTGTCAACTCAATTTCTTCGCTAGCAATGGCAGTAGTATAAAAACTCATTGCAGTTCTAAGTCTAGATAATCTACAAATTCATCCTGTTTTATAGGGATAGTTCATAAGCTTTTTTCTTTGTCTACACTCATTTGAAAATGTAATTATGATAAACTAAAAATTCATCCAGCCATTTCTAGATTTTTTTCTGTCATGTTAATGTTATGATCTTGCAAATTTTAATTAACCGTCAGAATCATACACTCGCACCCATAATGATGCGTCCGATCACCGGACCAATTTTGGCTTCGGTCGACTACTATCATTTTCCACCTTTTTGGTGTTGTACCAAGAAAAATATCTGCAATATAAGAGCCCTTCGTCAGAATGGGGCACGCTGTTATTTCTTGTTTTAATCCATAAAGAATCTGGTGTTGAAGAGTTCTCAAATGTTGAAGAGTTCTCAATTCGGATTATACGTATGCTTAATCAATCATTTTTGAGCTTTACCGGTGACCCAGTGACATGAATATTTTCAGTCTTCTCGTAGGATTCATTTCCATCTGCCGGATCTCCGACATCCCCATCTCATACCAATCCTCATAAAAATAGAGTATGCTTAATCAATCATTTTTGTGGAGCTCTTAGTTTTTCCTCACCGGTGACGGACCCAGCTGACATGAATATTTTCAGTTTCGGAATCGTAGGATTCATTTCCATCTGCCGGATCTCCGGTGACTAGATATATCCCCATCTCATACCAATCCTCATAAATTATGGCCTTGACAAATGCACCGCTAGGCGCAGCATCGAAGTATATATAAGCACTTAGTGTCGGGGATCTTAGGCAGAACCAAGTAGCGGGAGGGATCGTTTTTTAGAAAACTTCTCCGCAGAGAAGAAGAGAGAAAACAGTCCAGTTTCTGAGAAAAACACAGTCCTCATTGTTTATACCTAAAAAATCACAAACCCTAGAAATTCATGAACACCGAAAAAACCAAGTCGGAGTTTCTCAATTTCGCCATTTTATAAGTAGAAGTAGAAGAAGTAGGGTTTTAATTAAAACCCCTCTCTATGCAACAACTTCAAAAGATGAGTCCAATACAGAACTTCGAACAACATGCACGGACTCTTGTTGATCCTGATCTCCGTAAGTTTCAAAACCCTAATTCTCTCTTTGATTTTTTTTTTTTTTACTATTTCTGAGCGAAATTAGTCTTGTTTTTTTTTGATATTTTTGGTAATTTTTGATTTTGTTTTTGTGAAATTAGCAATTCAAACAAGATTGCTTATGGCGATGGAGGTTAGAGACAGTCTAGAGATTGTTCATACAGCGGAGTATCTTAACTTTCTGAAATGTTACTTCAGGGCATTCTCAACAATATTTACACAGATAACAACGCCTCAATTTACTGATAATCCTGAACACAAACTTAGGAATGTCATTGTTGAGGTACTTAATCGTCTACCACATAGTGAGGTTCTTCGCCCTTTTGTTCAGGACTTACTGAAAGTTGCTTTACATGTACTCACTGTGGATAATGAAGAGAATGGGTTAATTTGTATCCGTATTATTTTTGATCTTTTAAGGAATTTTAGACCTAGCCTAGAAAATGAAGTGCAGCCATTTCTAGATTTTGTTTGTAAGATATATCAGAATTTCAGAGCGACAGTTACTTACTTCTTTGAAGATGGGGGTGGAGGAGTAGCAGCTAGCAGTGGAGGTACTGGTGGTGGGATAAGTAGTGGTAGTCTTAGTATAAGTGGTAGTGGGAGTAGCATCATGAGTGGTGGGTTAGGGTTAGATGATACTAAGATGTTGGATGCCACAAGTCTGGGATCAACTGTATACACGGGTAACAATGGCCAGCTTAATCCGAGTACTCGCTCATTTAAGATAGTTACTGAGAGTCCTCTGGTGGTGATGTTCTTATTCCAATTGTATGGGCGGTTAGTGCAGACCAATATTCCTAATTTGTTACCTTTGATGGTTGCTGCCATATCTGTACCGGGTCCTGATAAGGTTGCTCCTCAGTCGAAGAACCACTTTATTGAATTAAAGGGTGCACAGGTTAAGGTAATATACTTATGTTTCATTGTGTTAATGAAACCATTTTTTTTGTTGCTATTTTTGTTTTAAATTCAGCAGCTACTCTAAATATTTCAAGGCTAGATACAGTCATCAGTGATATTAGAGACTTACACAGACATTTAACTTTTGTTATCCATATTGGCTACTTTCTAATGAAACTAGTTTTAGTGTAATCCGTCTAATGATTGGTGGTGGTTAAAGCTGTTTTCTCCATTTATTGCAGACGGTGTCTTTTTTAACGTACCTGCTGAAGGGTTTTACTGATTATATCAGGCCACATGAAGAAAATATTTGTAAAAGCATTGTAAATCTGCTGGTTACATGTCCTGACTCTGTTTCCATTCGGAAGGTATGAGATTGGCTCATGGTGACTCATTACTTGATTTTTATGCCTTCTCTCCCCTGATGGTTATCTGTGCCAAATTGATACAGGAATTGCTTGTAGCCTTAAAGCATGTTCTTGGAACAGATTTCAAGCGGGGTTTGTTTCCTTTGATTGACACACTATTGGAGGAGAGGTAATACTGCTAACAGCTGAAAACTAGTGCCCCTTCATTTATTAATGTTTGAGTATGGGTAATAGTTTTCTATTCAAGTCTTGTAACTGACTTATTTTTGTTAATTCATGCTATTTCCATATTTTTAGGGTTCTTGTTGGAACTGGCCGGGCATGCTTTGAGACTTTACGACCATTGGCTTACAGTCTACTGGCAGAGATTGTTCATCATGTCCGGGGAGATCTTTCCTTGTCACAGGTATTTCCTTTCTGACAGTGAACACTTTGTGCTGCTGCGCATGATTTCATTTATATCCTGTGAGCATTTTCTATTTTGTACTCTTTATGTTTGTGTTGTTTGCGCTGCTTGTGATTCAGAACAGTTTCCATGGTTTATTTTTCTTTCGAATCTCATTAATTCCAGTTCAGAATTGTGTTTCAAGTGTTTGATGATTTGATATCAGAGGATTTCTCTCATTTGTCATCATGGACTAACACATTCTAATGATTTAATTTTGACAATTTTTATGAAGTCTACTTGCAGTAAGATTAAACTAAAATTCATGTCATTCTGGAAACTATTAAGACATTTTTTTTATACCACATTATGATTTGGTGCTTAATAAATATATGTTTTGTGCAATTCACCAACTGTACATTGCTTCTGATGATCTTACTTACATGACCTGACAGCAACAGACTAGACGAGTAGTAGTCCCCTGACTCTTTTAACATTTGTTTTGCATTTCTTCTTCCTGGATAACTCAAGGTTGACCCACAGACCCAGACTGCTTCGAGACAGTTAAATTCAATTAACTTTATATGAAAATGAAATGCTTTATAAAACACTGTAATGTTTTTTTCCCGAAGTTTGAACATATGTCATTTTGTCCGTTTCTTACATTTGTCTGTGGCTTGCACTGAAGTTCATCAAGAAGTAGAGAACCCTTGTTACAACTTACAAAGACTAGGTAGATAAGTTTGTTGGCATTTGTAGTATATTGATCTTCTCATTTTCCATGTCATTCAGTAAGTGACTGTTGATGTTTCTTTGGCTGTGTAATTAATCATCCCTATTTTAGGTTATATCTTGTTACGTGCTAAGTTATTTATGCCATCATTTATTGTAATGTGATTCGATCTTGCAAGTATTGAGTAGCAGAGGTTGGCCCACAAGGGAATATTGGTTATATAAGTTTGGTCTGGTTTGTTAGTAGGGATATGTGGACTTAACGGGTTTTTACTCTTATGCTGCAGCTGTCGCGGATCATATATTTGTTCTCAAGTAACATGCACGACGCATCCTTGTCCCTCAGTATTCATACCACTTGTGCTCGCCTAATGTTAAATCTGGTATGAATATGACCTCTCTCCTTAAAGAGGATGATATTTATACGACGTTGCTATTCGAACTCGGTTACTGGTATAATTCACAAAAATGACGAATGTGTGTTTGGCTTTCTAGGTGGAGCCCATCTTTGAGAAAGGTGTCGACCTGCCTACACAGGATGAAGCGCGGAGTCTATTGGTACGGGTCTTTTTATCTGCATATTGAACGAGAACGAAGCTCTTTACTTTTGGGTGTTGAATCATGGACCTCATTGTTAAATATTTGTATATGGAAAATTTTCTTTTCAGGGGAGAATTCTTGATGCTTTTGTGGGGAAATTTAGCACCTTTAAGCGCACCATACCACAGGTACTCAACATTATTATGAGGAAAAGTTGTGTTAGAATTCCTTCATAGTTCTTCAGAGAAGTATTGAAAAACTCTGTAGGTGGTGGCATTACAATCTTCTGGCCCAATTACCCAACAATCTTTTGATCTTCCTTGGTTTTATCAGTCATCAGTTTATATTATGCTGGAAATCTAGTTATAACCCCATATCGATCCTTGTGTTTGATCACTGCTTCAGTTTTATTCGGTCTGAGTATGGTATTTTTCTGGTTTAAGTAAATATTTTTGCTTGCATTCTTGTTGTGGTAGTTAATCTTAATCTGAATAAAAGTGTTCTATTACTTGGACTAGCTGCTGGAAGAGGGTGAAGAAGGACGGGACCGATCCACATTGAGGTCGAAGCTTGAGATCCCTGTTCAGGTAAGTGCAATGAAAAATTGCTCGAAGAAAGTTTCTTTTTACAATTGCTTCAATTTGCAGTAAACTAAATTGCAGTTTAGATGCTTTCATGAGTAGGTTCTAATTTTCTCATTTTCCTATATTTTTTTATTCCAACTGCCATAGAATTTGCTGGGAGGTACCGTGTCTAGGTATCTGTACAGTTTATAAGAATACATTGTTATTAAATGATGGGACATTAGTGGCTTGTTGTGCTCGTGTCGCTGGACCTCTAAAACGATGGACACCTTTGTTGAAGACGTTGATATTGGATAACAGAATCTCAAAGACACGATTAAAATCATTATAAGTTACCGACATATTACAGGATACAGTTTCTTGCTATGTAGTTTGATGGTGGACACTTTTTTAACAGAACACTACTAACTCACTGTCTCACTCAAAGAATGAAGGAAATATATGTGGCAAACTAAAAACACAGATTCCCTACTAACCAGGGATATTTGCTTGAGATTAATCATTAAATTTTTCAGCCTTCAACTCAAACTCTCTGAACTATGAACTCCCATCATCATCTGTAACTTGTCGAACGTCTCAGCTTTCAGTGGTTTCGTTAGTGTATCAGCAACTTTTTTCATACTTGAAAACTTCAACTCAATTTCTTCATCTTCCGCCAAATCACGAAAATAATGAACTTGATGTCAATGTGCTTTCTCCTCCAGTGGAACACTTGATTCTTTCGTAAAGCTAAAGCCATTGCCTTGTAGAAGTCTCTTGCATCTAATTGTTATATGTTGTTGTAGCCTTTGTTATATGTTGTTGTAGCCTTGTAGAACTCTTGCATCTGATCAAACTCTTCAACTAGACGCAATAACCAAACAACTTGACAAGCCTAGTGGACCTAAAGTTATGTTAGTTGGGTACGAGTCTTTTGTCGAAACAGAAAGGTCTTACTTTGCTTTTATATAGTAATAGCATGTGAATACATAACTATGACTTCATAGCTCTCATGTTATCGCCCTCAATATTTCATTTGCAATGGTTAGCATATTTATGTTCTTCTATGCGTGAGTTTTTCTCAACATCGTTGTCACTGTGGTTATGTGTTTATTTTGTTGAAAGAGGTATCGTAGGATGTCTTGGCGTGTTGTTGGTTTCTCGTGTACTTCACTGTTGTATTTCTTTAAAAGACAAGTCTAGAGTAACATGCAACACTTGGTACACTAATGGTTCTCTACCATGTGTAGTACAAAATAAATATCAGGTGCCGTGGTTGGTTTAACTAGTATCATGTTTCACTTGGATTGTTAATTTGATGTGGCCTTAAATAACTTCAAAGCAGATTTGCCAGTTTGATTATCTGGTGCTGTATCATCTCGTAAGCTTAATTGGTGCTCGCTTTTCATTTCCTATTATTGATCTTGGATCTGGTTGCAGGCAGTTCTTAATTTGCAGGCTCCCTTGGAGCATTCTAAGGAAGTTACGGACTGCAAGCATCTGATTAAGACCTTGGTTATGGGTAAATATGTTAGAACCCTGTTAGCTACTGTTTGTGATTTTTTTCAAAGTACAAATTTGATTAGTACTTAGATTATACTCACTGCTGCTGTTTGTAATGTTACGTGGTGCTTAACTACAATATACTTGTTTGTAGGAATGAAAACGATAATCTGGAGTATCACACATGCCCATCTACCCCGAAATCAGGTTAATAGAACTTTCAAGTACCAGCTCATACATGTGCGTGTTTCCATCATTATATATATAATGTGCCACTTTTTACGGTTCAGGTTTCACCATCAGTACATGGAGCACATCCCCAGATGCAGGTTCCCTCTTCATCCAGTGTACCAGTTAACCAAGGGTTTAAAGGGATGCGAGAAGACGAGGTATTAGTAACAATCGGATGGTTCATTACTATTACCCTCCAAACACTCTCACATGCTATTCCACTGACTGTATTGTGTTATTATCAATTTTCTTCCTAGGTCTGGAAGGCATCTGGAGTTTTAAGGAGTGGTGTACATTGCTTGTCTCTCTTCAAGGAGAAGGACGAGGAAAGGGAAATGCTTCATCTGTTTTCTCAGATTTTAGCTATTATGGAGCCTCGAGATCTTATGGACATGTTTTCGATGTGCATGCCTGAGCTCTTTGAATGCATGATTAGCAATAATCAGTTGGTTCACATATTTTCTACCCTTCTGCAAGCGACGAAGGTGTTTAGACCATTTGCAGATGTTTTGGTCAATTTCCTTGTCAGCAGTAAACTTGATGTATTAAAACATCCCGACAGTCCTGCAGCAAAACTTGTTTTGCACCTTTTTAGGTTCTTATTTGGTGCAGTTGCTAAGGCTCCTTCAGACTGCGAGCGTATTTTACAGCCTCATATACCTGTTGTCATGGAAGCCTGCATGAAAAATGCTACAGAAGTTGATCGTCCATTAGGTTATTTGCAGCTTCTTCGTACAATGTTTCGTGCACTAACTGGAGGGAAGTTCGAACTTTTGTTACGAGACTTAATTCCTACATTACCGCCTTGCTTAAATATGTTGCTGTCTATGGTGGAAGGTCCCACAGGCGAAGATATGAGGGATCTTGTGCTTGAGCTTTGCCTGACCTTACCTGCAAGGTTGAGTTCCTTGTTACCTTATCTTCCACGTCTTATGAAGCCTTTGGTATTGACTCTCAAAGGAAGTGATGACTTGGTGAGCTTGGGTCTAAGGACGCTTGAGTTTTGGATAGATAGTTTGAATCCTGATTTTCTGGAACCCAGCATGGCAAACGTTATGTCTGATGTGATTTTAGCTTTATGGTCTCACTTGAAGCCGGCACCACATCCATGGGGTGGAAAAGCACTGCAACTTCTTGGTAAGCTTGGTGGTCGTAACAGACGGTTTCTCAAGGAGCCCCTTGCACTTGAATGCAAAGAAAACCCCGAGCATGGGCTCCGTTTAATTCTAACATTTGAGCCGTCAACCCCTTTTCTGGTGCCTTTGGATCGTTGCATTTCATTGGCTGTGGCTGCGGTATTGCAGAACAATGGTAACATGGATGCTTTCTACAGGAAGCAGGCGCTAAAATTTCTACGAGTCTGCTTGTCATCTCAACTGAATTTGCGCGCAAATGTAAATGGCGAGGGAATGTTGCCCGGAACATTGGCTGCATTGTTAGTTTCTTCAGCGGATCCATCCTTGCTGCGGTCTGATAACGCTGACGATAAGGTTGGTTTTTATCCGACTTTCATTTCCTGTGGAAGGCTACATATGTCAACTGTTCGTTTAATCTTTGTTTCCCATGCTGTTTTCCTGTTTATATGGATCATTCAAAAAAGAAGCAAAGTAAAACTTGGTAGTTTTCGCATGGAATTAGGAAATGGTAGCTTACCACAATGCATAATAAAAATAAAATGCTATAATACACCAGTAAAACTCGAGAAGAATCATTGCGTGATGATTTCCGCTGGTATTACATTTTTTTTTTTTTGATGGTTTGCCTTACTGCTTGACATTCTTTTGCTCTGCTATGGAAGGGAATTGTTGTCCTATCTTACTCGCTACCGAACTTATGTTCTTGGTTGAATTAGAACTTGGAACATTATTGAACTGAATTCTTACTGCTTAGTCCACTGTTTTGTAGGCTGATTTGGGCGTAAAGACTAAGACACAACTTATGGCAGAAAAATCGGTGTTTAAGATTTTACTGATGACCATCATAGCTGCCACCGCAGAACCAGATCTACTAGACCCGAAGGATGATTTCGTCCTAAACATTTGCCGTCATTTTGCTATGATTTTCCATGTCGATTGCTCTACAACTAATTCACTGGTTGCCAATGGGCAGCTTGGTTCAACCCTTTCATCTGGAAGTTGTAGGTTAAGAAACTCAGCCTCTTCCAATCTTAAGGAGCTGGATCCTTTGATATTCTTAGATGCACTAGTGGATGTTCTAGCAGATGAAAATAGACTCCATGCGAAAGCTGCTCTTAACGCCTTGAATGTGTTTGCTGAAACACTTTTGTTCCTTTCTCGTGCAAAACATGCCGGGGTACTTACTACGAGGGGAGGTCCTGCAACTCCCATGATGGTTTCTAGCCCGTCCACGAATCCTGTATATTCACCCCCACCAAGTGTCCGGATCCCCGTTTTTGAGCAGTTGCTGCCCCGTCTCTTGCATTGCTGCTACGGAAGCACATGGCAAGCACAAATGGGAGGTGTGATGGGTCTTGGGGCTTTGGTTGGTAAAGTTACAGTTGAGACCTTATGCTTCTTCCAAGTGAGAGTAATTCGTGGCTTAGTTTATGTTCTCAAAAGGCTTCCTTTGCATGCTAATAAAGAGCAGGATGAGACAAGTCAAGTGCTCACTCAGGTTCTTCGTGTTGTAAATAATGTTGATGAAGCAAACAGTGAGCCCAGAAGACAAAGTTTTCAAGGAGTTGTTGAGTTCCTTGCTGCAGAATTGTTTAATGCGAATGCTTCTATTGTAGTAAGGAAGACTGTGCAGTCATGCTTGGCACTTTTGGCTAGTCGGACTGGGAGTGAGGTATCTGAGTTACTCGAGTCTCTATATCTACCATTACTTCAACCACTTATAATGAGGCCATTGCGGTCCAAGAATGTAGACCAACAGGTAGGATCTTTTGGCTGACCCTGTGTTTTTTACTTTTTGTTTTCACTCTTTCTAATAAATGTTAACTTATTTGTTAGTAAACCACACTGTGAATTATTTCTTCAATTGTGCAGGTTGGAACTGTCACAGCTTTGAACTTCTGCTTGGCATTAAGACCACCGCTTCTTAAATTGACACAGGAGTTGGTTAATTTCTTGCAAGAAGCTCTGCAAATTGCAGAGGCTGATGAAAATGTTTGGGTCGTGAAGTTTATGAATCCAAAAGTAGCAACTTCTTTAAACAAACTAAGAACAGCATGCATTGAATTACTCTGTACAGCAATGGCTTGGGCAGATTTCAAGACAGCAAACCATACGGAATTACGTTCGAAGATCATTTCCATGTTTTTCAAGTCTTTGACATGTAAAAACGCGGACATTGTTGCTGTTGCAAAGGAGGGTTTACGACAGGTTTGTGATGCATTTGCAACTCATTGATGCGTTCTTGTTTCTCGTATGCAAGCTCAGCCAGCAGCTATTCGTCTGTTGTAGGTTACCTAGTTGGACCAACCAATTGATTGACATCTAGAACCAGTGCCCTTCTGGACCAAAAATAAATGGAAGGATATTACCTTGTAAAAGTACCCAACTTGTGGTGTGAATGCTCTTGTCTAGCTATCTCTTAGCTGAACCATCCAATGGTGGTCTGTCAGCCATGTGCTTCAGAGTTGCCTCACTTCTGTGAACCATGTAGTGATTTGTCACAGATAATCTCTATTTGAATGATTGCTTGTTTGGTTTCTGAGTAGTTATTTAGTCTATTCAACAGCAAAGGTTGTCCAAATATCATGCTCGTGGCGTGAATATATTAGATACTGATCACGCTATTTGAGTATTATTTCATCTAGCTGTCTCATAGGTGGACCATCTCATGGTAGATCCCTCAACCACATGCACCAGAATTACCTCACTTCTATAGACCATCTAATGATTTATTTCTCGTATATTAAGTTAAGTTTGTTTACTATGTGAACTTAATGCTTGCTTGGTTTCTGATTCGTTATGGAATTTGGTCTTACATTTTTTAGGTTATTCAACAGCAAAGGTTGCCCAAAGACCTGTTACAGAGCAGCCTCAGACCTATTTTAGTTAATTTGGCGAATACAAAAAGTCTCAGCATGCCTCTTCTGCAAGGTCTGGCCCGTTTGCTTGAACTGTTGTCTAACTGGTTTAATGTTACCCTGGGTGGTAAGCTGTTGGAGCATCTTAAGAAATGGCTGGAGCCTGAAAAACTTGCTGCATGTCAGAAAGCGTGGAAACCTGGCGAAGAACCAAAAGTTGCAGCAGGTTCCCGTTAAATCTTTGCAAGTGTAGTTTGCGATTAATTCATGTGTTTGACTGGCCTACTGAGTAACATATGGTGCTTGTTTGTTGTTGCAGCTATAATTGAGCTTTTCCATCTGCTCCCTCCTGCAGCAGGGAGATTTTTAGATGAACTTGTAACACTGACGATGGACTTGGAAGGGGCTCTTCCTCCAGGACAATTTTACAGTGAAATTAACAGTCCGTATCGTCTCCCACTTACCAAGTTCTTAAACCGTTATGCCGCAGATGCAGTCGATTATTTCCTTGGTCGGCTAAATCAACCACGATACTTTAGGCGGTAAGGGTAAAGGAATACTGAAGTAACATTTGGCATGGCTTTAGTTTTGTGCCGATAAAAAGTAATGATCTCTTTTGTTTTTGTGCATGTTAGGTTCATGTACATTATCCGTTCAGAAGCTGGTCAGCCCTTAAGAGAAGAGCTTGCTAAATCCCCACAAAAAATTCTTGCAAATGCTTTCCCTCAATTTTGTCCAAAGCCTGAACCATCGATATCAGCTGAATCAACAATGTCGTCAATTACCCCCCCCTGCTGTGCCCATGATTGATGAGAGCCACGACATGTCTATGCCTGATAATCATGCTGCTCCTCCAAACCCCAGTGCTAGCTCTGAGGCCTATTTTCAGGGACTTGCTCTTGTATCAGCTTTGGTTAAATTGATGCCCGATTGGTTGCCAAATAATCGTGTAGTTTTTGACACCTTGGTACTTATTTGGAAGTCCCCGGGTAGGATTGCTCGTTTGCACAACGAACAAGAACTGAGCCTGGCACAAGTAAGTATAGCTGTTTGAGTTCATAATGATGTTTCTTCCCCTCATTTCCATGCAATGTACTATGCTACCCCATTGTTATTTGTTTTAAGGCTAAGGTTAAGATTGATATTCATTGTAATCCAGTGTGCGCGACTTCCACTGTCCCTAATGGAATGTAGGAGTGTCTACCGCCTTGTTACATGAACAGATGGAACAAGTATATGTGTTTTCATAATAGCTTGTGGATGTTCTGATATGTTTAGGTTATAATACTTTGGCTAGAAGTTATCCGTTTCCACCAAGATTATGCTAAACTTTTCACAATAAGTATAGATCTGTCATGTTTCTTAGAATCTCAAACGCTCACCGAAAACTTCTGAACCAGCTTCAAATTCTGTAGAAGATTTAGGGCAGCAATTAGTATCTATATCTCGTCTAGAATTGCAAAATAATTGTAGACATTGCAGTTGACGGTTAACCAAGGATAGGTAGTTTAAAACTGTGGAAGATGCCTTTGAGTTTGATTTGTCTTCTCTTTGGAATCTGAAATGCAGGTAAAAGAAAGCAAGTGGTTGGTAAAGTGCTTCTTGAATTACTTACGGCATGACAAGGGTGAAGTGAACGTCCTCTTTGATATGCTCTCCATATTCTTGTTTCGCACTCGAATAGATTACACTTTCCTGAAGGAGTTTTATATCATTGAGGTATGCACAAATTTCAGTGTTGTGATTATTTGTGGCTTCGCAGCCTCTGCGATTGATTTAATTCGATATCTTAATATTTGTTTAGATGATGATACTAATAGACATTGTCATTTCTTTCAGGTTGCAGAAGGTTATCCCTCCAACATGAAGAAAACTCTTTTGTTGCACTTTTTGCAGCTTTTCCAATCCAAACAACTAGGCCACGATCATTTGGTCATTGCCATGCAAATGCTCATTCTTCCAATGTTAGCACATGCTTTCCAGAATGCTCAAAGTTGGGAAGTTGTTGACCCAGCTATTGTAAAAACGATTGTTGACAAGCTTCTTGATCCACCAGAGGAGGTGCTTTCTCAATTCTCTAACTTCTCTGAGCAACAATGTTTTGGCTTTAATCAGAATTCTCTTTTGATTTAAAGCAACTTCGCTTGTTTTGTTGCCCGTCTCTTTTTGTAGGTTACTGCTGAGTATGATGAGCCACTTAGAATAGAACTTTTGCAGCTTGCTACTCTGCTTCTCAAGTATCTACAAAATGACCTTGTTCACCATAGGAAGGAACTTATTAAATTTGGTTGGAATCATCTCAAGCGTGAAGATAGTGCCAGTAAGCAGTGGGCATTTGTCAATGTTTGTCACTTCCTCGAGGCATATCAAGCTCCAGAGAAAATTATTCTCCAGGTACATGTAGTAAATTCTTGCTTGAATCCTGGACTTCTTATGATTTGCTAAATTATACATATCTTCTGTTTATCCCGCGACAATCAGTTGTAATCCTTTTTGTCCCTTGCATGAATACCATAAACTAACATTGTTTATGTGTGTAGGTTTTTGTTGCTCTTCTTAGAACATGCCAACCAGAAAATAAGATGCTGGTCAAGCAGGCCCTTGACATACTAATGCCTGCGCTTCCACGAAGATTGCCATCTGGGGATTCGAGAATGCCAATTTGGATTCGTTACACCAAAAAAATCTTGGTTGAGGAGGGTCATTCAATTCCTAATTTGATTCACATTTTCCAGCTCATTGTTCGCCATTCTGATCTCTTCTACATCTCTAGAGCACAATTTGTACCTCAAATGGTAAATTCTCTTAGTCGGCTAGGATTGCCTTACAACACAACAGCAGAGAACAGGCGCCTTGCAATTGAACTTGCTGGACTAGTTGTCGGTTGGGAAAGACAGAGGCAAAATGAAATGAAAGTGATACCTGAAACAGAGGGTCCCAACCAGACAAGTGAGGTTTCAAATTCGGGGTCTGTAAATGGAGACGTAAAACGTCTATCAGATGGTTCTGCATTCGCTGATGATCTTAGTAAGCGGGTAAAGGTTGAACCTGGTCTTCCATCCCTTGGTGTAATGTCACCTGGCGGTGTCTCATCGATCCCGAATGTGGAAACCCCAGGTTCTGCTTGCCAACCTGATGAAGAGTTCAAGCCTAATGCTGCAATGGAAGAAATGATTATCAATTTTTTAATACGGGTATGTCATCTTTAACTTTCTACCAGAGGTTCTAGCACCAAATATGCTGTTATAGACCTAAAATTAGCTTATTTGTGATTCTGGGACTATCCACCAACTTCCTGTAATGATTTGTTTACTTCCGCGAATGTTCTTAATAACATGTTTAATTGAGATAGAAAATGAGATTGAATATCAAAGTCTACCTCTATGATATGGTGTATCTTGAAAATAAAGTTGAATTTCTCTTTGCATAAAGATTTCATATTAAACTAAAAATACTAATTCACATCTGTTATTTGAATTTTAAATAGGTGGCTTTGGTTATAGAACCCAAGGACAAAGAAGCAACTTCGATGTACAAGCAAGCATTGGAGCTTTTATCAGAGGCTTTGGAGGTTTGGCCGACTGCGAATGTTAAGTTCAATTATCTCGAGAAATTGCTGAGCAGTCTTCAGCCATCTCAATCAAACAAGGACCCTGCGACAGCTCTTGCTCAGGGCCTCGATGTAATGAACAAGGTTTTAGAGAAACAGCCTCATTTATTCATTCGAAACAACATCAACCAAATCTCTCAAGTATGTACCTTCTCTTAATTATGTCACTTAAATTTGTGGTACAGCTGATATCTTTTTGTTGAATGATGAATGATTTCTATTATGTCATGTAGATACTTGAGCCCTGCTTCAACAGTAAAATGCTAGATGAGGGGAAGTCTCTTTGCACCTTACTGAAGATGGTCTTTGGTGCTTTTCCTTTAGAAACCCCAACTACTCCTCAGGATGTGAATATATTGTACCTTAGGGTCAAGGAGCTCATACAAAAGCATGTTGATGCTGTGATATCCTCTCAGATATCCCTTGAATCTGCGAACTCCATGATAAGCTTTGTTCTGTCTGTGATAAAGGTTTTGACGGAGGTGCAGAAGTTCTTCATAGACCCGTTCCTTTTGCCATTAACTCGTGTTCTTCAACGCCTTGCACGGGATATGGGCTCATCTGCTGCTTCTCATGTGAGACAAGTATGCTCCGCCTCCCTGATATAGTATTTTCTTTTATGGACTTCTGATTATGGGATCGTCTGCAGGTTCTTGTGTGTGACAGGTGTTCCACTTCCATATGGTTTTACATTTTATTTTATTTTATTTTGAAAAACATGTTGTCCCAGTTCCTTTGTTGTACTCTCATGGTTTCTCCAAAAGTTAGCATCAGGCACCTATTTTATTTTCCTCAGTAAATTATTAGATATGTAGCAACCACCCAATTATCATGAATGGGACGATTCTCGTAAAGAACCTAGTGGATGGTGTTTTTGGTCATCGATTTGCTTTGCATGGAAGTTTTAAACTGTCCTCACAATCATTGATACTCATTCCATCTACTGTACATTTACATTCTTATCCTATTGGTTGATATTCTAGAATTTACTTGATGAAAGTTAATTTATCAGAATCCTGTCCACTTACAAAAACTAAAAACATGTTTGATGGCCTTACCATCGAAAAACAATGTTGTTTATGGATTTTATTTATGATTTTATTTTTTCGGATTTGATCGCTTATTTATTTCTATTGCTTGACAATGAACTCCAGGGTCAGAGAATGGATCCAGATGCTACAGTCAGTTCCTCACGTCCAGTTGCTGATGTTGGATCCGTCACTCCTAATTTAATATCCATTTTGAAACTTGTCAGTGGAAGAGTGATGTATTCTTCTGAATCTAAGCGAATGATGAGCCAACTGCTAAATGTATTCTTGACTGAGAGGGGTACGGATGCTAGTGTTCTTCTTTGCATACTTGATATAGCAAAGAGCTGGATTGAAGATGACTTCAGCAGGCCATCCACAACCAGCGCACCAAATGCTGGGCTCCCTCAGAAGGAGATAGTTGCTTACCTACAAAAGCTCTCACAAGTTGATAAGCAAAACTTCTCAGCTAGCTCTCAAGAAGAGTGGGACATCAAGTATCTTCAGCTTCTATATGGAGTTTGTGCCGATTCTAACAAGTAAGGAACAGAATTGAGATTCATGGATTCATTTTTTTGATCATATTTATATGTTAGACTTAATTGTTTTATTTCATATCAGGTATCCTCTTCCTCTTCGACAAGAAGTGTTTCAGAAGGTTGAGAGGCAATTCATGCTTGGTCTAAGGGCTAACAATCCTGAGATTAGACAGAAATTCTTTTCACTATACCATGAATCGCTTTCGAAAACACTGTTCACAAGGTTGCAGTATATCATACAAATTCAAGACTGGGAAGCACTAAGCGATGTCTTTTGGCTGAAGCAAGGACTTGATCTTCTTTTGGCAATTTTGGTTGAGAATATCCCTATTGCACTCGCTCCAAACTCTGCTCGTGTACCCACTCTGGTTTCATCTGGATCTATTCCAGATCATACAGGAATGCAGCAGCAGTTACCTGATGCTCTTGATGATTCTGAAGGTGTTCTAACGCTTGATGGCCTTGTTTATAAGCATGCTCAGTTCTTAAGCGAGATGAGCAAACTTCAGGTTAGAGTTCTGTTTTGACTGTCAACAGTTGACATTTTAGAACATTAGCTGGTGGTACCTTGTCTGGAACCTTGTCTGGATTGCCATTATCAAATAGGTTTAGTACGGTGGTCTTATGTATGATACTGGTAGATGCTGTTTTGGTGATAGAAGTGAAATACATCGTTAGATTGGGTGTGAAGTTCTCCTGGATTTCTTTGCTGTCGTAATCATAATAAATTATTATCTGTTGTCCGACTTGATTTCTGGTCACCGAAACTTGCAATAGGAATAGATTAGGGATTTTTAGTTCGTCTTACTGGGTTAATCACTTACTGTTGTACAAAATACACATTTAGTCTGAATGTAGAAGAGCCTTTGCAGTTTATGTTCCATGCACCACCTCCGAGCTCTTATTAGTGATCGTCCTATTAGGATACAAAGGTCTCTTAACTTTGGTGAAATGTCTTTAATGCTGCAGATTAATTTAAAAAGTGAATATGTTTTTATCTTCAGGTTGCTGATCTCATTGTTCCTTTAAGAGAACTCGCTCATATAGATGCAAATGTTGCTTACCTCTTGTGGGTTTTGGTATTTCCAATTGTGTGGGTAACTTTACATAAGGAAGAACAGGTAGCACTGGCAAAACCAATGATTGCTCTGTTATCAAAAGATTACCATAAGAGGCAGCAAGCAAGCAGACCAAATGTTGTGCAAGCTCTTCTCGAAGGTCTTCATTTGAGCCATCCTCAACCTAGGATGCCGAGTGAACTTATCAAATATATTGGAAAGACATTCAATGCTTGGCATATTTCACTTGCTTTGCTAGAAAGTCATGTTATGTTGTTCATGAATGAAACTAAATGCTGTGAGTCTCTAGCTGAGCTATACCGGTTGCTCAATGAAGAAGATATGAGATGTGGGTTGTGGAAGAAAAGGTCAATTACTGCAGAAACTAGGGCTGGCCTTTCGCTTGTTCAGCATGGTTATTGGCAGCGTGCTCAAAGTCTTTTCTACCAAGCCATGATCAAGGCCACACAAGGCACTTATAACAATACAGTACCTAAGGCTGAGATGTGTCTTTGGGAAGAACAGTGGCTTTCATGTGCTGGTCAACTTAGTCAGTGGGAGGTGCTGGTTGATTTTGGCAAGAGTGTAGAGAATTATGATATACTACTTGACTGTCTTTGGAAGGTTCCTGACTGGAACTATATGAAGGACCAGGTAATTCCAAAGGCCCAGGTGGAAGAAACCCCAAAGCTACGTCTAATCCAAGCATTCTTTGCACTTCATGATAGAAACACCAATGGTGTGGGTGATGCTGAAAACATTGTGGGAAAAGGTGTTGAGCTGGCTCTTGAGCAGTGGTGGCAGTTACCTGAAATGTCTGTCCAATCACGGATACCTCTTTTACAGCAGTTCCAGCAGCTGGTTGAAGTTCAAGAATCAGCTAAAATCATAGTGGACATTGCTAACGGAAGCAAACAGGTTTCGGGAAGTTCCACGGCAGGTGTTCATGGTGGTGGGTATATGGATCTTAAAGACATTCTAGAGACTTGGCGACTTCGAACTCCGAACGAATGGGACAATTTATCTGTTTGGTATGATTTGCTTCAATGGAGAAATGAGATGTATAATGCTGTAATTGATGCGTTCAAGGACTTTGGTACAACAAATGCTCAACTTCATCACCTTGGATACCGTGACAAAGCATGGAATGTAAATAAGCTTGCTCACATTGCACGAAAGCAAGGCCTGTATGATGTCTGTGTCACAGTACTTGAAAAAATGTATGGTCACTCAACCATGGAAGTGCAGGTATGTGAAAACGTTTACTAGAAGTGCTAAAGTTTTTATATATAAATATAAGATATATGTGGTGTGCAGGGAAAGTGCAATAGTCAACTGTAAAATAAAACTAAAATGTGTCACATGCTTTAAGTGGGAATTAGCAGGCATACAGAGTTTTGGAGCTCTCACATGTGGGAGTTTAATTTCTGACAATCCTGTCTATATTTTTTGTTATCCTTGTTGGTTGCAAGGATCAGTTTATCCTAAACTGTATGGTCACCAGTGCGTAGGGCATTGGTTTTCCCTTCTGCTGCTTTCACTGGCCTTGTATATTTGTTCTAACCATTTTATCGTTTCAGGAAGCTTTTGTGAAAATAACGGAACAAGCGAAGGCTTATCTGGAGATGAGGGGAGAACTCAACAGTGGTCTTAATTTGATTAACAATACCAATTTGGAATACTTTCCTGTGAAACACAAAGCTGAAATCTTTTGTCTCAGGGGGGACTTTCTGTTGAAGCTAAATGATTGTGAAAATGCTAATCTTGCATATTCAAATGCCATTTCCCTCTTTAAGCATTTGCCTAAAGGATGGATAAGCTGGGGAAATTATTGTGACATGGTACTCACTTTTCTCTAAATCATACTATGAAATGACATTGGCATGCCTGTAAGGCTGTAACTGAAATTTTCATATGTCCAATAATCTTCCTCTTTTTTTTATTTTAAACATAGGTTTATAAAGAAACTCATGATGAGGTTTGGTTAGAGTATGCGGTCAGCTGCTTCCTTCAGGGAATTAAATATGGCGTCTCTAATTCTAGGAGCCATCTAGCTCGTGTGTTATACCTTCTTAGCTTTGATACTGCGAATGAGCCTGTCGGAAGAGCATTTGATAAATACTTGGACCAAATACCTCATTGGATTTGGCTTTCTTGGGTCCCGCAGCTATTGCTGTCCTTACAAAGAGCTGAGGCTCCTCACTGCAAACTTGTCTTGTTGAAAGTTGCGACTGTGTATCCACAGGTAATTACTCTTTCATTTTGGAGGGAATCATGCAGAATAGATGCTGAAGTCAAGTTCCTTTAATTTAACTATCTTAGTGATCTTGGTTTGTAATGTTGATAATTATAGGCTTTATATTACTGGCTGCGCACATATTTACTTGAGCGCCGAGATGTTGCCAATAAATCTGAACTTGGAAGGAGTTTAGCGATGGCTCAGCAGAGGATGCAGCAAAATGCCTCTGGGGCTGGTAGCGCTCCTCTAGGCTTGGCCGACGGTAATTCAAGAGTACAGAATCATGTAGCGGGTTCAGAAAGTCATCAGGTTCATCAAGGTTCTCAATCTGGTGGTGTTAGTGGGTCCCACGATGCTGGGAACTCTCATGGTCAAGAACCTGAAATGTCCACACCTATGGAAACTAATGTGCATGCTGGACATGACCAACCAATGTCTCAAAGTTCAAACGTTAATGAAGGTAGTCAAAACACTTTAAGACGCAATATTGGATTGGTAGCTTCAGCAGCTAGTGCGTTTGATGCTGCAAAGGACATAATGGAGACCCTTCGAAGCAAACACACTAATTTGGCAAGTGAACTTGAGGTAAGGATCAATATCTATAAATCATTTGGCATTTTATATATTTGTGATATTAAATCCATGTTGAGACATACTAAATCGCTTGTATCTTCAAAGTCCTGTTACTATCATGACCGCTCTTTCCTTTGCTGTTTTTGTAATGAACGTGTAAGAAGATGAATATTTTTGATCCTTAATGCCGAATCTTGGACATAGTACTTACACGTGAGATCCTTACACTGCAGGTGCTGTTAACAGAAATTGGATCTAGATTTGTTACCCTACCAGAAGAGAGGCTTCTAGCAGTGGTCAACGCTTTGCTACATCGCTGCTATAAGTACCCAACTGCCACTAATTCCGAAGTTCCTCAATCTTTGAAGAAGGAGCTCTCTGGTGTTTGCAAAGCTTGCTTTTCAGCTGATGCTGTGAACAAGCATGTTGATTTCGTGAGAGAGTACAAGCAGGACTTTGAACGCGATCTTGATCCAGAGAGCACAGCTACTTTCCCAGCCACTCTCTCTGAATTGACTGAGAGGTTGAAGCACTGGAAAAATGTACTTCAGGGCAATGTCGAGGACAGGTTTCCAGCTGTCCTAAAATTGGAAGAGGAAAGCAGGGTTTTGCGTGACTTTCATGTTGTTGACGTGGAGGTTCCAGGACAGTATTTCACAGATCAGGTAGATCCAGAATTGCAGTTCCGGTGTTAAATTGGATAATTTTCTGATGTTTTACAGTCAAAGTGGACTTACCTGGTACAACCTTGTTTTCAGGAAGTTGCACCCGACCATACAGTAAAGTTAGACAGAGTTGGAGCTGATATTCCAATTGTTCGGCGCCATGGCAGTAGCTTCCGTCGTCTTACTCTTATCGGTTCTGATGGTAGTCAGCGCCATTTTATTGTTCAGACATCTCTTACCCCTAATGCCCGAAGTGATGAGCGAATTCTACAGTTGTTCCGTGTGATGAACCGAATGTTTGACAAGCACAAGGAGTCGAGGCGGCGCCACCTAAGCCTCCATACCCCGATTATTATTCCTGTTTGGTCTCAGGTGATGAATCCCTACCTGCTAGAAACACTTTTTATGTTTTTATCCCCTCTTTGAATACCTGAGGATATACTCGTTATGCTTGAAGCTAGATGACTGGCGAAACATGCAGAATACTGCCCGGCCGTCATATTATGTGTTACCATTGACTTTCTGTTTCGGAATTTGAACTAAGAATGATCGTGTTCATACTAAATTGAATCACATCTTTCGTTGGGGCAAGCAGATATAGTTAGGGGTTTTCGGTGAGAACAATTCTGATGGTCCAAATACAGAAAGAAAACCCTTAACCCGCCATTGTATTTGCCTATTTCTCTTGATTTGAATGCCATTTGAATGTTTGTGATGCTTGTGATATTCTATTCATTTTATCTTTAATGTCAACTGATGTTTATAACAGGTCAGAATGGTAGAAGATGATTTGATGTATAGCACCTTCCTTGAGGTATATGAGGTCAACTGTGCTCGGCACAATCGAGAGGCTGATCTCCCCATAACTCATTTCAAGGAGCAACTGAACCAAGCTATATCTGGTCAGATCTCACCAGAAGCAGTGGTGGATCTCCGTCTCCAAGCGTATCATGAGATTATAAAGACTTTAGTCAATGACAATGTATTTTCTCAGTACATGTACAAGACTCTTGTGAGTGGTAATCATTTGTGGGCTTTCAAAAAGCAATTTGCTGTTCAGCTAGCTCTCTCCAGCTTCATGTCATTCATGCTTCAAATCGGTGGAAGGACTCCAAACAAGATTTTATTTGCCAAGAGCACTGGAAAGATTTTCCAGTCTGATTTCCATCCAGCTTATGATGCAAATGGAATGATTGAATTTAACGAGCCAGTGCCTTTCCGGCTGACGAGGAATATGCAATCGTTCTTCTCCCATTTTGGTGTGGAAGGTCTAATTGTGTCTTCCATGTGTGCTGCAGCACAGGCTGTGGTTTCACCTAAAGTAAGTTCCGTTGGCAAAGATAGTAAATTTTAAGCTGTTTGTGCCTTTTCTTGCTGGTATTAATGCTTTCTTTACTCTTTGCAGCAAAGTCAGCATTTGTGGCATCAGTTAGCGATGTTTTTCCGTGACGAGCTGCTTTCATGGTCATGGAGGAGACCTCTAGGAATGCCTACAGCCCCTGTTGCCCCAGGGGGTAGCATGAACCCCATGGATTTCAAGCATAAGGTTACGGCCAATGTTGAGAATGTTGTCGGTCGAATTAAAAGTATAGCTCCACAGTACTACTCTGAAGAGGTAAGTCAATGTAGCTGATTAAAACCTTTAAAGTTTCATCCTCCAACAAAAATGACCTGTTGATGCACGAATTGTTGGCCGATGTCGAACCTGGGTCAAGATACACGAATTGTTAGGATGTACGGAGTTCTTAATGCATGCCAAATCAAACCTGATTGGCATGCACCAATTATACCTTGGGTACATGTGCAATACCATTTACTCAATTACCTTGGGTACATGTGCAATACCATTTACTCAATTACCTTGGGTACATGTGCAATACCCAATTATACCTTGGGTACATGTGCAATACCTTGGGTACATGTGCAATACCAATTATACCTTAGGATGTACGGAGTAGTAAGCAGGACCATGGCGTGCTGCTCTTTTGTTTGAATGCCATTTTTACCACATTGTTAAGTAACTTCGTATGTAAAAGTACCCCTGTTGGCAAATACTAATTCTTGTCTGACTTTTGGTATTATCTGTTTGTTTTCAGGAGGATAATGCGATGGAACCACCCCAGTCGGTACAGAGGGGTGTGACGGAGCTGGTTGAAGCTGCCTTGACACCCAGGAATTTGTGTATGATGGATCCGACATGGCATCCCTGGTTCTAACTTTTCTTATTCTTCCCTGCGGTGTGTTATTAGACTGCTCAATTGTTACGCTATAAAAAAGTTGTAGGCATAGCCAAAAAAGTTGTAATTATTTAGACATATTTTAGTTTAGATTTAGAATTCATGTCTGGTGTCCATTTACTGACCCAAAAGTGCTATGGAATTTTTCGAATAAATGTCATGTGAATAATGTTAAAGTTTTTTGTTTTGAAGTCTACCTTGGCTCTGAATGGTTGAGCATCAGAGCTTGGCAAGTAAACCAATGTTTAAAGTAAGCCAGTTTAGTAATAATCTGGATTCTGATATTGATTTAAGATTCTAATTGAATGCTATTTAGAACAAAAATAGAACCGTGTTTTGGAGCAATACCCGAAACTTTCAATCTTCAACATCTTAATACCCAAGGTTTCTGACCCGCAACTTTTGTCTTCAACATCTAAATACCTAAGGTTTTTAAAGTGTGAAGTGATGTGTGACTCGAGCGATGTACGACTTGTAATTTCTTTTTATTTTTAAGAAATTATAAATAATATTTTTATATATTTAATGGTTATTATAAAATTTGTGAAGATAACATCACCCCATTGGGTGTGAGACACGGTGATTTCCACGGGGCTGGCGTAGCTGTAACATCACCCCATTTTCAATTTAAGTCTTATGCCTTCAATTCAAAATTTCTCTAGAAGGATAAAAACTTGCGATACAATGTTAAGTGAGTATGACAAAAACACTGCAAGTAGGGTTCATCATTGATATACAATATAACAAGATAGAAAAGGAAAACCGGTGACAATAAGATGCAGGTGACTTAGTTGCAATTTGACAAGAACCAGTGAAAGGTGGAGAAAATAACATTACACAGACTCCATGTAGAACAAGGATTGCAGCTATAAGTTCACTGAATCTATTTCATAAAGATTAAAAATGCAACAACTAGCCGGATCTTCATAACAATGAAGTCTCAAAATAGATACACAAACAAAACCCACATAAGCATGAGTAAAGATGAGTAAGGCTAGAATCGCAAGTAAACTCATATATCGAAGAAGTTTGTATTTAAAGGTCTAACCAAGAGTGGCAAATAGTATTGCCCCTCTCAAGACAGCCCTATCGTAACTATATCCCTCACTAAGTTCATAACACAGGTTACCTTCAAGTCCTCTTATTTAAATCAAAAAGATGTAAGAGAAACAAAAGAACCAACCAAGTTATGAGGTGGAACATTGAAAACTAGTATAGAACTCCGGGGAACAGCAGCCACTGATTTTGTCCCAAAATAGATGAGCTATTTCACTAATTTCTAAAACTACCCTTTTAATTGATTATTGTTACTATAAGAAATACGTATAATTTGATAGCCAATTTATATTCATTGCGTAGATGTTTTAAAATACTTTTCAACGATATAAAGTTTACAAAAAAAACATGGCATAGTTTAAAAGATAAGTCATTTCTAAGTTTTACTAATTATAGTCCATAAAGATATAGTTGTAAAAAATACTTAAGTATACTCCCCTTTCCTCCTTGCCTTAAAATTTGTGCAAACTACAACTAGCTCATCTAATTTGGGATGGAAGGAGTAGTGTGTTGGCAATATGCACACTGGTTATTTTGTTAATCCTACTTCCTATAATATTTGAAGGCCACTAGAATAATTTGCAAATTTTATTAAATAACCTTGGGGCCAAAAGAGTAAGATCCATAGTTTCCAGGGTGATAAGAATAAATTTCTCATTTTATAATACCCATTAATTACATAAAAATATTATCTTCACAAATATCTTCAAGTTTGATCATTGGGATCTTCTCAACAAGGTTATTGATGAAAGACCCTGGGGTATCAACAATCAACAAATATCTTCTTGTGGTACATGATTACATACCGAGTATGATTTACACTGAAAAGCACTGGGGTTATCAATTGTTCTGGATTCAGTTCAAATATGCCAGAACACATGAATGTAACTTCTGTGACAAAAATAGGACAAGTTATGGGGGAAGTCATCGCCATTGAGCCTAAGGATGCAATTCCAGTAGGTAATGATCCAGTTAAGGTTTCCGTTAATGTTTATCTTTCAATGCCTATGAGAAGAGGTGCTAAATGTTCCACCAATGCTGGGGTAACAAAATAGCAACAATTTTACTTTGAGTGACAACCCAAAAGCATATGCACAGAGTGTTACATTATCAATCACTCTAAAGATGCTTGCAAGGAGGCTGCCATTTTCTTGAAGAAAGCTCATGAGAAACCTTATTTCGTTGGAAAAATAAACAACATCCGCAAGAATATCAATATTATTTCCTCTAATAAGGATGTTACCTCAACTAAGGCCCCAGCTGTGAAGAAACAACAGAAAAAGTCTGTCAAGTCAACAGTTTTTGTACCTCCAAAAGATGGTGAACCTATCAATCTGGATTCTCTACTCAAAGATGAAGGGATTAATATGGAAGAAGATATCAGACTCGGTAAGAGACACATGGTAGGGGAAGCTGATCACACTGTTCCTTTTAATATTGAGAGCTCTTCCCAAGACACTAGGTTGAATCCAATCCCAACCTCTGCGATAACTCAAATGATTACAACTGGAGATAATTCACTAGAGCAGACACACAAGGGGAATCAGGTACCTAGTACTCATAAAACCCTCTACTTTGTCAATATCTGTTTTTCAGTACTTTTTTCTAGGCATAATATCTGAGTCTTTTCTTTGCATCATAAAGTCAATCTTCATTTATTCTTGTTTTAATTTGATATTTAGAATCATTATTGTTGTTCATGCATTAACTGCTCATTGCATTAATTTTTCATGCATAATTAAAAATAGACACTACGTCAATTTCTATAGAGTTGGTATCATTATTTTCCTCTTTTCTTATCTTAACACAATGAAAGTTCTGTCATGGAATGTGCAAGGTTTTACCACCCCAGCTACTAGGGATAATCTTAGAGACATCATTAGATCACAAGACCCAAATATTATCTTTCTCTGTGAGACTAAATTACATGAAAAAAAATTAAAAAATATTTTATCCCCATACAGATATCCCAATATAAAATATCTACAACCAATAAGAATTTCAGGGGGATTAGTTCTAATGTGGAAAAATGGATTTGTTTGTGATATAGTTAGCTGTGATAACAATATGATTCATGCAGATGTACAAAGTGATCCAAGTCAACATGAATGGTTATTATCTTGTATGTATGGTTATTGTAACTATGCAAAAAAGAAAAGTCAATGGGAATTTATCAAGGATATTGGTCTTAATATTTCACAGCCTTGGGTATTATTAGGTGAAACTCTATTTATTTATTTTTGCAAATGTGAGAGTTATAAATATGAAGAACCCTTGGTTATTGGAAGGATGAGATATACACATGTGAGTTGAAAAAATGAACTTATAATAGTAAATCAAAACATGTAAGATTCTTTCTCAATCATATTGATAACATAAAATTGAATAAATTCGTGGATAAAAAGATTTCACACCAACTATGCTAAGTAGTGCATGAATGACGCTCTCACATCTAGTGTTACTCAAGTAATTTGGAGTTTTAAAGAGCATAGTCATATTGATATTTGTATCTACATAAATGCAACTAACCTTCCAAGAAAATTATTAGTTTCAAGGTAGAGCCGACACAAACTTCTCGCGCCTTCAATGTATAGAACACACACCGGGTTTAATCGGCCTTGAGATTAAACAAATACCCCAACATTAGTCAAATAATGTCTACAAATACGGGATCGAAACAAAGTGCTAACGGAAAATGAGAGACTAACATCAAGCTACAAAGAAAATACCATATATGTATCAAAGTTTGTTAACTAAACATGTATTCAAATTAAAAAGTCATCAACTTGACACAAAAATATAAAAGAACCCAAGTTAAATCAATACTTGCATAAACAAAACTTATAAGAGAATTTTGTAATTATTAAATACCTTTAAAATCACTATTAGAGATTTAATTGCATGCCTCGCAAAACTACTAGAGACGAAATCACCGATTAATCAGAAAATTCACCGGATATGTAGCAATTTAGAGAAGTTTACACCGGTAGTGATGCGCTCCATCTAAGTGTTGTTCGATTGATTACTTTTTTAGAAGGTTTCGGTTTCATCGGAGAAACCGAGAGGGAGCGTTTCATTATATTCATTATCATTCACAAATCCAAGACAAACTCGCCTCCGCTTATGGGATCTCAATACAACCTTAGATATATCTATTGGACGGAGAAACCTTGATACTAAATATGTAGTTTTTAGTGTTATTTATCATATAACGTGACATCCAAATATTTTTTCTTCTTCTTAATTTTCATGTATTTTAACCGAGTTTATACAAGCATTAAGACGATCAACCACATTTCTAATTTATAGTGATATCCTTTTGTAGCAGCACATAATTAACATAGTCAATTACTACTTATCAATACCTACCGATTACCATAAACCACCGATATCACTTCTTTCTCCACCACCACCATTTTCCATCCCTCGTAGATTATTGGGCGCACTTATAACTTTTAATCCCACATGTCATGTATAAAGTTTAGATTTAACAAACTTAGGTCATCAATTAATTTATTCAACCATATGTTTTTTTGTTAATAATTTGAAAATCATGCGTATTTAACTAAGTTACCAAAGGTAGCAAAGGGTACCAAAAACAACCATTTTGTCTTATATGATTTGGTATCATCCCAAAAGTATTTGTTATCCGCCTTTATTGATCGTGTCAAAAACAACCAACTATACTTTTCACAATATAATGTTACCCGTCATGTAATTTTTTTTTTAATTTTTTATTCAAAAAGAAAAAACCAATACCACCACCATTAAAACCATCCAAATACCACTATTTCTTCCACCAAAACTAATGTTACCGCCTCCACCACTTAGTTCCACCTTCCACGTTTCCACCACTTACTTCTTCCTCTACTACCACCACCACCACTAATATCTATTGAAATAAATTTTGTCAAAATTATTATTTATTAGGAGATATGTATTAATATTAATTAAGGGACATTTATGATGTAAAATTAATAAATCATTTATCATGAGAAATTAATGAGACATCAATTAATAAAACAGCTTATACTAATCAATATTTAAGTTGAACAAACCATCACCATAAATTTATCTTCTCTCTAGACAAATCACTTATACTAATTAATAAAACACTTACACTAATTAATATTTAAGTTGAACAAACAACCACCGTTGATTTATCTTTTCTATCAATTCCAACCAAGGTGGAACAATGGTTAGAGGCCACTCTTGATATCAATTTTCATTTGCAAGATACTTCTACTTATGCTTCTTCATCAAGTGATGGCTTAGTTCATTCAGTTCTTCAAGAAGTTGGTTTAGAAGATTTGAGCTTCATAGGGAGAGAACACACATGGTCTAACAATAATTCTGGGACTGGTAGGAAGAGATCTAGGTTGGATATGGCTCTGACTAATACTGCATGGAATTATAATTTTCGGGATTCTAAACTTCTTCATCTTACTCAACTTGGAAGTGATTATTGTCCAATAATGTTGGTTACTGATTACACTCAACCTAAATTATGGAAGCCTTTCAAGTTTTTTCTATCATGGCTACAAGACAGAACTTGTGCAAAAGAAATAGCCAAAGATTGGGAGAATACAATTCATGGTTCACCTGGATTCAAGTTAGTTAAGAAATTACAACTAACTAGAATTGTTATTTCAAAATGGAACAGATTTCACTTTGGAGATATCAATCAAAATGTAAAAGTACTTCAGCAGCAGTTATCTGATATTCAAGCTCAGCCATTTTCACAGAATAATACTTCTGGAGCTATTGAGGTTAGTAGAGAATTAGATAAGTGGCATAAAATCCAGAATGATTTCAACAAACAAAAATCTAGAGACAACTTTGTGAAGGATATGGATTATAATACCAAATATTTTCATACTTTAACAAAAAGAAAAAGAACAAGAAAAAATATTTATTCTCTCAAGGATTCTGAAGGCAATTGGTTACATAATAGAGATGGTATTGTTGCACTTCTTACAAGTCATTTCAAAGGCATCAGTACTTCTAGTAATCCTACCATTGAAGAACAACATTACATTAATATTCCTTCTGTTATAACTGATAATGATAATAGATTGCTTCTTCTGCCACCATCCAATGAGGAAATATACAAAACTCTTAAAAGTATGGAAAGTTTGTCTGCTCCTGGACCATAAGGGTTTCAAGCTGGATTCTATAAATCACAATGGGAAACTGTTGGAGATGATGTATGTGCTATGGTTAAAAATTTCTTCTCCACAAATTTTTTACCAAGGCAGATTAACAAGACTTATATCTCTCTAATTCCTAAAAAGAACAAGCCAACTAATCCAGTTGATTTCAGACCAATAGGCCTTTGTAATACTTCTTACAAAATTATTTCCATGATACTTGTTTCAAGAATGAAGCCTCTTATGGAAAGAATAATCTCTCCTTATCAAGCAACTTATGTCTCAGGTAGAATGATCAATGATAATACCATCATTGCACATGAACTTATACATTCAATGAGAAGAAAAGAAGGTGCAGGAGGTTGGTTGGCACTCAAACTAGATATGTCAAAAGCATTTGACAGGCTAGAATGGCCATTTCTTATTAAAGTTCTTCAAAGTTTTGGATTTGGTGAGGATTGGTGTCAGCTTATTCATCAATGTATCAATACTACTTCTTTGTATGTTCTTCTTAATGGCTCTCCATGTGAAGAGTTTACTCCCACAAGAGGTATAAGACAAGGAGATCCTTTATCTCCTTATTTATTCATTCTTGCAATGGACTGGTTTTCAAGAACACTTCTGGTAGCTCATGAATCTAAAAGTATTAAAGGCATAACAGCAGCAAGAGGAGCTCCACCTATTAATCATCTACTTTTTGCAGATGATTGTCTCATTTTCACTCAAGCCAATTTCACCAAAGTGTGAATAATCTCCTCAAAGCATTTTGCAGGATTTTAGTTCACAACTGTCAAGTCATTAATTTTGACAAATCTTCAGTTTTCTACAGCAACAACTTGGATCCTTCCATTTGCAGCACTCTCACTAATAAACTGGGAGTCTCTTTAATGAAGGATAATGAGAAATATCTAGGTTCTCCTCTTCTGATTGGCAAGTCTAAAGTCAAGGCTTTTAAAGATATGCAGATTTCCTTTGAAAGAGGATTGGGCAACTGGCAAGGAATTAATATGCATCAAGCTGGTAGAACCACAATGGTTAAAGCAGTGCTCAATGCAGTACCAATGTATCAGATGAGCTCTTTCAAGACGCCTAAAAAGCTTCTCAACAAACTTGATACTATTCAGAGGAAGTTCTGGTGGGGTTTCAAATCCAATAGAGGCATGAACTTAATTTCATGGCAAAATGTAGGCTCGAAAACCCACAATAAAATACTGCAAGTGCACAACATCTAACTAGTAGAACGATGGCAAGTACAGGTCGTTCCCACGAGGAGTGTGAAATACTACTACTAACTAATATCAAAAGTAACCAATCGACAAGATGATGTTTTAGCAATTTTTTCAGAAATTTGGAACAAAATGAAATAATAATAATTCTAATGATAAACAAATGAGAATGGGTTATTAGGATTTTTGGTTTCCACCAATTAATTACTCAAACTCTACTAATCTTTAATAATATATATTCCATGCATTTTCAAATTACTGTTTCTCCACTATAGTTTCCTTCGCTTCATGGGTAGTGATTTTAAAAGCATTACCTATCTATCCTTGCATACCACATCTAGGTATTTAACCGAAGCACGAAATATCAATTCAAAATCATAAATAATCAAGAAAATGACATCAGTAATTAAATACCAAGCTATGTGAAGAAAAACTATTAATCAATCAAATCATTATTAAGCATATATCAATGTAGAGTCTTCATAATTAATTGATTTCTACCTAAACCCTAACAAACAATCTAGCAAATCATGAGAAAAGGAAATCAAAACAGCAAAACCCCCTTCTCCCTAAACGGCCGTAGCCGCCCCTTTATCTTGGTTCGTCACTGCCTCCTTTTATGGTTCCTCCCCTTCACACATATTAAAGTGTACATGAGAATACATATTCTTTCCTTATCAATTTTTTGCATGTGAATAATTAAAGTAAGAAGTAAAATTCTTTCTCCAATCACAATTAATCTCCCTTGCATGTATCTTTAACCACCAACCAAAATGCATGTTCACAATCTCATGCCCACGTTTAATATAATTCACTCCCACTAATAATGGTAAGTAAAATAATATTACTTCATTACTTTATTTTCTTCCATTTTCCATAATACCACTTCATTTCTTTATTTTCTTTCCTTTTCCGAGTGAGAGTTGCATGCATGTGGATCCCATAATACTTCATGAATATATTGTCATGCCATACACCATCTTGCAAAAATCTTTTCACATTGAATACCGATTCCCTCTTGACAATCACAATACTCTCTCATTAATAAATTAACACCAATTAATTATCCCCATATATTTTTCTTCTGCATGTCATTACCCGATGGAGGTGTGCCACTAAGGAAACAATCTTGGATATTGAATTTGGAAGTGTAGCAAGTGCTTCAAGAATTAATGCGGCTACATTTGGAAACTCAATTTTGTTCATGCTATGCGTAAATTTACGCCAACACCGATTTATCATTGTGGTTGCTGATACATGGAGATACCTGGCCAACCCGGCTGCTGATATATAGAAATACCAGGCCAACCCATTTCATTGCTGCTGATATATGGAGATACCAGGCCATCATAATAAGTGTTGCTGATATATAAAAATACCAGGCCAGCATAATAAGTGCTTCTGATATATAGAAATACCAGGCCAACATATTTGATCATTGTGGTTGCTGATACATGGAGATACCAGGCCAACCACATTTTGCCATTTTCGTCGCAAACACCAATAAGTCTCACATTTTGTTGTTTATTCGTTGGATGATCGAATTCACTTGTACTTTCTACAAAAGCACTAAAATAGTATTAGTGACTAAAATATTGTGTCCTAGCTAATATAAATATGGGTATAAAATGTAGCATTTACATGCTTATCAACACCCCCACACTTATATTTTGCTAGTCCTCGAGCAAAACAGATATATTATGCTATTGATTTTTTTTTATTTTTTTATTTTATATATTCCTAAGAAAAGTGAAAATCTGCAAAAATATGGAAAATTACCCACTCCCCCACACTTAAACATTACATTGTCCTCAATGTAATTGAGTCATCCAACGTAGTAATTAAGATGGGAAATAAAAAAATAAACAAAAAGAAAATAAGAGATAGAGTAGAGGGAACAAATCTGATAGGTTGACTCCCATGAAGCGAAATGTATTTGTTTCCCTGTTTTCCAGTAGCATGTTCTCAAACAAGGTGAGGTTGGTACCCCAAAGTACGCTGCAAATCATATATATAGAGTCTGAAAAGTTGGGGATCAACCCAACTAATCAGTTTTGCTGAAAATATGCACCTGTAACAACTATAATCATCCAAAGATATATGTGAATCCATTCCCCATAAATAAAAATCATAAATAAAATATTGGTTCAAATTCATCCATGAAAACAAGAGCTCAAAGGTGGAATAATATAAAGACTCATAGACCCATTATCATCTAAAACGGTTTCATTATTAATATCATCAAGACGAAAAAATTCGTAACTTAATGGCTTAAAGGTCATGGTCGGAACTTTCTTGACGACTGGGCATAACTAGAGGTTCTAGTTTGGGCTTCCATTTATTAGTGTCTAGCAGCGGTGTGAGTCTAACAAGACATCGACTTCACAAATAACACTATCATCATCAAAATCATACCCAAAATGAGCTAAGCAAACCTCTAATGTGATAGGTGTAGAATACTTTTTCTTGTGAATTATGTACTTTACGCGTGTTTTTGAGTTATTAGGTGCTTTGGAGTCGCACGGAGGAAAAGAAGGAGAAACTACTCATTTGTTTAAAAAAGGCGTAATTGTCATTTCACAATGAGCATTATCCGGAGCCCAGTCAATGTTAAGGGGCATCTCTGTTTTGGAGAAGTATTAAAGACATGACAGCTTACGTTAGGGGCTGCTGGATGGGTGGCCCGTATCCACTCTTTGGGGTGCTAATAGCAATCCCACTCACGGGGCCTTATCTAGATCGGAATTGAAAAATATTCGGAATAATCCAGCTTTTCCGGCGTTTTTTTGGACATATTTTACGCACGGGTTTCTCTCCATGGTGGGCCGGGTGAATTTCCAACTAATGGACTTTGAGGACAAAACCTAGTTTTGGAAGGAGAAAAAGACTATAAAAGAGAGGACTTTTACCTAATTGAGGATACGTTTTTTATTATCTCTTCTACTTTTATTCTAGGGTTTACAACCATGAAGTTTCTTCTCTTTCTTCTTGTGATGAACTCCATGAATATGAGCTAGATTTTATTATTGGTTATGGAATAAGTTGAATTTCCAAACATGGGTTTTTGTGCAATAAATTAGTTTTCTCTCATATTATTTATGATTCACCATGAATATTGTTACATGATTTGAATGCTTGTTAGTCGATTCGCTAATCGATTGAGTTTGTTTTCATCTCTATTGCTAGATTAGGGTTATTATACGCAAAAGATAATTCCGATTGCAAGTAGCATAAATATGATTATAGTTTGTAGTGATATATTCTTGTGATCATATGTGAACCATAACCTTTGTTAAATCGGATTAGTGCGCTTTCCACGTTCGATTGCTTTGATTGGCCTTGATTTCATAGAACTTAACGCATCTAGGAATTAAACTTGATTAGTGCTTTTACGTTAGGTTGTTCCTTTAGGTAGAATTCATATTCGCATCTTTTAATGTGTTTGTTGATGACGGAGGAGATTTGCGGGATATTCTTGCGATCAAGGTATTCTAGGTCGTTGATAAAAGTTGAGATTAAAATCAATTCTAGTTATTGTGAAAAGCATGTTAGTGAATGAAAACGAAATCCTTAACCAATATCTCTTCTATCTTATTTGTTTGCTTATTTGTTTCTTTTGTTTTTATTTTTTATTTTAGTTTATAAAATCACAAAACCCCCGGTGTTATTTATAGGGAAATCAAACAATTTGACAACCTAGACCTCTCGTAGGATCGATCCTTTCTTGCCCTTGCTATATTTATATTTTGAGTAGTAAGAAAGTGTAATTATATTTGTGTCGCAAAAAATGATCAAATTTTGGCGCCGTTTGGGGAGGCAAACTTATTTTTGTATTTAGTTTTTGTTTTATTTTTTTCTTATTTTCTTTTAACCTTGGTTTGAGAATTATTTCCTTATTTCGATGGACGGAGCATATTGGAACAATGGATACGGATTTCAACCTCAACAATATGATAACTACCAATTTCATGGGTATAATCAAAACCAATTCATTGGTTATGACCAATACTCCATGGAACCTTGTGGTTTTCCTCAACAACCTTATACAAAGGAAAGATATGGATAATTCTAATGTGCATATGGTTTGTGATGAATATTTGATTGATGCTAATGTTGAAAAAGGCCAATCCTTGGGCACTTTCGTGATAATTGTGTAGTTAACTCAACTCTAGATCTTAATAATGATCATTCACCTATTCAAAAGGATGAGTTAGAGATTAACAACACTAAATTCAGCGAGGACCAATCTTATGTTGACATGATAGTGACGGTGATTATGATACATTGCTTGTCATGGTGACATCTCCGAGGAGTCTTTTTTGGGATCAAGATGAAGATGAAGAGGAATATGTCGACACTTGTGTAGATTACTCAAGCATTGATCTTAATAATGATCAAGAGCCTATTCAAAGGGTGGAGCTTGAGGATGATGCATTTTCGAGTGTTCTAAAAAAGTTTCTTATGATAAAATTTGGATCCGCAAAGAGTATGTGCCTTACAACAAGGAGGAATATGTTGAGAATGAAACCGTTATGACCAATATTGTGGAAGACCCAATTGAACTTGTGCATGATTGTAATGATGATGTTTATGTCGAGACTATGGTTAAGGCGAGAAACGGACATCTAACCCTTTGCCTATTATTTCTTCTCCTTTACCTCTTATTGGTTTGAATGTATGTGCTTCGAGAATATTGTTGAATGACTTTGTTTCTCGTTTTCCGCCATTAGAGAAACTTGATTCTCATACTATGCACATGGAACCAGAAACCGTGGAGGTACTTCTATATTCTTTATACACTTCCAAGTGTGGACAAGAATAAGTGTGGGGAAGCTTTTTATCATAGCTTCACTTTTGCTTTATATTACTAATATTTGTGTGAAGCTAGTGTTTGAAAAACAGGTTCTATGGAAGGATCCCCAACTTTTCAGATTATTGGTGTATGGGGAATGAATCTTACAAGAAGCTAGGTCGGGCCGTCGACTATAAAACAAGCGCTAAGTGGGAGGCAACCCACCGGTTTTGTATCTCTTATCCTTTTGCATTTTATTTTTGTTTCGTTTATTTATTTATTTTTACTGTTTTCATATCATATTTGCATCCCTATGTTTAATTTCATTGAGTCCGTAATCTATCTTAGAAGAGAATTATGCCTTTTGTCGAAAAATTTCAGACTGCGCGTAGTTCATTCCAGAGACCATAACTGTCAGACCGTTTATCAAAACACTGTGAAATTTTGACATTGTGTAGAAAACACGTAGATGAACAACTTTTTTGTGAAATGGAGTTTTTCCAAATTCCTACCAATTTGCACAGTTTTTGCGTTTTATCTGCTGTTACGTCAGAATTCAGAACTTTCGGTTTTACACATTGAGGACAATGTGAAGTTTAAGTGTGGGGGAGCATTTATATGTTTGTATAGTTTGTTTTGACACCATTAGTGGATGGAACCATTTTGAATGCAGGAGTTGAGGAACCAATTAACTAAAAGGGAAGAATATAGCTCGAGAAATCACAAATTAACATGATAGTTGTTACCATATCTCAATATCACCATATCGCATTCTATTTTTATTTTTCCATATTTATCTATTGTTCTCTAAGTGCTTTGGTGGGTCACTAAAAATCGACGTGTTATTACCTTTGCTAGGATGAAATAGAGTGATTGAGTTAAAAAAAAAAAAAAAAAAAAAAAAAAAAAAATGAAAAATATATGTAAAGAAAAAAAACAAGAATAAAAGACACTTGGGAATAGCGGGAGGATCCAAGGCAACTATCATGTACTTGTATCCAATCATATAAAAAAAGTTTTATATTGGTTGAATAAAGTCATTCTGCCGGTTCCCTTGTATGCCGGTGAGTTGATGTAGGATTCAAACCAAGAGCTCAATCCAATAGGATTAGGTTCATCTTAAAAGTGACCTTCTGGGCATCGAACACTTGTGAATATTCGCCATCTACATCTATATCCATCTTCTTAATCTTTTCATTGTGATTGTGGTTTGTTAGTTTTGAGTAGCATGTGGCTTGTTCGATATCTAATTAGAGTTTATTTACTAATATATGAATTGAATTTGCAAGGTACCTCCTCCTCGTAGTCATTTTGGATTCGTTCATTGATTTGTCACGAGATAGACATTTTGAAATATAGGTTTTGTAGGTATATCTCTAGTAAACCTTCACGAGACTATAACTCGTCCACTAGGGACACCTAGGGGTTTAAAGCTTGTTATTTATGCTAAAAGTGACCGTAGCCTCGGCGACATGGAGTTGTTGTATTTTATTGTTTTGTTTGATTTGCCTGGAGGACCAGCAAAGTCTAAGTGTGGGGGAATCGATAGGTGTAGAATACAATCGTATTTACTATTTAGTAGTTACGCTTTCTTTGCTATTTTTCTTGTGAATTATGTACTTTACGCGTGTTTTGAGTTATTAGGTGCTTTGGAGTCGCACGGAGGAAAAGAAGGAGAAACTACTCATTTAGAGCCAAAAGGGCGGAATTGTCATTTCACGAGCATTATCTGGAGCCCAGTCAATGTTAAGGGGCATCTCTTGTTTTGGAGAAGTATTAAAGACATGATACTACGTTAGGGGGCTGCACATGGGTGGCCCGTATCCACTTCTTGGGGTGCTAATAGCAATCCCACTCACGGAACCTTATCTAGATCGGAAGTGAGGAATTTTTCCCATTTTCTTTTGTTACTATTTGTCATCGAGAGATTCATGGGTTACTGGTGATTTTGGTTGAGATCGAAAGATGATGCATTGGATTCGAGATGCAATTGAAGGGAAAACGAATTGGGTTCGATTCATTGTTAAGAAGGAGGAGTTCTTGATGCTCTTTAATTGGGGTCTTGAATCGATCTTTTGTATTCTCGAAGAATCAGGGGTGACTGTTCGAATTGAGAAGGAGATGGATTTTCTGCCATGGGGTTTGAGCGAGAACTTGGAGGAAGAAGAGATGAATTTGATAAGGGGTTTTGCTGCCATGGAAGCTACAAGATTGTGCTGATGTGTAGAAGAACAACACACTGTTCAAAAATTGATTGAAGCCAGTGGATGGATTTTGAAGCAACCAAGAACTGGTCCTGCAATGGTAGATGTTCTATGCAATGGAGTTGAAGGTGTTAGTAAGGTGACTATGAGTCGCTGCACTTTGCAAGAGATAGTTGGGACCTGGTGTTGTTAGTGGTTATGAGCTGAATAAGTTTGTGTTTGTCATTGTGGAAGGGGGAATCATGGCTTGAACTAGTTATGGTGGAACGAGGTCGTAGTTTAACAAAGCAAGTTGAGAACTTGGTGGCTCCTGAAAGCTCTCGATGGAAGGCGAGTGTGTCTTTGATGTGGCATTGCAGGTAAAAGCTGAGATTGGAGTGAGATGGCACCTGATGGTACCACAAGAAGGAGTTGAGGCGGTGCTGCGATTGGCATAGCAGAGTGAGTTGGAGTTACATTTCTTGCCAAAAGAACTTGAAAGGCTTGTCTTTGCGAAGAATCGTAGCTCGGGTGCGGTGGTGACTAACACGGGGTCATTGGAGTCATGGAATGAGTTGTGATAATTTGAGAGAAGGGTTGTGCTTAATCCCGGGGAGTGATTCGGATGCAATACAATTGGATTTGTGGTAATGTGCTCTCGGTGGGGTGTGATGTAAGAGCTTAAATGGCTGATGGAGCTGGTGGCAAATGTTTTGAGTCTCAAATGCAGGCCAAGTTGGAGTGGCGGTGGGGTTGCAAGCGGTTGTAGGTGTAGATGGTGGTATGAGGCAGGTGATCTTTGTGGTGTTATCTTGTTGACGGTGGTGCGGTGAATGCAAGAGCATAGTGCAATTGTGCGGGGAGACAGAGCTTGCAGCTCTCGAGGTGAATGATGTGCGGCAATTGGTCTTGAGCAGCCGAGAAGGATGAGGACAATATTTGTGTTGGTTTGCCTTGCAATTGCAATGACACGATTATGGAATTGCAATGAACTATTGGGCTGAAGAAGCTTTGAAGCACAATCATAGTGCATGATCGATACACGCCAGGCAATGACTCGAGCCAAGGCTAGTCGGCTCCACTCGGCCAAGGCAAAGATCGACTCAATCGGACTGGTCGACTCGACCCATACCGACTTGACCCGATTTGACTCGGTGATTGACCGAGTCCCGACCTGATTTGACCCGACTCAAATAAAAATCATTATTAATCAAGCCATGCATTTTCTGGATAAGTAATTCATTCACACAAGAGGTAAAAATTGTTCAACACTTCTTGTTGAGGTGCTCGTCCTAAATCGCTCTAAGTCGCAGAAATAACTAAGGAACTTCTTGAAGTTACGGGGAGGATTGAATGAGTTGAGTTGTACAAAAGAAGCTTTGAAGCACAATCATAGTGCATGACACGGCCTGTGCAATGACGCTAATATTGGTTCAAATTCATCCGCAAAACAAGAGCTCAAAGGTGGAATAATATCGCGACTCATAGACCCATTATCATCTAAAATGGTTTCATTATTAATATCATCAAGACGAAAAAAATTCAGAACTTAATGGCTTAAAGGTCATGGTGAACTTTCTTGATGAGGGCATAACTAGAGGTTCTAGTTTGGGCTTCCATTTATTAGTGTCTAGCAGGGTAGAATTCATATTCGGTGTGTGAGTCTAACAAGACATTGACTTCACAAATAACACTATCATCATCAAAATCATACCCAAAATGAGCTAAGCAAACCTCTAATGGATCCTCCAAGTTGTTCTTGCAAAAACCTTTGTTCTTGCAAAACCTTGCAGTACATACTTTCTTTTCGCTCGCACTTCAGGCTAAGGTACCTGAAAAAATATTCAAACGAACTGGGTAAAAAGAACTAAAAGAAATCTAAAAGAAAGAGAAAAATAATTTATATACAAAATAAAATAAAAATAAGCTATATACAAAAATTGATATCAATCAAAGTGTAATATGCAACCACTCCCCGTCAGCGGGGCCAAAAACTTGGTAGGCTCGAAAACCCACAACAAAATACTGCAAGTGCACAACGTCTAACTAGTAGAACGATGGCAAGTACATGTCGTTCCCACGAGGAGTGTAAAATACTACTACTAACTAATATCAAAAGTAACCAATCGACAAGATGATGTTTAAGCAATTTTTTCAGAAATTTGGAACAAAATGAAATAATAATAATTCTAATGATAAACAAATGAGAATGGGTTATTAGGATTTTCGGTTTCCACCAATTAATTACTCAAACTCTACTAATCTTTAAGAATACATATTCCATGCATTTTCAAATTACTGTTTCTCCGCTATAGTTTCCTTCGCTTCATGGGTAGTGATTTTAAAAGCATTACCTATCTATCCTTGCATACCACGTCTAGGGATTTAACCGAAGCACGAAATATCAATTCAAAATCATAAATAATCAAGAAAATGGCATGAGCAATTAAATACCAAGCTATGTGAAGAAAAACTATTAATCAATCAAATCATTATTAAGCATATATCAATGTAGTCTTCATAATTAATTGATTTCTACCTAAACCCTAACAAACAATCTAGCAAATCATGAGAAAAGGAAATTAAAACAGCAAAACCCCCTTCTCCCTAAACGGCCGTAGCCGCCCCTTTATCTTGGTTCGTCACTGCCTCCTTTTATGGTTCCTCCCCTTCACACATATTAAAGTGTACATGAGAATAACATATTCTTTCCTTATCAATTTTTTGCATGTGAATAATTAAAGTAAGAAGTATAATTCTTTCTCCAATCACAATTAATCTCCCTTGCATGTATATTTAACCACCAACCAAAATGCATGTTCACAATCTCATGCCCACGTTTAATATAATTCACTCCCACTAATAATGGTAAGTAAAATAATATTACTTCATTACTTTATTTTCTTCCATTTTCCATAATACCACTTCATTTCTTTATTTTCTTTCCTTTTCATGAGTGAGAGTTGCATGCATGTGGATCCCATAATACTTCATGAATATATTGTCATGCCATACACCATCTTGCAAAAATCTTTTCACATTGAATATTGATTCCCTCTTGACAATCACAATACTCTCTCATTAATAAATTAACACCAATTAATTATCCCCAAAAAATTTTTGTTTTGCATGTCATTACCCGATGGAGATGTGCCACTAAGGAAACAATCTTGGATATTGAATTTGGAAGTGTAGCAGGTGCTTCAAGAATTAATGCATCTACCTTTGGAAACTCAATTTTGTTCATGCTATACGTAAATTTACGCCAACACCGTTTTATCATTGTGGTTGTTTGATACATGGAGATACCAGGCCAACCCGGCTGCTGATATATAGAAATACCAGGCCAGCCCATTTCATTGTTGCTGATATATGGAGATACCAGGCCAGTGCTCAATGCAGTATCAATATATCAGATGAGCTCTTTCAAGATGCCTAAAAAGCTTCTCAACAAACTTGATACTATTCAGAGGAAGTTCTGGTGGGGTTTCAAATCCAATAGAGGCATGAACTTAATTTGATAGACACATTTTTGTGTCTAATTTGTCTCGATTCTACATATTGATAGTGCTCATTTTTGTACTTATTACGGCGTGCTATGTGTGTGTAGGTATTTTTGGCCAATAATCATTTTTGGAAAAATCGGCTCGAAAAGTTGTCGAAAAGCGCACCCGGAGGACACTTTCTATTCGGACTCTCACTATGGATAAGGGGTAACCCATCGTTATTTGCACCCCAGGGCATCCCCAAAGGCGTCTGCTAAACGCACCCCTAATATGGTTAGGGGGCATCCTATCTTCTTCACGGTTTGAAAACTGAGTTTTGGCGGGAAAAAGAAATTAGTCGGCATCGATTTTATGGACAGAGTTTTACTCGGATTTTCTTAGAGAATTATGTTGGATTGGGCTTGTTATGGGATTAGTACAGCTAAACAGGGTTGGCAAGAGTCTCGGATTCGAAAAAAAAAAGGAAGTATTCATCGACTTGCAATAAAACAGGGAGAGAAAAATGGTCGGACTTTTGTGCTTTATTTGGACGAGATTTTATGTGAGATTTTCACGGATTTGAGTTGGAGTTATCATGTACTTACGAAACATGCTTGGTACTCGGGTTTCTATTGGAAAGAAAGCAAGCTTACATGTATTCCTTACGTAACAGGGCATTGAGGAAGTTTACGGAGTTTTGAGTTGGATTGGATTTTGGGAGATTACGTGAAGTTTGGGAGACTGTATTGACGGCTAGGATTCAACTCTACTCAATAAGGAAGGTTTGTGCAGTTGGAAGACGCAAGAAGAGGAAATAAATCCCGTGGATTGTGGGGGAAGAAAAAAAACATACTTGGAAGGATATTTTCTCGAGAATTTTGGTGTTGTGGGTATATAAAAGAAGTTGTTTGAGATCCATGGGGTGTCGAGACTTTGGGGGTTGATACGGAGGATTGGGAGCAGTTACAGAGCATAAATCAAAAGTTGCAGGAAAGCTTTTCTGCTGCTGCAATACCAAGAACACGAAGAACATAAGACGCACAAGGAACTGTCGCAGAGAACTATCGCTATTCAAAAGCATAACTAAAGTATTGTTTAAAGGGAAGTCTTATTTCTTATGTAACAGTCTGTTTGTAACGCCTTTTCAGCGTTGCAAACTGTCTGCTTTATTAGTTTTCTCTTGTTTTTCACCTATTTGAGCTATGAACAATTATTTTGAGCACGTGAATAATATGAGGAGCTAAACCCCAACACTGGGACAATGAAGGAAGCCATTCTTTTCGCAAAAAAAAAAAAAAAATGGTTCCGTTGTCGGGACCTGAACCCGGGTCTGTCGGGTGAGAGCCGAGTATCCTGACCACCTAGACTACAACGGAACCATTTTTTTATGGTATCTCAATCACTCTAATTCACCCTAGCATTGGTAACAACTTGATTCGTGAGCCCCACCTAATCACTTAGAGAAACATATTTTAAAGAAAACAAAATAAAAATAGAAGTGAAAATGACTCAACGAGATATGGTGAAACTATCATGTTATTTCTAACACCTGAGGTATGTGCTTTTATGAATAGACTCTTTAGATGTTTCCATCTAATCAGATTGGTTCCTCAACTCCTACAACCAAAATGCTTTCATCCACTTAGATTGGTTAGTGCCATCCTTAATAAACATAAATTTCTAGGTTCTGGAGTTTATTTATTGCAACTAACAAAAAATTTCTCCCATACCCCCAAACTTAAATCTAACATTGTCCTCAATGTTCTAAAGATAAAATTAAAAACATGAACAAGGAGAAACGGTTACCATTTGAAGCAAAAGAGATAAGGAAAGATATTACCGTGTCGCATGAATATTGGGTTACCTCCCAAGAAGTGCTAAGTTTAAAGTCTTCAGCCAGACTAAGAAAGGATTAGTCACCTCATAAAATCATAAAGTAATAGCCAAAATATTTGTGGGTCATCAAACCAAATAAAGCTATCACAAGTAAAAGGAATCTGCAACATGCCAGGAAAATCAACAAATAAAGCACACCCTTGTCTAGTTTCCTGTTTAAGACAACTACATCTAGTTGTGGTTCAGGTTCAGTCTCTATAACTTGGTCGAGATAAAATATTTGCACGTGCTGGAATTCCTCAAAGCTAAGATCCGATTCAGGTATTAGAGTCCGGAAAAACTCAAGTAAAAACTTAGAAGCAAATAATAATAACCTAAATAACTGCGGATCCTTAAAGTCAATCAGTTTTGACTCACACAAGTTGACCACAATGAAACTGGCGGTCAATCTTAAGCAAATGTGTCGGTACTAATTTCCTAAAGTACTTAGGCTCAGTCTCAAAACTGAATAATTGACACATCTGAAACTTATACGTTCCCACATTTGGAAGAAAAATATTTGGTGGGAAAACAAAGTCAATCTGGGTATCATAGCCTGGATAAACCACATCAACCAGAGGATGGGTTTCTAATAACTGAACTTCCTTATAGACATCACTAGGTTCAGGAAAACGTGTATGAAAATAATCTTTTAAAATGGTTGAGGCACATATGTCAAGTCCCAAGTGAGGGACCTTTCTAAGAGTTAAAGCACACATAGAATGATAATCACCCCCAAACTTAGAGTTTTCAATGTCTATAGGAAGACTAGTCACAACTTCCCTAATTTCAAGGTCATCTGATTCCTTAAAATGGTCAATTGATTCTTCTAAGTCAGGTTCATCCTCACTCATCTCTACGAGTTCATTTTCTTTGGCTAAGACTAATGTTTCTAAATCGCTAGACTCTAAAACAATATTCTCAGAATAAACTCGTTTCTCAAAACTATCATCAGCTTCGTAATCATAAGGAAATACTACATCGTCTAAAACGGGGGTAGATCTAGTCAAATCCTCGTCCTTTTGAATAGGTGAATAATTATTAAAATTATTTGGATTTGAACTAGAAACACTATCATTATTAAGCTCAATTGGAGTAACAAATTCCTGATCACTATGCCTACTAATTTCAAATTCTTCATCAACACTATCCTCATCATAATCATCATTATAATAACATGAAAATGGTTGAACCTCATCTAAACAAGTAATGTTACCAATTTTATCCTCGTCATCTTGATTATGCAAATAACTATCCTCATTTTCAAAGGTACTATTGGAAACACTATATTGGAAATTAAGACTATCTTGAGCGGTTCTTTCCCGGGCCTCTAACAACATTTTCTGAGTCGACTCACATGACTTCCTGATTTTATCTAGGAAAGAAGGTTCACACGTTGCATTGCTTTCTTCCAAAACTAAGTTATTCATCTCAACTGAACTACGTTTCGACTCAAGTAACTTTTGTGCTGACTCAGCTAACTTACGTGCGGACTCTAGTAGAGAGGAATTTTGCTCGTATGACCGATGGGCGTATGGATAGTAATTGGGCTCACCATGGTATGGACCATAACCTTCAAAAGGTTGATGTTCCCAACCACTATTCACATTATGGTCAAAGTAGTAACGTCCATTTTGAAACTCAGCCGGATATTCGTTGTATTGGCTATTGTAATACCGGTTCGACATTCTATTGCAGGGGTGTGAGTTGTCACACAAAATTAAAACCCACTGACATGGGATTCGTGGGTGGATAGAGATATCTAGGTTCTCCTCTTCTTATTGGCAAGTCTAAAGTCAAGGCTTTTAAAGATATGCAGATTGCCTTTGAAAGAGGATTGGGAAACTGGCAAGGAATTAATATGCATCAAGCTGGTAGAACCACAATGGTTAAAGCAGTGCTCAATGTAGTACCAATGTATCAGATGAGCTCTTTCAAGATGCCTAAAAAGCTTCTCAACAAACTTGATACTATTCAGAGGAAGTTCTGGTGGGGTTTCAAATCCAATAGAGGCATGAACTTAATTTCATGGCAGAATATGTGCATTTCCAAGGATTTGGGGGGTCTTGGTTTTAGGGATTTAGAGAAGCTCAATCATGCGCTTCTCACAAAACTGGCATGGAGAATTGCTCAGAATTCAGATCATCTATTAACTAAACTTCTAAAGGCTAAATACTTCAAAAATGAGGATTTCTTACATATCATTGATGAAAGGAAAAATTCTTCTCGGACTTGGAAAGGTATAGAGATGGGTTTAACAATTCTGCAAGACAATTACTGCATGGAAGTTAATAATGGCAAAGGAACCAGAATTTGGGAGGACAGGTGGGTTATTGGTTTAGATACTAAAGTTGAACCTCTACATCCTACACATCTGCAATTTATCTTTGTAAGTGAACTGATCATCTCAGAATCTAACAGCTGAAATTCCCCTCTCCTAAATACATTATTCACTCCAGACAATGTTGAAAAGATTACTCATATGCAAGTTTCATCTCAAGAAAATGATGTCATCAGGTGGCTACCTTCAAGAGATGAAACTTTTGCTGTGAAAAGTGCATATAATAAACTTATGGAACCAAAAGTTCAACAACATATTGCTTTAAATGTTGTTCCTAAGGAAGTGTGGAAATCTCTTTGGAAGATGAAGATGCCGCATCGTGTGAAATTATTCATTTGGAAATGTCTAAAAGGCATTGTACCAACACGACTCAGATTATCTCAAGCCATGCAGTATATTGAAACCCATTGTGAGGTTTGTAAACAAGAGAATGAATCGTTGTATCATCTGCTGATTAGTTGTTGTCATGCTAAGGCTGTCTAGAGGTCTCTCAATATCAATATTGATGAGATAATCAACAATTGTCAGTCTGTTAGAGATTGGATAATCTCTTGGTTTCAAGGAGTTCAAAATACTAATGCCGAGGAACGTCAAAATTGGCAAGAACTTTTGATGGTTGGTTGTTGGATTATATGGAAGGAACGCTGCGATTGTGTTTTTCAGGATAAAACACTTCATCCCCTTAATACCTCGTCCGAATACGAGATCAACTTCCCGAGTTTTAAACACACAAATTTCGGGATAAAATGGTGGACTCCACTGTTATAGTTCTTTCTGTCACTACTTTTGATAAGAATGCATCTAATACCCTGCAACATAGTCATACTGATGATAGGCATACAATGCATACTTCACAGAATGTTAATGCTGCAGTTTCTAATGTGTTTAAAATTCATGTAGATGCTTCATTCGATAACAATACTAATGAGTGTGGCACTGGCATTGTTTTATATAATATTGCAGGTGAATGCACAGGCTTTAAAGGAACCTATGCAACTGGAATAATATATGCGGAAACTGGTGAATGCCTTGCAATGCTGGAAGGATTAAAGTGGGCCAGCTATGGAACTAGACAGGATTCATCTACTTGCAGATGTTGAAATAGTCGTTATCTGTTTAAGATTTTATAATTAGTGTTGTTAGAATTATGGTATCAAGTTATTTGAGAGTCCTTAGTGGCCTAGCTAGGTCTTTTATTTGTCTTAATCAATTGATGAAATTGATTTGTCTCCATGAAATTACAGTTAAGGTTTTCTTAAATTTGGTGACTGATCATCTCCAATCAAAGGATTTAGGTGTTTCGTTAGAGTTAATTACCTGAAATAGTGAAATACTATGCTTTTTTGATCTAACGACTCAGATTATTTATCTGAAATGCTATGTTAATTTTCTTATACCATATTTGTTTTCTCAAGGTACTGCTTTGGATTTCTTATTATATTTTTGTAGCTTAGGTCCCAGTGTGTATGAAAAAGTCAAGGTGAATGTGTACAATGATGTGATTGGAGATATCTATACATGTGATATAACTTCAAAAAGAAGTAGGAATGGCTCAGGTATGCCCAGTTCCTTGCTTTCTAAATTTGGATGTCTGGAAAAGTATTAGAAATCAATAATTTTGCGAGTGCAAAGGTCTGCTGCCCTGGCATTTTTTAATTTTCCAGACTGAAGAAAAGTTACATCTATCCCTCCAAAACATAGTTCTTGCCACCCTAGCTACCACCAAATTACAGTTTCTGGAAATCGGATTAACACTAAATATGCACTAGGGATTGGGTGAATAAATTTTTGAATGTCTTGGAACAAAGCATCACTTGTTTCCCAAAAATTCGGCATTTTTACCACTGCTTGGGCATCACCCACCAGAACTAGTTTGAGTTTCTTTTGCAAAATGTGGAGTCAATGGGTTCTTTAAACCTAGCCAAACCCACCCCTTTCTTGGTTGTATGTGGCATAAAGAGTGTCCACTCGATCAAGTGAAGCCAAGCAGTGGTGAATGCTCGAATTATTTCCTCGCATACTTCGCAAGATTACCCTTTGGTGTTTCAGGTTCTTACTGGTATATGATTTTTACTGCGACAGTAAAACAAGCATGCGTCCTGCATCCAGAAGGTATTGAGCGCTGGCATGAAAAAGATAGAATCCGAAGGTACTGATAACTTGCCCAGCGTAAGAAAATAAAGCTAGAGAGAGAAGAGAATAAGAAGAAGGCATCATATCCAAGGAGATTAGGTGCTGCTCGAACAACCTCTTGGGAGAAACTCTTTGATGTGAGTACAACCTCGATGTTGGCGTCTTGGTCGAATAGACTAATGTCATGTCTCTCTTAACCATCTTAAGATAAATATTTATGTGAATCTCTCTAGAAAGACCCCTTTCAACTTCTACAAAGTATTTTTCTTTTATATTAAGACGAGTTTTTTTTTTTTTTTTTTTTTTTTGAAAGAAAGACAAGTTTGTTATTTGGTTTGTTAGTATGTTTTATATTTATAATGAACTAGTCATCGGGCATGATTTGCATAATACTTCCTACAGATGGGAGTAATAATTTTGATGTTTTCGGAACACTTAACATAGAGAAGTGAGAACCCTAGACAAAGTAATTCCATACTACTATGCACATTGCAAACACAACCACCCGTAGCTTCTTCCCTGTGTGTTTGTCAGGCTTGCACTTTTTTTAATAGGAAATATGATCTTTATTAATAAAAGTAAAACTACATGAAGTATTTATCCCGCCAAATTTTGTCCCCTTGGTGTTATATGTTTCAAAGGGTAAAATCTCAAAAAGTAGAAGTACGCACTAAAAAGACTTGGGCAGAAGTTGCTTTTATAAAATTGTGGTAATTAGGTGTACTTTACTAATTAGGCTAGACCCAAAGTCTTGGATGCTACAGTGTTGGCTGCACAACATTCTCTTTGATAATCTGGTGGTTTTTAACGCCTTGTCCATTTCCGTTTTTTGTTGCCTGGAAAGACTTCTCCAAGTCGTCTGTTGGTTTTCTGACTTTTGTAATGTAGCCTTCGGCTCTTGTAATGGTTTTCTGACTTCTGTAATGTAGCCTTACGCTCTTGTAAAGGCTTTGGCGCTCTTTTTTCAAAAATAAATTTTTTCTTTCGAAAAAAAGAAGCTAAGATATAGATATCCGTTCTTGTGGGACACATATTGATCTTGCCGAACCAAAAACCATAAGTAGCCTTTATTCACAAACAAGTTAGGGTATGCTAGAAATGAAAGCCAAGATATAGATCAAGAAGTCGGTTTGCCTCGGCTTTTTTCAGCATGACGCATGCAATGAGTGTAACGCCCCGACGTTATATGGTTTGGGTTTCATCTCATGATGATATGGCTGAGTTTTATGTCGGCTCTCTGAGCCTATAACTACCTTCTCATTTTATCCTGGCTGAGGACATGCCGTGCAGAAAAATGCTATGCAGACGGAGTTAGTTCTCGGCCCTTTCCGTGCCATGGGTTCCCTTTTTCCGGCTTGGGGAGAGGGCGTTATCAAGCACCCCGACCGATTAGTAATGCCAAGGAGATATTTCCCCATACCATTGGACTTGATATTCATGCTTGGGCCTTAGGAGCTATGGCCATCTTGTTAAGAGGTAATCAGGGTTTCTGTTCACTGCACAGATCGAAGAGCCAATGAGAATACAACTAGGGATGCACACGGTTCGGTCGGTTCGGTTATTGGATAAAACCACTGACATAACCGTTTATGTTGCGGTTCCTACATTTAAAACCATAGCCGAAGTGTTAGGGCTACGATTCGGTTAAAAACCGAACCGACACAATTCGATTATTTTACGGTTCGGTTTTAACCATAAGTAAATTGTCAGAAAAGAAAGTAGCACGAAGAGTTGAAGACCAAGTAAAAGACTGCAGTCTATCCAATTCTCAAGCCAATCATCCCCTTAATCTTCAACCTTGCCCAAAATGTCTGCAACAAGAATGCCAAGAAGAAAAACAATACAAATAAGATAAAATAATGACTGAAAACAGATGAAATGTTGAAAAGCAATACAAATTTTAAGAAAAAATAAGAGAAGAGATTCCATTACCACCTTCAATGCTGGCATTATCATCTGGTACATAGTCACATATGAAATCAAGACTAATAGGTTTTTGTAACCAGCTTTGCGTACAGAGAAGTGCCTTAACTGTCCTGGCAGATAACGAGCTTCTCCATGGAGTAAGAATGCGCTTTCTGGTACTGAATGCAGATTCAGAAGCAAGCCAAAATATCCTTCGCCATGAGTGATAGTACCTTATACTTGGTACTATTAGCCTGCCACCAAGCCAGAATATCAAAATCCCTGGTAGCTGTTTCACAGTCATCAATCAAATACCTTTCAAGTTCTGACTTTGGATGAGTACAGTGAACATTCATTCTTTGCCTTTTCTTCATCGACTCAAGCATATCCTCAATGTTTTCTTCTTGCACACAAACTACCATGTCATCTACACCTGCAACAGTTGTTGACCCAGTACCTTCCTCTGCATTGGCATTTGAATACATGGTGTTGTACTCTTCATAAAATTTTCCCATATCTTGTTTCATAGCTTTCAAAACAGTTGTAACCCTGAAATCTTCTTGCTCATACAAACATTCAAGATCAAACTTCAAAGCAGACTCTTTCTCTCGAGGATCAAGCAACTTATCAAAAAACAAAACAGAGTTCATGTCTTCGTAATCCTCCCAATATGTGTTGTACTTTCTAAACATGAGTTCTGTCATCCTAGAAATATGAGAATGTCGGTCTCCTATAGCTCTAAGAAGAACCAGTTGTTCATGTATCAAAGCCAACTGCCATAAAAATTCATGTGTAGTAACCTGTATTGAAGCCGAGAACTTAACTGCAGCATCAAAGAAGATCTTTAAACATTTCACAAGACACCTAGCATATGACCAGTCTGCAGCATATGAAGCATGATTACGGGGCTTGTTCTTTTTCTTTGTATTCTTCTTTTTAATTACATCAACTTCACATTCAGATTCACTAGATGAACTAAGAGAATAATATTCACTATCAATTACAACAATGTCATCATCGGTATTAGGTAAAGCTTCTTCAGAATTTTCTTTGAATATATACTTATCTCGAAAGCTCTTATCTTCTCTTTCTTACCTCTTAAAGACCCTTTTATATGGAATTGCAGATTCAAGCATTAGATATGTGCTATTCCACCTGGTTTTCACATCTAAGAAAACATTTTCTTACAATCAATCTTCTCAAGAGCAGTACATTCTTTAAATTTGGCTAACCTAGAGGGAGAACCGGTAACATACTTTATTATTGATCTCATCCTGCTAATTGACTTGTGATACAACATCACCGCATCTTTAACAGCAAGCGCAAGAACATGCGCAACACACCTTACCTGATAAGAATGAAATAAGAAAATATCATAAGAAAGACAATAAGTTAATAACAACAAAGAACTATGAAATATAACGAGGACTGTTGTTTCTAATATGTTCATGCTATGTACAAATAAGCTAGGATTAATTTTGAGTTTGAAATGTTTAATGTACAGTAGCTACAGCTAGAAGAGCACAAATCATATATCATTTTGGACCACTTATCCTCCTCATGGATAAAGTAAGTAATCTCGTGTACAAGACTATTGTTATCCTTAAAAACAAAAGTGGTTATGAAACTAGACTTAAGAACTTTACCAAATTATCATCTTCATCATCACAATTTGTGTAAAAAGCGGGCAAAAAACGTAAAACAACTTGCACTGACAAATTAACATCTAATTCAGTGTAAATGGCCATCATCATGATCAATCTCATAACCAGGGTAAAATGTAACTTCCATTCAGTGAAGAAAATAAAAAGATTATCTTAAGCAGCCAAGCTAACATTTTCTTCCACCACACTACAATAACATATTAATTGTGCAGCTGATCCAATGCAAAGTCAAAAAATGAAAAAGAAAATTTAACTAGCAAATAATATAAACACCACTAAGTAAAGAAAAGCAATCTAACCTGCATGTATTGAGATCTAACTGTTGCTCCTGTCCAATTCATGACACTGGTTTGAAGACATTCAATTTCCACACTACTTGCACTGTCATTGTCCAAAGTCACACCGAAAAGATCTTCTATCCCCCAATCCAGCAAACATTTTTCTAGCATTTTCCCAATTTCCACTCCAGTATGACCCTTGATCTGGCAAAACATGATGATCCTGTTTCGAAGCTTCCAATGAATATCAACAAAGTGCACTGTCACACACATGTAGTTGAAGTTGTTTGGAGAGACTCATGTATCAGTTGTGAGAGAGACTCTTTGTTTACTTTCCTTTAAATAATTCTTCAACTTTTCTTTCTCATCTTTGTAGATTGTTAAAAGATCTCTGTAAATGGTCATCCGGCTTGGCACCTTGAATCTAGGTTCCAACTGTTGACTATAAGCTCTAAACCCTTCTCCTTCTATAATTTTAAATGGTAGTTCATCTATTATGAAAAACTCAGTCAACCTCTTTCTACACATATCCTTGTCATAACCAACATCAACCAGTTGTGATGAATGTCCTGGTTTTAGTGGTGGATGCATCAAACTCTGTTGCCCTTCAGCTTCTTGTTGGGATTGTCAGGACATGTGCCTAAATGAGTCTTCATGCTAGAGGTCCCATTTGCTCGACTATGGTCTTGCATCTTATTCTTGCAATGCTTACATTGTGCTTCTTGTTCACTGAGCCTTACAAAATCATTCCATACTTTCGATCTAGCTTTTCCCTTGTTCTTTGGTTCACTTTCAGTTGTAGGGTCCTGTGTAGCCTGTTGTGTTACTTGTGTAGCATCAACTTCAGGTGTTGCAGAAGGTGTCACTTCAGTAGACCCAGCTATAGGGGATGGAGAGGCTGGAGATGCACCTGACATCTTGCTCGATAACGAAACTGAACTTGATCCAACCATTACCAGTTACTAACTACAGCCCCTGCAAAATGTAAACAAGTTAGTTGAATTGGAAATGGCTAGCAAGTTCTTAATACAACAAAAGTTGAAAAAACAATTTGAATATGATTTTTATCACATCAAACATGATAAATCTCCACCAAAATCCAAACTACTCATTCGATTTCAGGCACATTAGCACATACCATTAATTCTCAATTACACAATCAAAATCCAAACTGCTCTTTCAATTTCAAGCTCATACCATTCATAATGTCTCAATTTCACAAGCAAAGTTGTTATATACAACAATTACTCATGGCTCTGAACTAAACATGACCAAATCAAACCAAAAACTGAATAACATGAGCAAATCAAACAGAACTTTCATATATTCTCCTCAATAATTACAGTTACAATCATACAAAGAACAAAAACAGGAAACACAAACAATCAATCCAAATTACATCTCAAAACCTCAATCAAACCAACTATATATACTAAGAACAAGTCAAACTGAATATTGAACTCAAATCGAATGAAAAAATCTTACATGTTATTAATCGAACAAAAAGAAGAAACTCTACTTAGTACTTACTAGATAGATTATAGATGGTGGTGCTCTTGATGGAGGTGGAGGTGGAGGTTCATATGCTACTGGTGTCTGGTGGTGGAGGCGACTGAGTGAAGAGCGGAGAGTAAATGAAGAAGTGGTGGTGGAGGCGACTGAGTGAAGGGGAAATGAAGAAGAAGAGAAGCTGCTTAAAAATTAGGTTTTTCTATATATATATATATATATAGTGTAGGTTTAAATTTTAGACGTCTAGGATTGATTAGGATACATATAAATCTACGACCCTTACTATTTTGGTTTATCGATTCGGTTCGGTCGGTTTTAATGGTGAAACCGTTGATCGATCCGAAGATCTAACGGTTATCAAAATTCAAACTGTGACCGACCATTGGATTAACGGTTTGGTTCGGTTACGGTGCGGTTCTCTCGGTTTCGATGCAGTTATCGATTACGGTGCGGTTAATATGCAGGCCTAAATATAACCGAGCACCACTCATACGCCGACAATATGTATTGTGCATCAAGCAACAACTTCCTCAAGTAGAAGTAGCAACTCTAGCCAATTAAGGTAAGGAAAACATGAGCACCAGAGACAAATTGTTCCAAGTGAACACGTTTTGGGTGCAAAAATACTTACCACCATACATTTTTTAAGTTGCTTGGTAACTGGCCCTTAGAAGATACTTCAAAATTCAAGTAGGTATATAAACTACCATCTGACCGTATATATGCTACATATTTTGGTGGTGATGCAAAATTGGTCCTTAAAGATGATGATGAAGCAACAAATATATAGCTGAAATATTTGCCTTTTTTCATTTGGACAAATAAACCGCCAAATAACTATGAACAATTATGAGGTTTAAACTTTAATATAACCTTTGGGCTTTAAAACCCAGTATATATATATATATAAAACCATGAACAGTTATCTAACAGTTCTTCATCTCACCATTAAATATAGGTAACACTTTCGGTACAACCTCTTCTTAAGATTTTCATCAAATGCTTTTGTATGAGATGTGGCAAATACTCTGTCTACTGACTCTAGGCAACCTAAGTGCTTGGTGTGGATGAAACCTCCATCATCAGTAGTAAGGAAAAACTGTTGACAAGATAAAAAGTTTGAACATGGTTACAATTATTTTGTTATATCTTTTATTCTTAATCAACTCATTCATTTTTCCTTTTAAATTCTTTGTTTTTATATTATCTATTATATCTTTTGTTTTTAATCATCTCAATCATTTACTTTCAAATTCTTGCTTCTTATATCATTTTTTTTTTTGCTGGGGGTGACAAATTTGTAGGATGTGTAGAACCTTCCAGATCTGTAGTCTGTCAGATTACTTGAGTCTAAGAAAGATTCTTCTATTCCTCGTCAAATAGATACATGAAATCCCAAATATAAGTGACAACTCTTCTAGTGAGGATCCTAGAATGTATAAATACATCATCATGTCCATGAAAAAACTAGATGGCTTTACATAGAATTTGTTCATCGTTTGGTGACTTATTTTACTCAACAATGTTGTTTTCCAAAAATACTTGTAGTACATTCCACAAAGGACTCTTATTCAAATCCATTTTTTGGTCTTCAGTTAAACCATCTTGTTTTTCTAGTGCTTTAATACAATACGAAAGTGAAATGAGTGCATCAAAGCTTTACTTTGTTCTTTTCATGAAAAATGAAGAAGTAATTAATGGGACACTTCATACAATATTAAGTCTATAATAACAAAGCACTAATACTTTGGAATTTTTTTTCTCTAGCCCTGCTAAACATGTGGCAAGTTTTGATGTCACCTAACCCACTATTTAACCCTGGTTTAATTTGACTACTCTCTGTTACTGATAATTTTTTTCGTTCGGCCATATTTTCTAAAAAAAATCTCGGGAAATATTTTGTTTTTGGCGGCAAAAGAAAGTTCAAGATTCTAAATTTGTGGAAAACCTAAAACAGCTTGTACTGATTTTGGTTGAGAGTTTCGTATAGATATTTCCTCGATCTTGAACAAAATCAAACTTATTTTTTTATTTGTGAAAGTAGAAGACTAGGGTAATTCAAGCTGTTAAGCCGCATGTTTCATACCAAATTGAGATACTATATAAGGTGATCTTTCAAGAATCACGATAACGCATGAACATAAAACCAGGTACGATGTTTTCGTTACAGATTTTGATTTGGTTTGATCGAGATTTGTAATCAATATGTTATGACTATATATTCTCTTTTATCTCTAAAAATCATGTTCTATGGTTGATAGACGCATTTATGTGTCTATTTTGTTCCCAATTCTCTGTATTATTAGTTCCCATTTTTGTACTTATTATGGTATTTTTATGTCTTTGTAGGTGTTTTCGAAGAAATAAGCTTTTGTGGCAAAATTGGCTCAAAAAGTGGCATTTAAACCTCCGGTGAAAAGTACTAAAGGCACCACAACTTTGGCAAAGGGCACCCCCGAAATGTGTAAAAACGGTCCAGGAGAAGTGTTGAAAACACCCCCAAAAAGTGTTCAAGGCACTCATAAAAATTACTAAGGGCGCCCCTCAAATGAATAAGGAACACCCAATTACTATCGACACCCCAACTGATCGGATAAGGAGCACCTTCATCTTCAACCTTTTGAACTGGACTTTTGGCGGGAAAAACTGGTTGCAGATTAGGGATTGAGTTTTAGGCATGCAAGGAAGAGACTCAATCGCTAATTCTTTTAGGGTTGATTTTTTAAACCAAAACAAGACATGTACGGGTGTTATATACGATCAACTTGGGTTGGATTGTGCTAGATGTTTGATTCGAAGAAAAACAAGAAAAGGTGGGAAAACTCGGTTCAAATATATTTCATCTGCGAGATTTTCTAATTCAGTTTCGAAGGTTTCTGGAGAAACTAAATCGCTCCAATGAGTTGGTTTGGGCCTGTTTGGTTGACACACGAAAGGTAGTTGGTTTGGATTCGATAATCAATGGATGAATACGTGGATAAAAAGAAAACAAAGTTCGAAATATACTCGGCACTCTGTTAGCTTTATTTGTTGACATCGCGTGTAGATTTCCTCATTGCCCGATTTCTACTTCATCTGGGATTGGTTTGTGACGTGTTGGAGCAAGCAGATGCGTGAAAGAAGGAAAAACAGGAAACTATTCCCATGTTGCTGTAAAAAGAGGAAATAAATTATTTTGAATTAAACTTGTGATTTGAGAATATCCCTTCTTAACAGGTCCCAGAAATATTCTCAAATCACAAGTTTAATTCAAAATAATTTCTTTCCTCTTTTACTCGATATCCCTAATAGGGTGCTGGCATTCCAAAGAAGGGATATCGAGTTTTTTGGGGAGATAGCAGAGCCGGGAGAACGTAGAAAAAATGAATTGCAGAGTTGTTGCTTCCGTAGTAACGAAGAAGAGGAAGAACATAAAACAGTGACAGACAGTCGTTAATTAACTATCACCTTTTCTTAGAATTGCCAACACTCATTCCAGCAACTGTTCAACAGTAGCTGCAACACATCTTCTTTATCGTTCTAAAATAACAGTTGCTTGCAACGTTTATTTGCGTTGCAGTTCTCTGTTTATTATATTTTCACCTCTTGTAAGCACTTTTGAGTATTCTGAGCGTGTTTCCAACATGAGAAGTTAGACTCAGTCATTGGTACGATGGAAGAAGCCATTTTTCGTCATTGTATTAAATTAGTTAAAAAAAATTATGAATACTTGCACTGTTTATTAATTGATTTATGATTTTTATTGAATGGTTGTCATTTCAATTGTTGGTCATGCTTGGATTTAATGTTTTGATGTCCCATGCTTTAGATTTACAATCATTGCTTTCGAAATCTACCTTAGGCAAGGAATTAGAGTCAACGAATCTTTATCATATGAGGTATAAGTGCTTAGAAATAATTTCAAACCACATGAATATGAAATGTGGTAAATACCTGAATCCCGGCATCACTCAATTTCATTACAATATTTCATTCATTTCTAGTTTAATTTTATAAATTGAATCTAAAATCAACTTCCCAAGTCCGAGAATCGAACATTCTACTTACCACCTGTAAAAAACACATCAGTTTTTGGCGCCACCGACGCGAACTTGCCTTTAGGTTAAGTTAGGTTTAGATTTTTATTTTTATTTATTATTTTTATTTTTTTAAAAGAACCACTTTTTATTAGCAAAGAAAAAGACGGTTATTACAAGAAACTAGATGGGAGCCTAGTAACAAGTTGGGCTCCAACACCTTTTTGAATGGCTAAACCAATTCTAATAAAAAGAAAATTACGAACATTTATATTTACATCATGCCTTTTTGTAATAATAAGATAGTATTTTTTTTTATCTTTTTTGTACATAATTGTTTTATTTCTTTCTTTGTAAATAGTTTATTTCATTCTTTATTTTTTTTAATTTAAAAAACAAAAAAGCACGCACACACCACAAACCTCGGTCTAGTACCTGTGACCAGTTTCTGATTGTAGGTATATGTAGCTGTAGGTAACCCAAGCTTGCCTGAATTAATGAACCCCCAGCATTTGCATGTGCACAAATTTTTGTTGACCACTAGTGGTTTTACTTGTGTATGCGTCGTTGGATACATGTAGGAGATAGATTTGAGGAAAATGATCTTTTTTATTTGAGTCCAACTCGTTACATGAATCTAGGTAATAATTCTATTTTTTACGAAATGGTTAATGACGGTGATGTCCCGACAAATAATACCCTTAGGGATCGTTTAAACCCGTCTAGAGCAGTGCGTTACCCATGTGTCGTTCTACCATCTTTTATGGTCCAATTTGATATTAAACCTGATACAATTGGCATCCTTCATACCTTTAAAGGGTTGGAGAATGAGAACCCGTATGCCCACATAAGAGACTTTGAAATGATTTGTGACACAATGAACTATCCGAATGTCACCAAATATGTGCTTAGGTTACGTTTGTTTCACTTCTCTATCGATAAAATCCAAAGAGTGATATCATTTTATTCCTTTCAAAAGTATCACCACCTGTGATGGTCTTGTAGAGGTTTTTGTTAAGAAATTCTACCCACACCATAAGACTGTTGTTGTTTGGTGTTAGAGCACTGCTCGGTCGAACTCGCATGCGTTGTATCTCAAGCGTGTTTGTCAATGTTAGTGATCAAAACTATAAGTCTTGATTTCTAGTCTACTATAGCTAAGTCTCGGACTAGGATAGAAAGTGTAGTTGAGCTCAAGAACTCCATGGCGATCATCATACAAGACGAAGAACTACTCAAGGAACTGGTGGAACTTCATCGACTAAAAGTTATGTGGAGACTTGAACTTATCTATCACTCAAAAGTATATTTACTCTATCTCCTATCTTGAGACAAAAGTCGTTTTTCTATATAGATTTTGATTATACGCATTTGCTATTTCGAGCCGAGTTTATCTCGAAATATGTGTTGGTAAGCTTTCGCTTTGGCCAAGTTCATCTTTACCTAGTGACGAAAGTCATGTTATGTTTCAATCACTTTGAAAATGGCTTTGACGAAAAATGGTTTGTGAATAACAACTATATAACATCCTCTAAGAATGTTTCAATGATTGAAATGAGAGTTTAGATTATATAACCAATGTTGGATATAAGCATTGCGTGGCAACATATATATATATATATAAGTCCTTATTGCTTGAACCAAAGTATGCGTACTTTGTTGATCAGGAAAACCGGAACAAGAGCTGTGAGCTCAGTCTGCGAACCCAGTCCGCGAACTGGCGGAGATTCTCATCCCGAGAATATCTGCTGGAGTTTTTGAACTCCTTCCGGGAACTTATGTTCGCGAACTTGAGTTGGTTATATCTAAAGACGATTATTTGTGAACTTATATTTCTATTAACTAAGGAATGCAAATTGCAAACCGTGGCTATAAAGTTCATGAATTGATTCGATTGAATCAAATCGTTTTTGCTTCGATTGTGTCTTGTATAGTTATATAAGATTTATACAATTGAACAACTCTCCAACTAGTTCATTTGAAGTCATTTGAACTAGTTATGGTGAAGAAAAATATGGTTGATATGAAAGTGCTCATATGGATAACCATTTGGTTAACTAATGTTGAACCAACAAATGTACATGTTTGGGTACGGTTACACAAACCTAAAATCGTGCATTTCATTTGTGTATAACAAGCTAGGTTTTCGATCTAACGGTTGAAAGATATTAGCTTGAATCTAATCAGGTTTTCATCTAACGGTGAATATTGAATGCTTTGTTACTAAGCTAACATTTATTGGAAACCATGATTTGAAAGACTATATAAGGGAGAACTCTAGTAACTAGGAAACCTAATCCCCAAACCTACTGTGTGATACTAGTTGTATTAGCTAGAGTCGATTCTCCTTTAACCTTAGGTTTCTTCTTGTAAACCAGGTTAACGACTTTAAGACTTCATTGGGATTGTGAAGCCAGGCCGATACTACTTTCTCGTAGTTATGTGATCTGATCTTGCTGATTCTATCGTGTTGAGTACAATAGTAACGATTGGCTTGAGATTGATATCTCCGATAGGCAAGATATAAAAGTAGTCACAAACATCTTCGTCTCATCATTTGTGATTCCACAATATCTTCTTTCACCGAGTCGATTAAGATTATTGTGAGGTGCTTGATAATTCTAAGCTGTTCTTCGGAATATAAGTTCGGGTTATCAATTGGTTCATGTTCACCTTAATTTATCAAAATATGGAACAAAAACTTGTAGGTATTTCTGTGGGAGACAGATTTATCTATTACCGTAGACTTTTCTGTGCGATACAGATTTGTTTATTAAAGTCTTCAACTTTGGGTCATAGCAACTCTTAGTTGTGGGTGAGATCAGCTAAGGGAATCAAGTGCGTAGTATCCTGCTGGGATCAGAAACATAAGGAGTGCAACTGTACCTTGGATCAGTGCGAGATTGATTGGGGTTCAACTACAGTCCAGATCGAAGTTAGTTTGTAGTAGGCTAGTGTCTATAGCGGCTTAATACAATGTGTGTTCAATCTGGACTAGGTCCCGGGGTTTTTCTGCATTTGCGGTTTCCTTGTTAACAAAATTTTGGTGTCTGTGTTATTTCTTTTCCGCATTATATTTTGTTATATAATCTAAATATCGCAGGTTGTGCGTTTGAATCAATCAATTGGAAATCCGACCTTTGGTTGTTGATTGAAATTGATTGATACTTGAACATCGGTCTTTGGTACCGTTCAAGTGATTTCTCTTGTATTCAATTAGACTCGCATATTACTATTTGCTTGAGTAAGAATTGAATCGAGAAAGAGAGATATAACTCTTTGATATACGTTATTAAGATTGAGTCTAGTTGATTCTCTTGAAAGTATATTGTAGTTTGTCCATACAGATTGTTAATCGAAATATTGGGTGTGGTTGTTAGACCCCCGCTTTTTCAATTGATATCAGAGCAGGAAAAAACGTTAAAGACCTTACAAGTCCGTGTTTGTAGCAATATGACTCTATGGACGACAGTTTTTTAAATATCTCCATAAACGTACCACCAGTCTTCGATGGTTCAAACTACCCATGGTGGAAATTTGCTATGTGTGCTTTTCTTCAAGCTCGTAATTTTCGAACATGGGTACATGTTGTTAATGGCTATGATCCTCTGGTTAATACAGAAGGCGATGTATTTGTACCTAAGGATGTTGGTAGATATAGTCCATAAGAAATCCTTCCTTCAAATCAAATGACGGCTTAAATGCTATCAGACATGCCATTACACCAGATCTTCAGCACTATGTGTCTACGTGCACTAAGTCTAAAGATGCCTGGGATATCTTAGAAACTATATTTGAAGATAATAGATATGTTTCTTAGAAGCATGCCATCGTTGGAGGAAATAACCTCAACACTCTCTCCAAAAATACTCTTTTTGGAAAGGTAAAAGTTCTTGATCAAAATTCTGTTCAAACATTTGCATTCAATGTTGTGTCCGACACAAGTGAAGCCTCTAACTTGTCTTGGGTTGATGAATGTTGTTCAAACAATGATTGGTTTGATAAACCATCGATAACATAAAGGATCAAAGGATTTGTAAAAAGAAGCATTAGATGTGATAAACGTCTTTTGTCAGCATTTATTGCTAATGATTCTGTGGAAGAAAAATCTTTAAGTGTCAACAGTTTGGATACGTCCGATGAATGTGATGAACCCTCAGCTCTTGCAGCAGAAACATCCACATACTCAAGTCCTGATTCAAATTTTGAGTCTGACACAGAGTTTTTCGAATTCTTGAATAGAGAGGTTCTTCAAGAAAATCTTCAATTAAAAGCTTTATTGAAGAAACCGGAATCATCAATCCAGGTGAAAAATCTTGAGATAGACTGTCTTAATGATAAACTCACCAGAACCATTGCTCTAAAGGAAAAGGAGATTAATACTCTTAAGGATGATCTATAAAGATTATCTGGAAGTTCTGACAAAATCTCAGCAATACTATTTGGTCAGAAATCCTTTGGAAACACAAATGGTTTAGGATTTAAAAGCAAAATTGCAGGCATAGTCAACCCCCTTGTTTCTATTGATCATGGAAAAGTGAAGGTTGATAGTTGTGATAAACAGAAGGCAATTCAACAAGACAAAGAATCCTTGATTTGTTCGTTTTGTGGAAATGCAAATCATGTTCAAAACACGTATTGGAGATTCAAAAGGAACAACAAAAGAATTGTCAAACTGCAGAAGAACATGCAAAAGATGAATCTGGATAATCAACATGGTTCTCCTAAAACCAGTGATTCCAGAGTCAGAATAGGTAGGGAATCTGTTTATACAACAAACCTTGGTAAACCACTATGTGGTAAACGGGGAGAGCGTTTGGCTCACAACATCTCTGTCTAATACCAAAGACGTTCGCATCTCATATTTAACTTGAGAAAATGGGGTTTTGCGTCTTTGTGACTCAAGTATTATATTTATTTTTCTTAAGAAAATATTATCCTAACAATATATATAATGGATCATTAAACCACAGAAGACTTATCCTACATTATTCAAGGGTTTAGACGTTCATAAGTCTATAAAATTCGTTTGTGGTCTTCCTCTTTTCCTAAAAGATACAGTTCCATGGCTCCTGTAACTAGAGGCATCACAAGCAGAAATGTAGTCGAAGCAGTTAAGGTGTGTATCTGTGCAAAGGAATCTCTTCCTCAAGGATGAAGAAAGTGAAGGCTACAAATAATGGAGAAGGTTCTTCCTCTAATTGGTTCTTGTCCTTTTATCATCTTGATGACTACTTCAGGAGCTTGGTGAAAGATTTCATCAACAAAAGATACGATTTAAAATCTCAAATTGTTTCGTCTTTAGAAGAGATAAATCACCATGAACAAATGTTGTCTCTAACAAAGAACACCTTGCGTGAGCTAAAAAGAGAACTTAGTGAGTTGACAGATATTTCTGAAGATTTGGAGGAATTGGACGATCCCATAATCAATGGGTTTTTCAATAATGAGAAGGAATTCTCGGTAGATGCTCTGAGAAAGATCTATAACGACTAGTAATTCTTCGTATAAAAATTTAAATTCTTGCTTTGTTTAGAAGAATAACTAGAGTTTGGAATAGTCATTATTGTGATTACACATAGCTATGTCCAACGTTTTCATCTTCATATTTTTAGGTTTATTTGTTTAAATTCTAAAATTGTTTGGAAGATGATTTTTGCAGTATTAATCTTTATGGTTTTATATATTGCAATTTGTTATGGGATATGTGTGTTTACGTCCGTGAACTGTGATTGTCCCATACCTTGCCAAAAGTTAAGTCTTTCATATGTGGATATGCATGTATTGATAAAAGAATGAATGAACTTTTGACAAATACAAAAGTTAAGCCTATTATGTCAATTCTTTGATGGAAGATAGGTTAAAATCTTTTGTTAACAAGGATTATGTCTATTGTATGTCATTGGGCGAATAGTGATGGAAAATAGAATGAATCCTTGTATATTCCGCAGTATTGATCTAACGGTGAATATTGAATGCTTTGTTACTAAGCTAACATTGATTGCAAACCCTGATTTGAAAACTATATAAAGGAGAACTCTAGCAACTGGGAAACCTAATCCCCACACCTCCTGTGTGATACTAGTTGTGTTAGCTAGAGTCGATTCTCCTTTGACCTTAGGTTTCTTCTCGAGACCCTGTAGGTTAACGACTTGAAGACTTCATCGGGATTGTGAAGCCAGACCGAACTACTTCTCTTGTAGTTTAGTGATCTGATCTTGCCGTTTCTATCGTAAGAGTACAATCGTAAGATTGGCTTGAGATTATATCTCCGATAGGTAAGATAAAAAGAAATCACAAACATCTTCGTCTCATCGTTTGTGATTCCGCAATATCTTGTTTCGCTACCATACAATTAAGATTATTGTGAGGTGATTGATAATTCTAGGTTGTTCTTCGGGAATATAAGTCCGGGTTATCGATTGGTTCCTGTTCACCTTGATTTTATCAAAAGACGGAACAAACTCGTAGGTTTATCTGTGGGAGACAGATTTATCTATTATCGTAGACTTTTCTGTGTGAAACAATTTTTCTTTATTAAAGTCTTCGACTTTGGGTCGTAGCAATTCTTGGTTGTGGGTGAGATTAGCTAAGGGAATCAAGTGCGTAGCATCTTGCTGGGATCAGAGATGTAAGGAACGCAACTGTACCTCTAATCAGTGTGAGACTGATTAGGGTTCAACTACAGTCCAGACCGAAGTTAGTTTGTAGTAGGCTAGAGTCTGTAGCGGCTTAATACAGTGTGGTGTTCAATCTGGACTAGGTCCCGGGGTTTTTCTGCATTTGCGGTTTCCTCGTTAACAAAACTTCCGGTGTCTGTGTTATTTCTATTCCGTATTATATTTTTTTATATAATTGAAATATCATAGGTTGTGCGTTGTATCGATCAATTGTGAAATCCAACCTTTGGTTGTTGATTGGAAATTGATTGATCCTTGGATATTGGTCTTTGGTACCATCCAAGTATATATCTCTTATATTAAATCGGGCTCACCGATTTCTATTTGCCGATTGCAGATTGAATTAGAGACAGAGATAATTAACTCCTTGATATATCTTTCTCAAGATTGAGTCTAACTGTCTAGTTGATTCTCTTGAAAGTATATTGGAGTTAGTCCATACATATTGTTAATCGAAATATTGGGTGTGGTTGTTAGACCCCCGCATTTTCAACATGCTCAAACTTTTTCTAAAGCCAAATCCATTTGAGGTATGTAAATTTAACTCATCTCCAAAGAAGTTAATTTCTAAAGAAAAAGTTAGACGTCTACAGAAAAGAACTAGGTCTAAACGACCTATGAAGCAGGGTACGAAGATTTCCGGATAGAAATCACATGGTGGACAAATTATTGTTCACCCCAACACATCCTAATTGTGTTGATGGTGCATCTTGTCTCACATGCCCGAATTCAAAGAGACATGAGTTTTTGCACAATCGGGCTTTAGGAAAAGAAAATATTTTTTTTTTTAATTTTCTGTTTCTCTTGATCCTTTCATATCTTCAAAATGGTATTGAAAAGGTTTATCCTGTTTGATCATTAAAAGAGGGTTAAAATCAACAATTCTACCTTTCCTAGGGTTGAGAGTTGCTTGTACGTGAATCCTATTTACTATGAATATAGGTTCCGTAACCCTACATTCCTTTTTCGTTTCCTGAATACTCTTTTTATCAAAAGATTACTTGTGGATCTAGTTGTGTATTTCTTTCACAATCCCATAGTTGAATGGAGATTACAAGCATCATATCTTCTGATGTAAAAGATGTTAATATGATTGTTAAGCCATTAATCATGAAGGAAAAAGGTAAATCTCATTCCTCTACAACTTTGAACAGAAAAATGAAGGATATGAATAAACCAAGGGTTAAACCCTCAAATCTTCAGAAGTTTTTTGGTGTTCTTAAAGAGTTGAAAAACGCAAGGATGGAGATGCAACAAATAAAGGTTATTGTTCTAAGAACTCTTGAAATTCAGAATGCCCTGGTTCGGCATTAGTCAAGAAGGTTTGTTGAAATTGACTCATTTCTTCATGAACCTTATGTTCCAATGTCTGTTGGCAACAAGGAGTTCGGGGTCGATAAAGAATTTCTCAAGAATCTTAATGTCTAGGAAACTTCTTATGAGAATTTATTTTTATGTTTTAAGAAGGATAACTAGGGTTTGGAATAGCAAAATTTGTGATTACACATAGCTATTGCCAACAATTTTATCTTGCAATGTTTTTAGATTTATTTATTTAAATTCTAAGTTATTTGGAAGATGATTTTGCATTATTAATCTTTATTGGTTTTATATATTGCAAAAATATTTTATGAGATATGTGTGTTTACGTTCATGAACTATGATTATCTCATATATGCTCAAAAGTTAAGTCTATTGTGTCATTATGCAAATATTTATGGAAAATAGAATGAACTTTTGAATATTCTGCAGTATTGATCTTTCCCTGATCCACTTTTATGTGAAAGTACTGTATGGCTCCAGAGTGTTTCCGATTAAATTAATCTATGAAGTTTTCTTGTGGTTAATTTATTCGAGTTTTCTGGATACACATTCATGTTTCATGTAATTTATTAATGTCCAAAGAAATCCTTCTTTTCTTGTAAAAGTAAGGTCTCTCTTGTTGTTCTTTCGGGAATGACATTTTATGGGGGAGAGTTCTTAATTGAACTTGTGCTTAATTGCCAAATCTTTGTGGGGAGTGCGGCTGTGGAATATTGTATGAGTTATTTGTATCTTTATAAACTCCTTGATGAATACACTAAGTTTCGACTATGTGAAATCATTGAAACAAAGTTGATATTTTCTGTTTTAGTGGTGAAGTCTCTCTATGAGAATTTCATTATGATCCCGTAGTTTTCGTACCTTTGCCAATTTATATTGACAAAAATGGGAAGAATTATTTGGTAGTTCACACTACATATATATGGTTTATGGATCATTATGTAAGGGGGGTGGTTTTCATTGTGAGGTGAAGTATTGACTAAGGGGGAGTGATATACATATCACCATAATATTATTGTCATAGTTGTGATACAATTAGACTTTGATGTTATGTAATAATACTATGACATTATATAACAATAATTGATAACTACTGTTTTCTTATTGTTATGGCTACGGATGTTTAACAACAATGATGCTGAGTTGAACACGTTCAGAATCACTAAAGTACTTGGGGTGGCGAAGAATTCAAGGAATGTTGAAGAGCCAAGGAAATCAGACATGATGGATGATGAGAAGCTACAAAGTTTATTTATTTTGTAATCCATATGTATTGATAGTTTTGTCACTAAAATTGAAAAATGGGGAGATTGTTAGAGCATTGCTCGGTCGAACTCGCAAGCATTGCTATCTCAAGCTTGTTTTTCAAGTTTAGGTGATCAAAACTATAGTCTCGATTTCTACTCTACTTATATTTATGTCTCGGATTAAGATAGAATGTGTAGTTGAGCTTTAGACTTCACGACGTTTATTGATTGAAGACGAAGATCTAGTAAGGAGATCTTGGAGGGACTTCGTCAACAAAAGGTATGTGGAGACTAAAACTTATCTATCTCTCAAAAGACTATTATATTCTATCTCCTATTGAGACAAAGTCGTATAACTATATAGACCTTCATATTATACACATTTGATATTTCGAGCTGAGTTTAACTCGCTTATCTATTTCTCGAAATATGTGTTGGAAGATTTTTGCTTTAGCTACGTTCATCATTATTCTTGACGAGTTTAGTTGGAAACAATTTATTTGTTGGAAACTAAATCATAAGTCAAAAGATGATCATGTAGAAATTTCCTTGAAACATCTTACATAATTTGTGTGAGACAATCATTTGATGTCGACTTGGAAAGTTTCATATTGATCATCTGATCACTTGAAAATTGTTTATAAGCTAATGGTTTGTGTGATACATCCATTGTCGTCTTCTAGAAATGTGTCAATGATTGAAATGGGAGTTTAGAAGAAAAAAAAACTTGTCTGGATACATCACAGTATGCATACCTAGTATGCAAACTGTTTTGGTATGATTCAGGTCCGGAAACCTAGTTTGCATACCAGTATGCGTACCGTTTTAACTAAAAAGTTCGGGATCAAAGTTTGCATACCAGTATGCGAACAATTCTACCTGAGTAAGGTCCGAGACGACTCTTTGCGTACCCGTTCGCAAACGGCTTGAAAAGACCATAAGTACGGAAATTTAGTTTGCGTACCAGTTTGCAAACTTAGTGGTTGAAGTTCTAAAATCGGTTAAGTATGATTTCCATACTCATGAAAAAATACATTTATGAATTAAGGAATGTAATTTTTGCAAACCATGGCTTAATGTTCATGAATTGATTCTTGTACAAGTACTTTGTACAGTTACGAATCAATCCGATTTTGTTTCAAATGGTTCATATATATTTCTATGAGATAGTGAATAATTGAACAACTCTATGAGAAACGCAATTAGATTCATTTGGTTATCTTTCATGATTTATCATCATAGTTAAATCTAGATGTGTTAGATGAATGTGGTTAAGAAAAAAGTGTTCATATGGCTAACTTCGGTTAACTATTATTGAGCCAACTCAATATACACATTTAGGTACGGTTACCCATATCTAAATGAAGGTATATTTCATTTGTGTGTGACAAGATAATAAGACCATCTAACAGTGGAGAGATATTTCTTTGGTTTTAAGCAAACTTAGCTTGAATCTTAAATCAAGATTTCATCTAACTGTGAATATTGAATGCTTTGTTACTAAGCTATATCTTAGCTTTGATTGAAAGCAAACCATGATTTGAAAGGATGTATACGGGAGAACTCTAGCAACTGGAAAACCTAATCCCCACACCTCTTGTGTGTTACTAGTTGCATACTAGAGTCGATTCTCCTTTAACCTAGGTTTTTCCTAAAACCATTATAGGTTAACGACTTGAAGACTTTATCGGGATTCTGAAGCCATATCCAACTATTTTCTCTATAGTTGCGTATTCTGGTCTTACTTGTTATATCGTATTGAGTATTACCTTTTCTAATATTTGCTCAAGATTTATCTCCGATAGGCAAGATATAAAAAGTAATCACAAAGCTCTTCGTCTCATTCTTCATTATTCCACAATAACTTCTTCTACTACCATATCGTTAAGTTATTGTGAGGTGATTGATATTTCTAGGTTGTTCTTCAGAAATATAATACCGGGTTATCGATTAGTTCCTGTTCACCTTGATTTATCATAAGACTGAACAGAACTTCCTATGTACTTCTGTGGGAGACAAATTTATCTATCAGAATAGAATTATATATGGGAGACAGATTTGCTTATAATTCTTCGACTTTGGGTCGTAGAAACTCTTAGTTGTGGGTGAGATCAGCTAAGGGAATCAAGTGCGTAGAGTCCTGCTGGGATTCAGAGGTGTAAGGAACGCGACTGTACCTTAATCGGTGTGAGACTTGGTTAGGGCTCTACTACATTCCTGTTTGCAGTTAACTTGTAGTAGGCTAGTGTCTGTAGCGGCTTAATACAGCGTGGTGTTCAAATCTGGACTAGGTCACGAGGTTTTTCTGCATTTGCGGTTTCTTCGTTAACAAAATTTCCGGTGTCTGTGTTATTTGTTTTCCGCATTAGATTTGTTTATATAATTGAAATATCACAGGTTGTGCGTAGTTCAATCAATTGGGAAATCCGACCTTGTTTGTTGGGTAAAAATTGATTGACACTTGAACATTGGTTTTTGATACCGTTCAAGCTACCCTCTTGATATTGGATTTCATCCCGTTGAATTGATGATTGATTTGAGAAAGAGATATAACTCTTGGATATCTTTCCTTGATTGAGTTTGACTGTCTAGTTGATTCTCTTGGAATTATGTTGGAGTTAGTCCATACATATTGATGAATGAAATTTGGGTGTGGTTGTTAGACCCCCGCTTTTTCAAGGATTACCTTTGTGAGATGTTCTAGACTTTTGTGCTGATATCTAATCTTTGGAGACTCATCATGATTACTTACAAAAATGTTCTCTTCTAGAATCTCACTCGAGCTCTTTGGTAGATTAGGAGCTTCAGTAGGTTTAGGTGGATCCTCCGGTGTGGAAAGAACTTGCAGCCTTTACAAATTTTATTTCTTTGTTGTCTGTAGGAGTATCGATTCCTTTATATCCCAAGCCACGCGTATCACCATGACTTCTTCATGTTTCCAACAAAGAAGATAAATTGATTGTGCTATCATTGAGCTTTTTTAACTTTGCAACTTCTTCTTCTAAAGATTTAACTTTGTCAAGAGCATTGACAAGGCCGACCTTAAGAAGGTTTTCTTTGGAGAAAACAAACACCTCTTTTTCTTCACACACTAGTTACCGAGCATTAATCCTTGCTTTAATTTCAACAGGTTTCTTATTCAACAGATAGTGTTTCATGTACAGATTCTCAAAATCAAGAGATTTTGAGTTCCGGCTTTCTCTACGGTCCTTAGGAAGATACCGAACATTTTGATATCCAGATAAAAAGCTAGATACTACCCGAGAGCTATGAGTTTGCCTTGGGACTTCGTCAAGAAGTCCGGCGGCTGACACATATCTAGTGGTGTAAGCCGCTAGTTATTTAGGGCACCAAGTTTACCTTACTAGCATCATACATTGGTTAGATCATTAGCCGATGATACCAATGACCACCCGAAAAATCCAGGTGAAAACAACAACAAAAATTACCCAAAGCTGAAAATGTGTGTGACAAAGACTGACCATAACTGACTTCATAAGTCTGAGTTATGAGGACATATCTTGTCATATTCTCCGGATAATAATTGATAATTTCGGATTGGAGAATGACACACTGTTGTTGGTGGACTTCTTTAAGGCTTTAAAAACTGTATCTGTTTCTCACCCAATCCAAATCAGTCACTGTTTTTTCCCTCTTCACCGCTTTCTTTCCCCTTCTCTCTCTAATAATCGAGAGAGCCATGGCTCCTCACGACGACTCTACTGCCAAAGTTGCAGAGGAGACCATGGTTGAAGAAACTGTATCAAAACCTATTTCTACAATTGTTATCATCATAGGTATTTTTTTTTAGGGTTTTTAAAGCTTCTATTCTTATTCAATCTATTGAATTGAATTTTGTATGTATATGATGTGATTTTCATTTGTGTTTCCTGTTCTTCTTAATCAGCTATGCAAACTGAAGCTCTTCCGCTTGTCACCAAATTTAATCTTGTAGAAGACCCTAATTCTGTGTGAGTGTATTTCTTTTAATCTCTTTACCTGATTCTAAATTCACTTGTGGAGAACATTTCTGAAAATTTTGGAGGAATGATTTGTGGATTTTAATTGAGGAATGTTTACTGTGTGTATTTTATTTTGGTAGTTAGGACATTTTCATTTTTTTCTTTCAGGTTTCCTAAAGGTGTCCCATGGGTCAGATATTATGGAACTTACAAAGATTTGAACATCAATATAATCTGGCCAGGAAAAGATCCAGCTTCGGGTAATAATTTCTTCGTCCTGCGTGTTTTATATCTACATCTCTGTAGATTAGGGCTTTTAATGCATTTGATTGTGGATGTAAAGTTTGAGTATTCAATCTTTGTGAAAATTAGTCCCCCCCCCGCCGCATTAGAATGCATCAGAGTATATGTGTGGACCTAGTGTGTTACTTATGAAGTCCTTTTCTTTTCAGGGGTTGATAGTGTAGGTACAGTTTCTGCGTCCCTCGTAACATATGCTTCTATACAAGCACTTCAACCAGATCTTATCATAAATGCAGGCACTGCCGGTGGCTTTAAGGTATTGTTTTACTTAACATGTAGTTGCCTGTTACTTATATTGAGTTCTTTTTTATTCATGTGTACTGAAATTTGCATGCAAGCTAACTTTTGGAATTCCGTAACATAGCGGATTTAAACGAGTACTATGCAAGTCTTGCTTCCAGTCTTTCTGGGTCTAACAGTAGTTTAACGTTGGTGGAATTGTTATCAGTTGTGTCCATATATATTAGATTTCTTGGGTTTTATTTCTTTTGCTCATTCAATTCTCTGAAGTTTTTCTCTTAGAACCATATAGCTGATTCCAATTTCTTTCGGGATGCATTATTCTAATTCTTAGCCCTCTGTGATTCTTTGATGTTTTCAGGCAAAAGGTGCTGGCATTGGAGATGTATATGTGGCATCTGATGTTGCTTTTCATGATAGAAGAATACCCATACCCGTAAGGCTTAATGTTTTCCTTTTTTATACCAAGTAGTTGTAAGCCCCTCATTGCCACTAATGGCTACTGATACATACCCTGAATTGGGATATGTGGAAATTGGTCATGTTGGTGAGACACTGTATTACAGTTAAAGCATTATAAGTATGCAGGCAAGCTAGGTTTTCCATTCATTAGAACAGTTGATTGTTGAAAATCTGTTTCTAAAAATTGTTGAAGTTCTCTCCGCGGTATCTTGTTCCAGTATCCCGTGTGCTGTCTAGAATAACCCAAAACTTCTTCGGCATCCAAAACTTTGACATTCCACATTAATGACTGGTTTATTTGGTGACGGGGAGTGCCTAACTAAAAGACCAATCTACCTAAGCAATTACCACCGTTCTTAGTGTTAGGTTTACCATGTTTAACACTACAGTATGAACTATTTCCTGCACTACCTGAGGCCTGAGCTCCTTTACTTTACTAAATTATTGCAAGCCTTATGTTTACTGTGCAGGTTTTTGATCTTTATGGAGTTTGTGCCAAGCGGGCCTTTTCAACTCCAAATCTGTTGAAGGAGCTTAATCTGAAGGTGATATTATGATAGCAATAATATTTACTCTGTTCCAATGCATTTTTAAATTTACTCTCTGCCACCTTCATGAAACTTTGAATCTTAAATCAAGAAAAATGATTTGTTGGTGAGCTCGAAGTGAAATACTGTTGTTCATTGGAAGTGCTGTCACATTCTAGCGTGGAAGTATTAGTGAGCTTGTTAACTTTGTAGTATAGGCAGAATATTCTTCTTAAGTGTAACTAAATGCCTCGATATAATATTTGAACATGTTGTTCTTCTCCTACCCCAGTCAGTCAACATAGGAATATATCTTCTCTGAGCCTTGGTCTCAAATTTTGGTGTTGATAGAGTAAGGCTGGCTGCTGGTTATTATTAATTAAAATTACACAGTATTTATTACTGAGCGCGGTCAGTAATAAATACTTGGTTGACATTTGAATGCGAAAATAGGGCTTTTGGTCGACAAGCAATCTCTAAGTAGGCTTAAATAAGTTCATGGCTGCTGTATTACTAAATTTTCAAAGTTTTTTGGTTACAATGAATCTACTTATGTAGCCTTCAGACTGTTTCTCTGATCATATGGGTAGCCATTATTTTTGCTTTAGTTATGCATTCAGTATCTCTGCAAATTGATGTTCCTCTAAGCTTATATTGTCGCTCCGGTGTTGTTTAGGTCGGAAAGTTGTCTACTGGTGATTCCCTTGATATGTCACCAATCGACGAAAAATCGATTACTGCAAATGATGCTACTGTTAAAGACATGGAGGTATTCTTCTGTCGTGTTCCTCTCCCTCAATGTTCTATGTAATATGGTCAAGAGCATAGAGCTGATGCGTAATCATGGAAATTATGTTGATTTCAGGGAGCAGCTGTAGCGTACGTGACAGACCTCTTATCAGTCCCTACAATCTTTGTAAAAGCTGTTACCGATATCGTCGATGGTGATAAACCAACCGCAGAAGAATTTTTACAGAATTTAATAGCAGTGACTGCTGCACTTGATCAAGCCGTTACCAGAGTTGTTGATTTTGTTAATGGAAAGTGCATCGCTGAGCTCTAAAGGTAGTCCCCCTGTCACAATATTCATGTTACCATTGTTGTGCTCTTACCTTAGTTTGCTTTCTTGCCTAACATGATCTTCGGTTTATTTATATGCTTCATCAGGCCAACTCCAACATGATTTTCACTTCTGGCAAAAGCAAATATACTGTGATGTGTTGCCAGACTCAGTAAGACAGCGGCTCCTGTTTCTCTCCTCGAAGGAACACTCTTCAACAAGCATCAGTTACATTAGTTAGAGTTTCGTTGATCCACAACTTTGTTATTATGTCTCCATATTTGTATGGGTGCGTGTTACAGTATCTCAGAGCAACATTCTTCATTCAATTGGTACCTTGTTCTTTCACATAATTGAGGAGCCTCCATATGATGGAGGTGTATAATGAATTTGTCAAATTGGATCTTTATTAGTATAGTGTAGTAAATCATATCTATCTATTTGGTGTACTTTTAATGAATAAGAGCTGTAACCGATGCAATGTCAAATTGTGCTTCTTCATGCTTCGACTTCCATCACTTTCTCAGTGCATGTGTCTGTTTATATAGATCAATGGTAAATTGTCATTTGAGCTGCAACAGGGAACCTGTACGGAGAAGTACAAGAATTTTTTTTAGGCACAAATTTTACCCAATTAGATCTTCCTAATCGTCCTACACTGATTTGGAAATGAAAGAAATGACCTGCCACGGAATTTGATAAACTACGTGTCTTTCTTTGGTTAGCAGAGTTTCAGTGATTGTTTTACCAAATAAAAAATACCACGCAATCAAATAGAGTTATTAGAGACAGGTCATTTCTTTACCAATCGTCTCCCTAGCAGTGCACTTTTCCAGTGTAGACAGTTGAAGATCCTAGAGACAGGTGATGGCGCCTCCACATGGTGATGGTAATGAAGTTGCAGAGGAGGTCATGGTGACAGAAACAGAGAACAGAGCCATCTCAACGATTGTCATCGTCATTGGTACATAAATTTCATTCTTTCGTACTGTATTTGGTCTTTGTTTAATCTTGTTTCTCATATAATCGTGGAATAATCAGCAATGCAGGAAGAAGCAGTTCCACTAATTAAAAAGTTCAACCTCTCACAGGACACTAATCCTTTGTAAGTTTTATGATTTTCCTGTCATTTCCTCAAATTTGTAATGCTTTCACATGTTGTGTAGTAACCAGAATGAATTTGATTATTAGGTCTGAAATTGAGATTACCCATTTTAATCAGGTTTCCCAAAGGAGTTCCTTGGGTCAGATATCATGGGATTTATAGAGATTTGAACATTAATCTAATCTGGCCTGGAAAAGATTTGAATTTAGGTAATTATTATAAGAATTATTGATTATTTATCTCTACATCTTCATTTTCAAATTTTTAGGTTTATTTGAAGCTATTGTTGTTTGCTTCAACTGTCTGCAGTGACATTGGGTTGATTTGTAACTCAAATACTCTTTATTCCAGGGGTTAATAGTGTATGCACAGTTTCAGCATCTCTTGTAACTTATGCTTCCGTTCAAGCATTAAAACCAGACCTAATCATAAACGCGGGCACTTCTGGTGGTTTTAAGGTTTGTAATCTTTATCATTGGCGTTCTTTTTGTACCAATTGTGAGAAGAAAAACATAAATGGTGTGGTCCATTGATTTATCTTAGTACTAATTACTTATCGAGAGCCATAGTGATGGTTAAGGTGAATTGTTGAATGATTTCCAGGCAAAAGGGGCATGCATTGGAGATGTATACATAGCATCTGATGTTGCTTTTCATGATAGAAGGATACCAATACCAGTAAGGATTCATGGTCATTTTTTTACAGTTATATTAGAAGGTCACACATGACACACCCTTAATTGTCTCATCTTCTTTTCTTCTTCTTTTTTGGTACTTGAGCTAATTTGAGTATCCAGAGTTGATGACGCCACGTGAAGCTCAAACAATACAGCCTAACTTATAGCTAGTTTCACTTGAATCTATTTCATAATGTTGAAGTACTCATGCATTATTTGGCGTGACTATCAGGAATTTTCTAATGTTAAGACTTCCTAAGTTGGCCAGTTCGGTGTTCGCGTATTGCGGTCCAAACTTTTAGGTACACCAGGTTTATCCTTGCATCTGAAATTTGGAAATGTCATCATTCCATACTAGACTTATGGTACAACACTGTATTTTAGTGATATAACACAAAGCCAATTTGACCTGAAAAGTTGTTAGTACAACATTGTATTTAGTGTTTTACCCTTTTTCTTGTGCAGGTTTATGATGCATATGGAGTTGGTGCAAGGCGAAGCTTTTCAACCCCTAATCTTTTAAAGGCACTTAATTTGAAGGTAGTTATTGATTTGTGATAGTAGTGATTTTCATTGTTTCTCATATTATTTTCTCATTTACTAGACATGTTATTGAATTTGAAGTAAAAATCAGGACTTCAGAAGATGGTAGCAATTGAATATTGAACATCTATGAGTCCACAAACATGTTTGAACGTTGTCTGTTAGAATTTGACATTTAAATGAATCGATTTCATTATGAAGTTAAGCGCTCGGTTGAAATGTGAATAATTGATAACCGAGTCTTAGAATGTAAATTGCTTCCACCAACTTACAGAACAGAAAATAAATGTGAATTCTCGGCACATAGGTATTTCTAGTTGCATCTCTTTGATAACTACCCATTTTCAAACAAATTAACCTTGGATTTCTTGTGTGTATCACAGGTTGCTAAATTGTCTACCGGCGATTCGTTGGATATGTCTCCAGAGGATGAAGCATTCATTACTGCAAATGGTGCGACACTCAAAGATATGGAGGTAAGCTTCTTGTTTAGAAGTGGAGAATATAAGCAAATGGATAAATGGTTTCCCTCAAATTGTTATTTTCAATTTTGCATCTCAGGGAGCAGCTGTGGCATATGTGGCATATCTCTTATCGGTTCCTGTCATATTCATAAAAGCTGTTACTGATATTATTGATGGGGATAAACCTACTGCCCAGGAATTTCGACAGAATTTGGCAGCAGTGACTTTTGCCCTTGATGGGGCAGTTACCCAAGTAGTCGATTTTATATCTGGAAAGTCCATGTCGGAGCTTTAAGGTTAATCTTCTTGACTTAGACAGAAAAACTCTGACATCATCAATTGCTATTTCGAAAGGAAACAAAACAAGTTATATTATTATTGTTACACTCCATACAAAAGGAACTGTTCCTTCAAGATCTGTTTTTCTTTGTGAAAATTGTAACATTTTCCGCCTCTTAAATTGATCTTCATATTCTTTTGCCAGAGTAAAAATAATAAATCTTGCTTTAGTTTTTCACACTTCAAAATGTTTGACGCGCATAGTTCTCAGAGTAAATGGTTGCAATGATAATCAGTCTTGAATCCGCAGTTCTAACATATTTATGTTGTTGTAATATTGGGATGTAGCTGAACTTCTTAGGGGTTGTTTTGATGGCTTTGACCCCCTTTGTACCTTTTCATCTTAATATAATCTTTCTTTCTCAAAACATAAATGATTTTTTTTTTTAAAAGTAAAAATACTGTGAACAAATACAATATGGCAAAAGATAAATAGACATGATATTCATTCATTATGAATCATACTTAGGTAAATATCACCAGAAATTGCTAGCAAAAATAAATAAAAGGGACGCCATCAATAAATAGACTAATCAAACTATAAGTAGAACTCAGTTCTTGTTTCAGGATTCTGACTGCTTGAAAACATGAATGCTATATCAGAAGCTTTCTGACTTCTAAATTTCGCCATCTTTCTTAGGGCTTTCACAGGAGGATAATCACCCAATACGTTTGGAGTTCCTCCGGGTAGAAAGGTTTGTAAAGAAAGAATGTTCTCAACATAGTTGTTCAAGGAATAAATCTTATAGCTAAGGTTAAGACCCTGAATGGATCGGCAATTTTTTTGTTCTTTTGTGTGGACATTGTATAAAGTAGGGTATCCTTTTCTCCCTCCCCAGGACAGTAAAATCTCATCAAAGAAGGTTATAATTTTAGTGCCAACAGGACTTGAAAAATCAAGTGTAAAAGTTTCTTTAGTCCATACCTGTCCAGTGTTATCTTTTAACATATAGACATGTAATTTGCACGAAGGTGGCCTTCCGGGTACTCCAGGTACTTCTTCAAAGCGTGCATCACAAACAGATCCTTTATACACGAAAAGATGGTAAAAGCATGGCTCATCGTGAAACTCAGCTGCCAGTCGAATGACTTGAAATTTCTCTTTGTGAAGATTGAATGAGAGCAAAAACTGGTGAGGTAAATTGGCCTTCCAATAGAGAGATCCGTTACAAAAGGTGACTGATGTTTGAAGGATAGGATTATACCCACAGTAATGAGAAAAGATCGATAATTGCTGGACAATTTCGGCTGGAATAGTAACTTGTTTCCATACCAATGATGAATTTGGTCCCAGAGTAAAAACCATGCACCTAAAGTTTTCGAAAACAAGAACGACTTTATATTCATTGTTTATGTTATCAAAACCAAATCCGTAACACTTGATATGTCTCTCGGAGACCATTTCTTGAACTTCATCACTACGAGGAGGACTAAATATCGCCAAAATCTGACGTCTAGTAGGGTTACAAACCTCAAAAGCTTCAGCGTCGGCATTAAATAAACAAACCAGACCATTACAAAAACCTACGAGTTTTCTCGTGTGTTTGCTTCTAATGGTTGCTATTTCTTGAAGATGATTACTACCTTTCTCTAAATAGAAGAAACGATTCTTGACATTCCGACCCATGTAATCATAACAGAGAGCTTCATGGTTGAAGTACCTAAAGAGGAGACGTGAATTATTCCTAGAATAGCGCAGAAAGTGCATGGACGCAAAGCATGGGCTGCGGAGAATTGTGGCTGCCCAAGATTTACAAACGCAGCTGAACTGAATCAACAACTTAGGTCGCAGCCGAGAAAGAATTTGATCAAAAATTATGTGATTAGGAATATCAATGATACTAGTTCTCTTTTTCTTGATCCCATTGCATGGAATGGTATTCTCCATAATTCCGGTAGAACGTAGTCTTCGGTTGATTTTTTTTCTTTCTTTCAAGGTTCTACCGTTTTCGGACCTGTATTTTCCTTCTTCCGTGATACATATATCATATATATATATATGCATAGATTCTCGGGAGCAGGGGCGCGATTTAAATTATTTCCTTATGTGCTCCACGAGTAGTTGTCTTTTCTTTTGTTTGTTGGGGATCTGAGGTTTAGGCCCAAAAAAAAACAAGTATATTTTTATGAACTTACGGAAAGAAATTAGGCCCAAAAAACAAGTATATTCTTATTCTTAGGCTTAGTTTGGTATTGCTGCAGCTTTTGTAAAAGCACTTTTCTGCTGTGCTGTGCTGTGAGAAAAAAGCAGTTAGATGTTTGGTAAAATATTAATTAAAGTTGAAGCTGATTAAAAAAACAATCAAAATGTGTTTGGTAAAATTTCAGATTCAACCATTGTTGTTGTAACAAATGACAAAAACAGACATATCACTCATGGTAGTTTTATTCAATTTTATTGGGTTTAAAAATAATTAATTTTTTTACTATATAATATTAATGTTCATACTAATTACCACTATTATTATAATTGTTAAGAAATTATTTTACTTAACAATTAAGTAATTATTTAATATTTGTTTTTATTTTTACTGTTGGCAAATTAAGTAATTATTCAAGCAAAAAATGAAACTAAAATTAAGTAATTTTTTTTTTTATTTCTAATGTTGACAAATTAAATAAATGGTATATAAAATAGTTCGAAATAAAAAAATAATAATATTTAAAGAATGCAATATAAGAAATAGTAAAAAAATTGATTGTATATAAATTTAAGGGTAAATTTTGTCATTTATAAAATAAAGTAGGGATAAAAAGGATAAATCAAGCATTAAATTTATGTGGGACCACAGCTTATGCTTTTGTAGCTTTTAAAAGCTCCTCCTCCCCAGCTTTTAAAAAATGAGGAATTTGGGAAGTGCTTTGGATAAAAAGCACTTTAGGTTTTTTTTACCAAACACCAACTTCAAAATCTATTAACATATATAGGTTTTAAAAGTGCTTTTGAAAAAAAAATAAGCATTACCAAACTCAGCCTTATTCTCACGGAAAGGGCAAATTTTGAATTAATAAAACCAACGTCACCAAGTCTCACACTGAAGTTACAAAAATTAGGTAGAAAGAAAAATAAAAAAGAATATAAATATAAGCTCACATGAAGGAGCAGCACAGATGACAAAATCCTTCAAAAGAAACAGAATATCCAAATACACGCTCCAACAAGAAACTATCTAAAATCCTCCATAATCAAACCCTAAAGATAAACAGGACAACAATTCACCTTTAGAAATCTCCATTTTCATCCTGAAATGAGGACTTGACATCATTCATTAACTCATCATTGTCAGAGTCGGGGTCGAAATCTCCAAAACCATCATCATCCTAAATTAGTGGCTTTTCCATCTCTGATTGAGATTTTGCATTCTTCAAGGGATCCCTACACATATATCATCGGATGGTCTGAGACACCCAACATCTTATTAAGCGATTTGAAAATCTATTTATGGATTCACTAACAGAGATAGTAACATACTTCACTTCTTGTGTTTTGCGTCAATTGTCTTGAAGCGGAGGAAACAAAATTCGAAAGCGAACATAATTCCTTACCCATAAATTTTTTGTTCTTCTTTTTCCGGACCGTAATCCAACTCAAATCTCTTTGAACTGGAAGATCCACCTCTGAGTTCTCCTTCCCATTAGTATTAGAAGTCGAATTTGAACTTGAAAATCCATTATTGACACTTGCAGTTATGTCTTCAATATCCAATCTTGTTGTCTTTTAATGTCCTAATTTTGGGCAATAACAAATTTTTTTCTTTTATCATCATCCAAAATTTCTTGGATGTTCTTAAAATTTTCATGATTTCTACTCTCCGATTCATATTCCAGAATGGGAAACGGATTTAAAATAGGACATCAATTGCCACCACCTGATTAGTATCATCTATGGAGTTACCAACATACCAGTATATGCAAAGATCCAAATACGGACTGTCGGACCTATTCGAGGCCCGACTAGATAGCACAAATACTATTCTCACTTGACCAGCTTGGGATTAAAGGTGTGAGGTTTTTATCTAAAATGCCTCGGTGTTATGTTAAGCAAAGGAAGCATATACATAAATATTTACCAATTACATGATATCAACAAATCTATAAATCTGCTACCTTCAGTATCAACAAACAAGTAACAACTTACCAAAGTATAAATGTGTAACACATTATTCATGAAAAAAATCAACTCAATATCAGGAACATGCCGCTTAAAAGACAACTTTTGGTAAAGGCCATGTCTGTTAGAGCACTGCTCGGTCGAACTCGCATGCGTTGCTATCTCAAACATGTTTGTCAATGTTAGTGATCAAAACTATAAGTCTTGATTTCTAGTCTACTATTAGCTAAGTCTCAGACTAGGATAGAAAGTGTAGTTGTGCTCAAGACTCCATGGCGATCATCATACAAAGACGAAGAACTACTCAAGGAACTGGTGGAACTTCATCAACTAAAAGGTAGGTGAAAACTTGAACTTATCTATCACTCAAAAGTCTATCTACTCTATCTCCTATCTTGAGAAAAAAGTCATTTTGCTATATAGACTATGATTATACACATTTGCTATTTTGAGCAGAGTTTATCTCACTTATCTATTTCTCGAAATATGTGTTGGTAAGCTTTCGCTTTGGCCTTTCAATCACTTGGAAATGGATTTGACAAAAAATGGTTTGTGAATAACAACTATATAACGTCCTCTAAGAATGTTTCAATGATTGAAATGAGAGTTTAGATTATATAACCATGGAAGGATATAAACATTGTGGGTAACACATATGTGTGTAAGTCCTTATTCCTTGAACCAAAGTATGCGTACTTTGTTGCTCAGGAAAACTGGAACTAAGTCCGCATACCAAGTGCGCGTACTGTCGGAAGTTCTCATCCCGAGAAATTCTGCTGGAGTTTGTAAACTAAAAACAAACTTATTCCGGGTACTTAAGTCCGCGTACCAGTCCACGTACTTAAGTTGGTTATTTTCTAAAAATGATTATTTGTGAACTTAAACTTATATAAATTAAGGAATGCATAATTACAAACTGTGGCTATAAAGTTCATGAATTGATTCGAGTGAATCAAATCGTTTTTGTTTCAATTGTGTCTATTATAAAGATCTAAGCAATTGAACAACTCTCTAACTAGTTCATTTGAGTCATTTGAACTAGTTATGGTAAAGAAGAATATGGTTGATATGAAAGTGCTCATATGGCTAACCATTTGGTTAACTACTGTTGAACTAACTAAATGTATATGTTTGGGTACGATTACAAAAACCTAAAAATGTGCATTTCATTTGTGTGTAACAAGCTAAGTTTTGATCTAATGGTTGAAAGATATTAGCTTGAATCTAATCAGGTTTTCATCTAACGGTGAATATTGAATGCTTTGTTACCAAGATAACTTAGATTGCAAACCCTGATTTGAAAACTATATAAGGGAGAACTCTATCAACCAGGAAACCTAATCCCCACACCTCCTGTGTGATACTAGTTGTATAAGCTAGAGTCGATTCTCCTTTAACCTTAGGTTTCTATCGAGACCCTGTAGGTTAACGACTTGAAGACTTCATTGGGATTGTGAATCCAGACCGATACTACTTTTTCGTAGTTGTGTGATCTGATCTTGTTGTTTCTATCGTACTAAGTACAATCGTAAAGATTGACAAAGGGGGAGATTGTTAGAGCACTGCTAGGTCGAACTCGCATGCGTTGCTATCTCAAGCATGTTTGTCAATGTTAGTGATCAAAACTATAAGTCTTGATTTTTAGTCTACTATTAGCTAAGTCTCGGACTAGGATATAAAGTGTAGTTGTGCTCAAGACTCCATGGCGATCATCATACAAAGACGAATAACTACTCAAGGAACATGTGGAAGAGAAGATTAGGCATGTGGAAGAGAAGCTACAAAAGTTTATTCATCTATTTTTGTATTCCATATGTATTGATTGTTTTGTCACTAAAATTGACAAAGGGGGAGATTGTTAGAGCACTGCTCGGTCGAACTCGCATGTGTTGTTATCTCAAGCATGTTTGTCAATGTTAGTGATAAAAACTATAAGTCTTGATTTCTAGTCTACTATTAGCTAAGTCTCGGACTAGGATATAAAGTGTAGTTGTGCTCAAGACTCCATGGCGATCATCATACAAAGACGAAGAACTACTCAAGGAACATGTAGAACTTCATCGACTACAAGGTATGTGGAGACTTGAACTTATCTATCACTCAAAAGTCTATCTACTCTATCTCCTATCTTGAGACAAAAGTCGTTTTGCTATATAGACTATGATTATACACATTTGCTATTTCGAGTCGAGTTTATCTCGCTTCTATTTCTCGAAATATGTGTTGGTAAGCTTTCGCTTTGGCCAAGTTTATATTTACTAGTGACGAAAGTCATGTTAAGTTTCAATCACTTGAAAATGGCTTTGACGAAAAATGGTTAGTGAATAACAACTATATAATGTCCTCTAAGAATGTTTCAATGATTGAAATGATAGTTTAGATTATATAACCATGGAAGGGTATAAACATTGTGTGGTAACACATATGTGTGTAAGTCCTTATTCCTTGAACCAAAGTGTGCGTACTTTGCTGCTCAGGAAAACCGGAACTAAGTCCGCGTACTGTCGGAAGTTCTCATCCCGAGAAATTATGCTGGAGTTTGAAAACTAAAGACAAAATTATTCCGTGTACTTAATTCCGCGTACTTAAGTTGGTTATTTTCTAAAAACGATTATTTATGAACTTAAACTTATATAAACTAAGGAATGCATAATTGCAAACTGTGGCTATAAAGTTCATGAATTGATTCGAGTGAATCAAATCGTTTTTGTTTCAATTGTGTCTATTATAAAGATCTAAGCAATTGAACAACTCTCTAACTAGTTCATTTGAGTCATTTGAACTAGTTATGGTAAAGAAGAATATGGTTGATATAAAAGTGCTCATATGGCTAACCATTTGGTTAACTACTGTTGAACCAACTAAATGTACATGTTTGGGTACGGTTACACAAATCTAAAAACGTGCATTTCATTTGTGTGTAACAAGCTAAGTTTCGATCTAACGGTTGAAAGATATTATCTTGAATCTAATCAGGTTTTCATCTAACAGTGAATATTGAATGCTTTGTTACCAAGGTAACTTAGATTGCAAACCCTGATTTGAAAGACTATATAAGGGAGAACTCTAGCAACCGGGAAACCTAATCCCCACACCTCCTGTGTGATACTAGTTGTATAAGCTAGAGTCGATTCTCCTTTAACCTTAGGTTTCTATCGAGACCTTGTAGGTTAACGACTTGAAGACTTCATTGGGATTGTGAAGCCAGACCGATACTACTTTCTCGTAGTTGTGTGATTTGATCTTGCCGTTTATATCGTATTAAGTATAATCGTAAAGATTGGCTTGAGATTGATTTCTCCGATAGGAAAGATATAAAAGAAGTCACAAACATCTTCGTCTCATCGTTTGTGATTCCGCAATATCTCCTTTTGCTAGTCGATTAAGATTATTGTGAGGTGATTGATAATACTAGGTTGTTCTTCGGGAATATAACAAGGGGGTAGTCAAACAAGATTTCTATGGACTTTCATAGATTTTTAATTTGAGTGACTCCTAGAGATTCTCTGAAAATCTAGAGATTTCTAGTGAATCTCTGAGAGAATTTTAGTGAGTCTTTGTGACTTGTAGAGACAAAAAATGAGATTTGTAGGGACAAAAAAATGAGACTTGTAGATAGTTTATGTGATTTGTAGAGACAAAATTGTATAATATCTCCTGATTAATTCCAAACATTACCGTTTTTTTTATTATTCACGTTACAGTAATAATAAAAGTATCATGACCAGCTAATGAAATATGTGTCCATTGCCAAAATAAATCTCACTATTGTCCTATGCCTAAATTTTCATTCACTTTATTCTACTCGTCCCACATTTTATTTTCTATGCTATCTCACCACTAATTTTCTATGCGGAGTTTTCGAACAACTTAAAATCGAAAAAAAAAAACTCATAACTTCTAAAATATATATTTTAAAATCGATATATATCACAAAGACTCACATAGCCGATTTAAAATATATATTCTCCAATTTAAAAAATCACTTTATTCCACAAAAACTCACATAGTCTTGATTACCCCTTTCCAAGTGGCCCTTAAGTGTATTACTGCACAAGGAAAAAAAAAAAAAAGGTTCACTCCCAAAACCAAAAAATCTCCAAATTTCCAAGTCTCTCGAAATATCACCTCTTGAGGAGAGATTTCTACCATGCCTATTTTCAAGAAAAAGTCTCTCCAAATCTCTGAAAACAACAAATCCATGACTTTCAATTCTCATTCGAATAACAGGAGTGTTGGAGTGACTCTTATGAAATCCTAATCCAATAACATGGAGTTTCAGAGAATTTAAATGACATAAAAAAAGTCTCTAACCAATAACAAGAGACATTAAGAGACTCTCCAAAAGTCTCTATGGACTAACAGTAGATTTTTTAACTCCCCAGAAGTCATTCTAAATCTCATTTGACTAACCCCCTGTAAGTCTGGGTTATAAATTGGTTCCTGTTCACCTTGATTTATCAAAAGACGGAACAAAACTCGTAGGTATTTCTGGGGGAGACATATTTGTTTATTAAAGTCTTCGACTTTGGGTCGTAGCAACTCTTAGTTGTGGGTGAGATCAACTAAGGGAATCAAGTGCGTAGTATCCTGCTGGGATCAGAAACGTAAGGAGCGCAACTATACCTTGGATCAATGTGAGATTGATTGGGGTTCAACTACAGTCCAGACCGAAGTTAGTTTGTAGTAGGCTAGTGTCTATAGCGGCTTAATACAGTGTGTGTTCCATTTGGACTAGGTCCCGGGGTTTTTCCGCATTTGCGGTTTCCTCGTTAACAAAACTTCTGGTGTCTGTGTTATTTCTTTTTCGCATTATATTTTGTTATATAATTGAAATATCACAGGTTGTGCGTTGAATCGATCAATTGGGAAATCCAACCTTTGATTATTGATTGAAATAGATTGATCCTTGAACATTGGTCTTTGATACCTTCAAGTGGTTTCTCTTGTATTCAATTAGACTCGCAGATTTCTATTTGCTTGAGTAAGTATTGAATCGAGAAAGAGAGATATAACTCTTTGATATACTTTTATTAAGATTGAGTCTGACTGTCTAGTTGATTCTCTTAAAAGTATATTAGAGTTAGTCCATACAGATTGCAAATCGAAATATTGGGTGTGGTTGTTGTACCCCCACTTTTTCAATGTCTATTCGCAACCGTTCAGTGTAAAGAGAATCTCGCCCGCTTTTTGTCCAAGCTAACCACCTCGATCTTTAGAATATTTCTATTACATATCAGCACAAGCCTTAATTAATATAAGGCTCAAGTTGTGTACAAATTGAAGTCCTATTGTGTTATGTAATATGGATCACAACAATTGATATAGGTAACAACAAGAGGACTTTTTTTGAATCCTCATTTTATTCAAAATAAAGGATGCATTACTCCACAAGGAGAGTTCGTGAGGATCATCACATCATTGTTCCAAGGTTGCATATTTAGATAGGTTATGATTGCCCATAAGATGTTTCCTTTCCAGTAGTTATGAATTGCGTTCTTATTACAGAAAACTACTAATTTGGCTGCCCAAATGATGTATATTCTCCTTACTAAGATAAAAGCATTCACTTTATAGATTATAGGAAAATCATTGTTGTTTCCATAATACCTGCTAACTGTGTATCCCTAGCCTTGACATACATTCCGATCAGCAGCATGAAAGTCTGTTGAGAATCACTTCTGAAAGTGATCATGTACCCAATCCAATTTGTTTCCCAACAGAAATACGCTTTTGCACATTGATTTGCTAGTTGTTATACGGTGTTGCAATCCGTGCTGATTCTCTTGCTCTCTGATATTTCCATAGTAACCACATAATGTTATAATGCAATAACAACATTTGAGCATGAGTTCATCATTGTCAAAACTATGTTTATCTTTAAATGCAAATATCATGTTGCCTTTCCATTTCGATATTCATAACTGTCAAGGATTCATCTTTCAGGGGGTTGTAATATAAAGTCTGCAATATATTGTAGCCTCACATTTTTTTCCCTCCTATAGTTATTCAAAAATTTGACTATACTATCTACTGTAATTTCAATATCTTTCTTCTCTTTTTGAAAACTATGTTATACCGTGCCTTCTAAATATAACATATGGTCATACTACACATAACCTTCCAATCTACAACATATATCTTTCATCAGTGTTTTCAAAATAGTCATTCAACCATTCATGAAAGTATGTTTTCCCATTTTTATGAACTGCATATCAAAGTTCATATGCATTCATTCCCGATTTGTGTAGTTACAGTTCAAGAACAGATGTGTTAAGGATTCATGGTCCCTTCCAAAAAGATTACACTTTGTTTAAATGTCTGGAATAATATGTGCAGTTCTCATACTGTTTGGCAGTATGGCATGAGAATCCTTCCATATGAAATGTTTTACAGAAGATGATATGTCCATGTTCCAGATTTTGAGCCAGTTTGTGTTGATGTTACGAATTGGAATTGATATGGTTATACAAGGGTTTTACGGAGAAAATCATTTGTTTATTTAAAGTCCAGTGTGGGATGTCTTCTCTATATTCTCTAGGTATGCTTATCTTCCTAATTTTTTCTATTGTGCAGTTATCGAAGCACTTCTATAGCTTTTCAATATCCCATGTCTTGTTATTCGTAATTAGATGTTTAACTTTTGTTTAGAGTTTTGGGAAACCATTGTTAATTGGTATACTTGAATCTGGTATCCAATGGTTTCCCAATATATCAATTGTATCCCTATTTCCTAATTCCCCAAAACATCCCTTTTTAATTTGATTAAGTCTCGTTAAAAGTTCTTTCCAGGTCCAACTATCCCTATATTTGGTGTAGTGTTTGTATGTAGAATGACGTTGTTTAGGTAGTATCTTGATTTGATAATAGTGGCGCAAAGAGAGTCAGGTGTCTCTTTTAGGCGTCATCCCATCTTCACAATCATTGCAACATTAAAGTTTTTTACGTCTTTCATTCCTAGAACACCTTTCTCAAGTGGTTCACAAACTGATTTCCAATTTTTAAGATACGCACCCTTTTTCCCTTTCTCATTTAATCCCTTTTAATTTTCCCCCCATCAATAGTCTCTTTGGAGTTTCGTAATGTTATTACATATCTTGACTGTAATTTTAAAATAGTTCATTTGGTAAGCATATAAAGAAGTTGTTACATTTTTTTACATGACAGTTTTTACAGTTGTGTTTTGATCTATTATTCTTCAATTGTGCAATATATTCCTCATTGCTTCAACCAATGGTTCGAATCAATCAAGAAGACTTTGAACACCACCACCTTTCTTCCCATTATTTTTTAGGGTTCGTTAAAAATAATTTTATTGTACAAGAGGATACATAATATTACTCAATAAATTAAACGTCTGATAAAATAAAAAATACAATCACTTTTATACTTTGCATATCATCAACTTCAGACAAATGAAGTATGGTATTGGTTCATTATAATCGGAAGTTGGTTAACACGCCACGCCATATGGTCCATGTAGTTTTGTTCCACTGTTCGCCACATATTCATCTTGCACCAAACAGACCCATGTATATCAAAGCAATTAAGTTATATGAGTCCATAGTTGTCGACAAGCAATTCATGGTGACAATATATTTATTGACTCACATATATAGTTTTAGTTTTCAAAATCAGTTTATAAGTGGTTTGTTTCGGCTACAATCAAGTACAAGGTATGTTTTTCCTTAAAGTACAACTTGTTTTGGCATAAGGTTTGGCCACTTAATTATTTTTTTACTTATTCCACTTTAAGGAAGCAACATATGCTCTTGGACAACTCATGTTTTTGGTTGGAAAAAATTGGTACTCTGAATATCAATTCAAAAAAGAGCCACACACTTCTTCTCAAAATAGATTATGTTATTGTTAATCTAACAATTTAGGATATAGCTAGAACAGTTCTACATAACATATCATATAACATGAATTACCTTATATAGGAAGAAAGCATAAAACATATATATGATTGTTGTAAATAAATATTTGGTGGACTTACACCAAATGTTGTTTAAAAGAATCCATAATGCTTGCAAATGATACAAACCGATTGTCTCAGTTTGCTTATGCATCAATATTGGTTAAGATGGTACTCTTGGTTTCTTTGCTAACCCACTTTCTTATACCAATTTTGTTAAGGTATTACTGTAATGTCTTTTAATTATTTTCTTATATGATAACTATATAATCGATTATTGAATCAATTTAATTAGCATTATTTGTCATATTATAGCAGAACTCAAGTTTGATTTAATAATCATGTTCTCACTTGATCAAAGTAGTGTCGGTGGATATTAATTAATGTCTCTAAAAGGGAAACTTCAACCAACCGAGATCTTTGAATCCCGACACTACTTTGGTGTGTCCTAGTTGTAACTAGAGTCGTCCTCTTCCTAACCCATTTAGGGTTTAACGACTACAAATACTTCATAAGGATTCGTGAAGCCATATCCAGTTATCTTTTCATGATAACTCGAGTATCCTGATCTTGATTGCTTGTTGAGCTGCTCACTCGATCAAGATAGATAAAAATCATCAAAGTTCTCATCGTCTCAAACTTTGTTGATTCCACAAGTGTTATACTTGTGATGCGAATAATAATTTAGGATGCACTTCGGGTTGCATAAGTCCGGATTTTGAGGTTAGATAGAGTTTGTCTATTGCTATCCATTTCCATCACCTTTGATCAAACTATTTGATTTTAAAAGGAAATCATATATAGGCTTAATCTGTGGGAGGAAGATTTGGTTTAAAGTCTTCAATTGAGTTGAAGCAACTCTTAGTTGGTGTGACGTCAGCTAATGCAATTAATTGCGCGGAGTCCTGCTGAGATTCAAGAGGCTTAAGGAGCGCGATTGTACCTTAATCAGTAGGAGACTCGGTTAGGTTCTAATACATTCCAGTCCGAAGTTAATTGGTAGTAGGCTAGTGTCTGTAATGGTTTAATACAGTTTGGTGTTCACTCTGGACTAGTTCCCCGGGGTTTTTTTTGCATTTGCGGTTTTCTCATTAACAAACTTCTGGTGTCTGTGTTATTTCTTTTTCCGTATTATATTGTTTATCCATATGATTGAAATATCACAGGTAGTGCATTAATCAATCATAGTAGATACATCCGACCTAGTTTGTTGGATACGAATTGATTAGTTCTTGGACATTAGTCTTTGGTACCGTCCAAGTAATCTCTTTGTAATTAGGTCCACAGATTTGATTCTGTAAATATTCTAATTGCAAGAGATAGATATATAACTCTAGATATTATTCCTTGATTGAGTTGAACTCTCCGAGTTGTATTGAGTTTGTCCATACAGATTTTCTAAGAAAAAGTTGGTGTTATATTTTGGTACCCCCACGTTTTCAGTATGCACTTGTACAAACACAAGATGAAGATAAATTCTGCATTTTTAGAACTTCAAGGGTTATTATATTTGTATATGTGACGAGCAAATAGCTTAGTACCTTGCTTTGTCTCGAATCTGTTGGAAAAATATGGCCGATTTCAGTTTCTTAGAAATCACCGCGAAATATAAAATATAAATTGAAGAAAATAAATGTTGGAATACTTTTCAATTTGGTTGATCGAGGCGGAGATCAATTTTTTCTTAAAAGATTAATATGTCCCCGCATTACAGTGTACAGTTTTATGGACGTGGCCTCCCAAGATATAACGATCACGCCTTGTAGAAAGTAGTCTTATAATTGTGATTGGCCATCGAATTAACGAATTACTGTGCTCTTAGATGCAACTCAACTTTATGAGAAATTTTGACAAAATTTCTTTTTCAGAAGTTTTAAAAAACTTATAAAAATCTAGAACATTAGGTGGGTATTTATAGATTCAATAGTGAGTCTACAAAGAGTCTCTCAATCCATAGGTGACTCACCATGTCTAATGGTGACTCTTCATAATACATATTCATGATTAGGTATCTCATGAATTGAAGAAAAATCTATTGCAATTTAAATTTTGAAAAGAAAAATTCACTCACACATAATTTTGATCCAAATTCCAACAATCCCGCAAATGAGTGAAAATACCACTCAATAAAATTTACAAAATTCTAAGAGCACAATAGAAATAATTTACCAATAAGTTGTAGCTTCCGGCTTTAACTAAACCTAGTGAATATTTACAGGATGTACTAGCTAACCTATGAACGAAATATCTTGAACTATTTAGTCGTTGATGTAAATCAAGACTATAAATTTCACACATTATATCTTCGTATAATCGTCAAATTATTTTTCTGTCCTGATCATTCTTAGTATTCTATGAGTGCTCTAGATTAACTTAGTATTATAGTTATCATAAAAGAAGCCACACTTTTTATTATAATACCCCGATATTCATCAGTGGTAGGTCGTATGGAATATAAGTAGTGGGTTGTCCTTTCCTAACACCAAGGTCTTTTCAGCACAATCGGTTCCAAAACTTTGCAGTTAAACGTGCTCAGGTGGAAGTAATCCAGGGACGGGTGACCTCTGGGGAAGTTACTGCTGGATTACTGCAGCGATGCCCGTTGAAATACCCACATTGCCGGATAACCGCAGTGGTTAAGTGGAGATAGTATCGGTGGAGGGTCAAGTCATTACACTTTTTACCCATATAAGTGATCTCCTATTGAAAGTACCATGTCATACCTTTCTTATCTAGACTAAGCTATATGAATCATTAAGAGATATTCTCAACCTCTCACTTGATAGGAAATACTGACAATTACCTTAGGAATGGGAAATAGAAAATATGTTTAGTGTTATAACTTAGTTGTCCCTTTTGAACCTGGACCATGGGATCTCTAATCCCTAGGTTGGGTTAAAACATACAATCCCATGCTCTGTTATCACCCATATTTCATAGGATTATCAGGTGTTTTTATAAAATCACAACTAGTGCACGCAAAACTCATGACCTTTCGTCATGACATGACTTCTTAAATTCTGATATGTAGATCAAAACTAAGATGGATATCATTGATGGCAAAGAACATCAAGAGTAACAATCAATGATAAAATAATTAACCTACATACCAAAATCAAATGGAAAAGAGGTTAAGGTGGTTCGGCCAACTTGACCTACATCCACGGACAAAACCTCATTGAATTACTTTTATATTTTTTATAGACACCCATACTTTAGATACTTGGATGAGGTAGGATCCCTCACACTCTTATTTTTACACTATCTCACACGTTTGAGACTAATTTTTGTACAAAATCTAAACGGTAACATATTTGAAGCTAACATTTTGGAGATATGTTTTTCTTACCAAGATCTATATGCTCATAAAAACTGACCACATTCCGAAATATATAACTTTTTCATCTATTACTTTGGAAATCATCCGACGAAAATCAACGAATTTTCAACCATTAAAATTAAAATTGGTAGATGGTGAAGTTTGGTATTTTGGAATGTGCTAATTTTTGTGGGTATACAGAGCCTTGTAGGACGAGCATATCCCCAAAATATGAGCTTCAAGCACGCCACCATATTAAATTTATTCAGAAAAATGTCGCTAAAAGTGTGAGATAGTGTAATCATAAGAGTGTGAGGGATCTTCCTTTTACTTGGATACAATACACTTACACAGAATTCTTTTATGTATAGTTGTTTTTTTTTTCCTAGGAAAGAAAAAAGATTTCATTGCATTAGATAGAGTTTACAACATTTTGCAAGAAGTACGCACAATTGTTCTTGTACCACTCTTCTGAGACATTTTGAACTCTACCGTGCTTTCCAGCTATGTCTGCAAGGCTATTAAAGTCTCTCTTGATATATCTAAAACATAGAATATTGGTGTCTTGTAAGAGAAATAAGCAATCATTTAGGACTGAGCAAGAGGACTAACTAATTTGGCCTCTGCAACTATTTAAATAAGCCATAAAATTTTTGGCATCACTAACTAAGCAGATATTCTAGAAATATTTCTCCTTGATCCATTTAGAAGCCTCAAGAAAGGCATTGCATTCAGCTCTTTATGGACTGACATCCCTCCCTGAGATTAGTTTGCAGCCCTTGAATCTGTAAAATACAATCCCCCAATTCCAATACTAGCTTTGTTAGTATCTTTATCAGATGAGGCATCACAGTATATGGTGAGGCAATCATGGGGCACAAATATTAAATCATTAGGCTCATTTTCAGAGACTGTGCTAACATTATAAGTAGAGGAAACAACAACTAAAGTATTGGCAGTTTCTGTAGCTATACTAATTGCAGTTCTGGCTGTCACTTGGGGGTTTAGAGATTTATCCTCAAAAACTTTAGAACACCTGGATTTCCAGATGCACCAAGCAGTGGTCATAATAGTAACCAGATGATCTTGGAGATGACTTGTAGAAAGATATTTAGAGATCCAATCCTTGACACTAATTTATCAGAATCATGTAAGACATTGTGCTCACAATAGGGATATTATACCAGACATTTTTAGCAAAGGAACACTACAAAAGCATATGTTCTGGAGTTTCAGAGGTACCTGAATTACACAATTTGCATCTATCATCATGGTTACTATTGTATCTAGCAAGCATGTTACCTGTTGGTAGAATATTTTCCACACACTTCCAAAGAAATAGTTGAGTTCTTGGAAGCAGGAATGATTTCCAAAGGTCTTCCAAAACACTATTTTGGAAGGAAATTCATCCAAGTCTGATTTGAATGGCAATATGTTTCCAAGCTTTGTAAGGATTCGAGAATAATTTCAAAAGAAGATTGGACGCAAGTTAAGGGTAAGAACTCACCAACTAAATTCTCTTTTACGCCTTTGACTGATGAGTTGCTTAGACCGACTGAAATTGTTCGCAAAAACAAATATGATTCTCTAGCATCAGAAATGGGTTTTAGAGATGATATGGAGGAAGTTCAACAAAGTTTTGTTGAAAACTTAGTTGAGAAAGATGTTGATTTGGAAGCGACTAGTATGGCAACTGAAGTTAAAAATTCTAAAGAATGGGGTACGGTTAGTGATCATAATAAAAACAAGAATAACAATGTTTCAAAGATTGATAATGCTACAGATTAAGTTGAGAGCTCAACTGAAACTGTTGATGTTGAAAAGTAGAATGCTTTTATTGACAGATTAGAAGCTTTTAAGGCAACAAAGGACGGAAAATATTCTCAATAAGGATGAGCTTGCAGAGGTAGGCAACATTAAGAATGATGAAGTTCGGACTAACTTAATTAGAAATCCAGCCCATAGAAAGGGGTATTTTAAGGAAAAAAATGAGCTGTTTGAGAGATTTTTAAAAAAAAAAAAAAACCTCAAACTTATATTAAGCTTTCCTGGTGGTAATTATGCTTCGGATGAAGATGAATATGATGATATGTATGATAATGAGTATAATAAGTATTATGGAGACCCTGATGTTTTGGCAGAAATCCTTGCTGGTCTTCAAACTAAGAAGAGGAATTTTAGGGTGGGAAAGGGGCGCAAACGTTTTTGAGTTCCTATTTTTCTTCTTTTTGTTAGTTATTTGTGTTTAGGAGCTTTTTATGAGCTTTTAGAGCTATTTACTGTTATTTTTTCACCTCTTTGGTTTATGGGGGTGGGGGGACTTGAGCCCTCTCTGTAATTCTTGTAATTACGTTTTTTTGCTTTAATAAACCATTGGACTAGCAAAAAAAAAAAATGTAGAGTTGTGAGGAAGTTCATTGGCAAGCAATTTATAGACAAATTTAATAGTCAAAACACTATTCTTATTGTAAGGCCAAACAAGAGTATCACTACAAGTAAAGGGAATTCTCATGTTGCATATTTTTTTGACTATTATCACTAGTAAAGAAATCCTAGACTAAAGGAACATTCCAACATTTGGTGTCTGCAATGATAAAATCAGAGACTTTATAATTAGGATTAGGATAACTAGCATAGAGAGGTGTAGAAGGATTTATAATCCAGTTATCAGTAAAGGCATTGACAGAACTTCCATCCCCAATATCCCAGAAAGCATGTTGTTTTAAAATGTCTAACCCATAACAGATACTAGACCAAACCCAAGACATATTCTATGGTTTTTATAATGAAGTGGATGGAAATTCTTGAAGTATTTACACTTCAGGATCTGAACCCAAAGTTCATTAGAAGAGTGAATTAGTAACCAACCAGTTTTGGTTAGCAGAGCTAAGTTCAATATCTTTGAATTCTAAAACCTGAGCCACCATTCAGTTTGTGAGTGCAAATCTTTTCCCATTTTCTAAAATAGTAACTCTTGTGCCCATTTTCCCCACACCAAAAATCCCATTGAGAATTTTCCATCTTGTTGATGATGGTGTCAGGAAGTAGAGGAAGATTTAGAGTGTGTTGAACAAGGATAGATATTCCTGATTGAGCCAGTTGTTTACCTTTCCAATTAGACACTCTGGAATCATGATGAATGTTTAAGTGGGACATTGACTCAGTTTTATTTCTAGTGAGAAAGAGAGGAATGCCCAGGTATTTTTCGTTTAGCTCAATTTTCCTAACATTCATAGATCTGATAAGGCAAACACAGTGATCTGGATGAACATTTTTACTGAAAAAGCATCTAGATTTTTTTTCAAAATTTATCATTTGACTTGATATACTATTAAAGTCTTTAATAAAAGACATGATATTGTTGGATTCATAATGAGTTGCCTTAGTGAAAAGGAGGCAATCATCAGCAAAAAGTAAGTGAGAAATACTGGGAGCTTCTTTAGTCATTTTCATGCCATGGATGAGATGGGATTGCTCAGCATGGAGAAGGTACCTAGACAAAGACTTCATACACAGTATAAACATGTAGGGAGATAATGGATATCCTTGTCTCAACCCCCTGGTAGGTTTAAAAGAAGGAAAATGAGTTCCTTACAAAAGAATAAAGATGTTTGTAGTACTAATGCACTTGAAAATTAGACTACACCAATGTTCAGAAAAACCAAATCTCTTTAGAACATCAATCAAGAATGTCCATTCGACTCTATCAAAAGCCTTAGATATATCAATTTTAAGTCCCACTGCAAGAAACTTAACCTATTGTAACACCCAATGGTTATGTCATAAACCCCTACTAGTGCTGCCATAACCAATGTAGCAAGAAGTCTATTGATGCACCCACTCTTTAGTGTTGCAGCAAGAGATTATACTTTTTGCCACACTCTTTTCATATTGTTGCTACAGTTGTGTGTCAAAAGTTTCGTTTTCCAGCAGTAAATTATAGCTTTTAGCTGCACCTGAAAAGTACTGTGACTAGAAATTTGCTTTTGCAACACCTATATCAAAGGTGTGACAATATATGGTGTAGCAATAGGTAGATTCTCTTGTAATGGCCCATGATTCCACATCTATCCTTTTTATTTTTAATAGAATGAACCAGCTTATAGGGAAGTACCACATTGTTCAGTATGTTTCTACCAGGAACATAAGCAGCTTGATATGGTGATATAAGTTTTCCTAGCAGTGGTTTCATTCTATTCACTAAAATTTTAGAGATATTTTTATAATTTGAATTGCAAAGAGAAATTGGCCTAAAGTTAGAGGGACTAGTAGGATTATTCACCTTAGGAATTGAGGAAATGAATGTGCGGTTCATTTCTTTAAACAGATGTTTGGAATTAAAAAATTATTTAATTGTTTCCCAAACATCATTTTCAAGCATAGCCGGATTTTGTTTGTAAAAACCTGGAGGAAGTCCATCTGGGCCAAGAGATGTACATGGACCCATTTGCTTGATAGTATTCCAAATCTCATCAAGAGTAATGAGACTCAAAAGTTTGTCGTTGTCCTCATTAGTGATACAAGAATCTATGCAATTCAGAAATATCTCATCTAGTAAAGGATTAGTAGTGGTGAATATGTTTTTGGAATGAGTGACTAAAAGGTCTTCAAGAGTATCTCTATCATCAGACCATTGCCCATTAGTAAGTCTTAAGGAGCTGATGTGATTGGAATGCCTTCTCCTATTAATATTTGTATGATAATAAGAGGTATCTTTGTCATAGATCCTAATGAACTCCACTCTGGAGTTTTGAGCATAAAAGGATTTTTAGGCTTTTTGAGCTAGCTCAAGATTATGTTCTATATCTCTTATGGCCTCATTATTCGGAATAGAGTAAGGATTTCTATTCAGAAATTTGATTTGATCAGTTAATGTGTTTACTTTATATATGATCAATATTACCATAATGAGATAAATTCTATTTTTTAGGATCATATTTGACATTCCTAAGACGGTTTACCATTTTGTAAGCATGAGACCCTCTTATATTCAAATTATAAGCATCTCTAATGACCTGCTGACAAGTTGGATCCTTAAACCAGCATTTAAAATATCTATAAGGCTTTTTCCCTTGGTGTGAATTGGTATCGGTAACCAAGAGAATTGGTAAATGGTCAGAGCCTACGACATCAATGTGAAATAATTTTGAATAATTATAATGATGCTGCCAATGACCATTTACAAGGGCCCTATCAAGTCTAGCTCTAACATTATCTATCCCAGATTTCCTATTGGACCAAGTAAATTGAGACCCTATATAGCCCAAGTCATTGAGATCAGGTCTATCAATGACTTGCTGGATGATTGGGAACTCAGAAGTAGTTGGTCTAGTATTGGAGGATCTTTCATGAGCGAACATTGTGATATTTAAATCACCGATTTGTACCCATGGCAAATTAGTTCTAGCTCAAATACTATTAATATATTCCCATTGCTCCACTCTCTCATTATGACATGTAGAACCATGGAGAAAAGTAGCTAGGAATTCAAGTTTACTGGGATCATAAGAAATAATAGTATTGACCATTTTATCAGTAGACTGGACAATATCTAAAGTGAAGCTACTCTTCCACATGAGAGCAATTCCACCAGAGAGACCCACAGAAGGACATATCCAATTATTAGGATAGTTAAACCTCTTTAAGAATTGCCTCGTTTTTGTGGAATCACTTATGGTTTCACATAGAAATATAACATCGGGATTTTTGACTTCTAATTTGGTTCCATAGACTATTTCTGGTGTCAGGGATGCCGAAGTCCTGAAAATTCAACTAATATAATATCTCTGGCTATATCTTTGTACCCATGTTGCAAGTTTTGGCATTTCAATAAAAAATTTGACTCAGCAAAAAAATAAATAACCAGCCGAGATTGGGGTATACCCAGATTAATTGGGGTATACCCATTTTATTCCCATCCAAACTAGTGTGCTAAGGGGTGTCTAAAAGGTCTTAAAAGACCAAATTGTCCATACTAAAAAACATTGCCGACCAAAACATATAAAAAAAAAATCAAAATCTTTCTTCTACACTCTAACTATACATGTGAAATCAAAAAAAAAAAAAAAAAAACGAAGAATCAAAACGAACCAAAAGTCGGCGGGTATTTTTTTGCCGACCTTGCCGACCAAAATATAGTCGGCAGGGTATAAGGTTGAATAACATGCCGACTTTTCATCTCTGATTTTAGCAATTACAGGGTCGGCATGATATCCATCTCTATACCTTTCCGACTAAAATATAGTCGCGGGTTATGAAATTAGTACCTTCCGACGAATCATGCATTTGTAACACCTTCTCTCGTATATCAAAAATCTTATAGTCGGCGGGTATTTTTATCGACCTTGCTTAGGCCATATGTTGCTTGGAAGCATGTTCTTCATCCGCGCACCTTGCCCGGTCAGATATAGTCGGCATGTTCTTCATCCGTAGACAATGCCTACTTTGTAATTGGTCGGCATCTTATTAAAACGTCTACCATGCCTAGGCGGAACATAGCCGACACCTTATTCAAATGTCGACCTTCTTGACCTTTCACATTTTCAAAACAATTTTTTTTTGATCCAAATCGAACTCATAAGACGGGTTAAAGACTACTAAATTCATAATTTCAAAATTTTAATATAAACTCAATTAATTAAGCTAATCAGATTTTTTAGTGTTAATTAAACAAGGGCATATTAGCCATTTAGAAAATACAAGGTTAAGGGGTGGCTTGGTTTTACTTCAAAATGACCCGATTTTGTCTTATTGGGTATACCCCAATCAAGCCAGGATAAATAAATCAATATTGCTTCCATTTCTTTCTTTTTTTTTTTTTTTTTTTTTTTGGGCGACCCATCATCATCATTTTTATTTAGTTTGCAAATAAATTTTTTTTTTTTTTTTTTTTTTTGTCCTTGGTGGAACAAAAAATCTTTTCTCTGAAATGCCAAAACATCAGAAATAGTCTATGAACAAAAAATAATACCCTTCTAAATGAAATATGAGCACAATGAATTGTGGAGGACGTTTTATGAGTTTTGGGATTCAACTCCGCGTTGAAAGCAAATACACAAACACATTATTACATGATAAATTCATGTGAACAAATACATTGAATTAAAGAGCAGATCAAAAAATCCTGCAAAAGTGAATCGGCAGTTGACGCGAAATTATTGTTGGAAGGGTTATTTAGCTTTTGGTACTTACATTTTGTCCAATGTTAGTGTTTGGTCTAACATTTGTCCAACGTAGTGGTTGGTACTTAGAACTCACGTTGACTGTTTTTGACCGTTTTTGACCAGACAATAATTAATTTTATGTTAACAATTATACTGAAATTACAAATATACCCTAATGTAGCCCTAGTATCCAATGGCTGTGGTGAAACCATTTCACGTACGGTAAGCGATCATATACTATCATTAACCCCGACTCTTTATTCTTCATCCATGTCCGAAACTAGTTTTCTTCCGCCTCCAAGACAAAGTTGCAAACTATTTTCTTCTTCTTCTTGTTTCCCTTTACGCGAACACCATTTGCTTGGTGGATTTTTTAAAAGATTTGCTTCATAATGCAAAATCTTAATAACAAAAACACATTAATTTACCGAACAAAACCCAATTTCTGAATCCCCTTTGAATCAAACTAAACCTTAACTTACTGAATCCCCAATTGAAAACCCAAATTCACTAAATCGAATTTCCAATATTTGAATCAAACAAAACCCTCATTTGCTGCATCAAATCAGAACCCTAATTTTCTGAATCGGAACATCAATTCCTGAATCAAAACCCTAATTTCAGTTAATGGAAAACCCAATTTCTGTTGTTAAATTTTTAAACTGGTGGTGTTGGTTATGGTAGAGTGGTGGCGATGCTAAGGAAGAAAATGGCGATAGAGAATTGGAATATGAAGAATTTTTTGTCTAATTGATATGCGTATTTTTTCATTGAGGTGTAGAACACTGAACAAGAGTTAACTGTATTCCAAGGAATAAATCACATCCGCAGCAGTAACATATCCCTCCTAGCATGTTGAATGTAAGCAACCGTATCACTGCGAACAATTTCAAGACAGATTTTCCTCCACTTAATATTCTTTTGGAATTTCTTTGTTTGTTTGATTGTCCTAATAATAAAATTAAGTTTTTGGAAATTGGAGTGTTGTTGTACAATCGAGACTTCGATCAGAGAAAGGTTTCGCAAATTGAGGTTAAATTAATATATCTTAGATGGTTTTGCGAATTGGAGAGAATTGGTCGTGGTTTAATCTCGGTTGTTGTTCGGTGGTGATGGTGGGGTTTTTTCTTTTTTTGAAAAGATGGTGGGGGTTAATGATGGTAGGGGTGATAGTGAAAAAGAGAAATACTTGAGGGTGTAAATATAGTTCTAGGTAAGTATGTAAATGTTAGTTAAATGAAGGTTACAATAGTAAATTTATGTAATATTTGGATTATATTTATTTATTTTAATAATTATAAAACAGAAGTCAAGAGTTAACAGAGTCAACGCGGGTCAACGTTAATTTCAAGTACCAAACACTAAGTTGGACAAATGTTAGACCAAACACTAACTTTGGACAAAACCTGAGTACCATAAACCAAATAACCCTTGTTGGAATGGCACTATGACAGGATTTGCCAAATTTGGAAATGAATTCCATCGAAAAGCTAAGAGTAACCTTATGAGTGGTGATGAATAAATAACTTCAATTTGTTTGCCATAAATGATGACAAGATAAGCTACAAATTAACAAGGCTCTTCGCAGAGCTAACAAAATTGGAAGAAGTCAGTCAGTCGGTCAGATATTCTATAATAGCATGAAATTACGTCTTCTAGTTCTATCATCACACTTTTTATGAGCATGACTGCATGCGTAGTCATAAACCACAATCAAAGGAGTCAGTGACAATTGTTCCTAAGAAAAACGGTAATCCTTGTAACGCAAATTAACCACACTACATCAAATTGGTGCAATGGTAAAATATACTTCTAACTTGCTCCTTTATTTGATCTCAGATGAGTCATAAAAGTGAAGGAATGCGTGAACTCTCTTTCCAAGGAATCAGACTACGAAATCCATAGTTTTGAATCCAATCAATGAATTATCATGTAAAATAAATATTAACACCACACGAATATACTAGAGTAGAAATTCACTTCAATAGATATAAGGCCTTCTTGAACAAAGTACTCTGTTCCTATTCTGTTTTTCCAGTCATGTGTGACGATGAAGATGATCCTAATTTTCAATAAATTCCGGATAAAATAATGGTTAATTCTAAATATTTAACCTAGATGATTTTTTTTTTTTTTTGAAGCAACCTAGATGATGAACTAATAGATATATCTGTGAAGTTCTACACTCAATGAATTGTTAAAATCAAGCAAAACTTTGTGAAAGAAATAATTCATGAATCATTGTCTACAACATCAGCAAAAGTTGGTAGCACTAAAAGCCATAATAAACTTCCATAAAGTAATCCTCAATACATAAACAGATCAAAATATTCCGATCCAAACCCAAAAAAAAACAGAGACAAAATATTGAAGATATAGTCATCCTAGAACTTAAATAAGAGTTACCATTCAACATATAAGAAAAGTAGTACTTAAACTCCAGAATCAAAGGTCGGCAAAAGGAAGACTCAGATAAGAAATTGCTTCCCCATTTTCCATGAGAAATAGGCATTAAGAGTTGCATATTTTACCTGATCTGCATTAAGGTTCAGAGGCAGCCCAATCCGATGAAGCAATCAATGGATCATATCCTAAATCCTTCAACCCTAACACCTTCCTAACCAATGACCTTAAATGAGATCCCTCAGTAACATTCTCATACAACAAACTCTCCTGTGCTAACGTTCCAACATTCTTAATTTCATTTACTACCAAGTCATCTCCAACAGCAGCAGAAATAATACCCTGGTGATTGGTGTTGCAGATTCCGACGAGCTTAACCTTTTCATGACATAACATACTTCTCAATCTAGCTGGTATTTCAACTCCTCTGATCTGAAATAGCAAAACCCTCTTATTATAGCCAATCCAAATCACATGAGCTTCACCGGTTTCTGACGACCATTGAACTCCAATTCCTACTACCACTGGATTGACGCGGTTGTCAAGAGCTCTTCCGGAAATCCATTTATTAACCTCTTTTCCGCTTCTGGTGACTGTAACAACAACTCGTTCTTCTGCAATGGTAAATTCATACAAACAAGCTCTACCACCACTTATTATTGAAGACCTATTGAGCATCACGATCGGAGGTTGAGGAATGATGATCTGAGGTTGAGGAATAAATGTTGGGGTTCAGAGCCATCTACATGCTAATACTGCGGAAACAAAATAGCTAACAAGAAACACTTGATCTCTCGGATTGCTCCATGAACCTCAATACGATCTAGGATAAGAAGAAGAGAAAGAGAACCACACAGATGCAAGCTATAAATCAAAGCAACAAGAAGTAAAGTACTCACAGATTTAACGTGGTTCAACAATATACACAATGTGTGTATATTGTCTACATCCACCAAACGGCTACGACCTCTTTCTTTATTATAGAACCAATTGAGAATTACACAAGAATTGAATAATCAATTATCGACTCACCACAATGTGACCGAACAACTCTCACAAACGCCATATAAATCCAAAGTAGTGTCTTCACCCATATGAGATAATATTTACTGTATTATCTACCACAACGAGATGATCTTCTCTGCACACCCTGACATAGATTACCATGGACGCCTTTAGCTCAACACCAATAATCTAATCCAGCACCACCAAGATGATCTTCTTCTCAACAAGATGTCTTACCAACATCTCCACATGAATACTCCATAACGACATATCTTCCAACATCGATAAGTATCCCATAAACACCATAATGATGTACTCCTTCCACCATTGATGGTCTCTCACATCCACCACAAGCGGTGGGATGAATTCCTCACATCTCTAATGAGAATTTCTTTGAGAACTCCATAGCTAAAACTCATATCCTATACCTCCTTATATAGTAGACATATTACTTATCCTACAAGTTTAGGGTTTCATAACTTAGCAAGGAATTCCCTAAACTTTAGGAATAAGTAAACAAAGAAGAGTTATCTTAATTCCTTGTGACTGACTGATTTTGAATCTTCCTAAAAAATCATCCCACCGACCTAGCTAACTTCTCCCACGGTTTGGAGTTCCACACGGTTTTGAACTCTCCCACAAAACCGTGTCCTATAAACACGCCAGCATCCAACAATTCTCCACCTCGGATCATGCATTCATGCATGAGACGATCAACTTGTTATCCCTCCATCTTCCGAAAATCGATTGCACCATCACCAAGTTGCCTACATATCCTCAATAGAATCAAACCGAAATGTAGTTCACCCAAATTGTTCCATAGAACCTCCACCAGAAGAGAGCAAACCAAACTTGAACGTTACCAAATTGTTACAAATCTCCACAACGGTGAAAAATCTGACCATCTCAACAAATCAACATCATATGATCATCCGTTATGCAACATCTTGAGAAACACCTTACTCCTTTATGTTCATAACTCCACATTGATTGGCATCATTCTAGGTGTATTGCATGCCAACTCAATCAGATCATACACGATCGTTGTCCATATGCCACCTTCGAATTTAGTTATAGTCATTATGCGCCCTTGAGCCTTTGCCACCTTCGAACTTGTTCCATACCATGAACACAAACTTCTTCTTGGCCTTCTTTGCTCCACCTGAGTTAACGTTACGCTCTTATAATCCACTAACTCCAAGTTGCGCACCACATCCGTTAGGGTTGACATCCATAACTAATCGATCAAAAAATAGAACTACCACAGTAGCCTCCATGCGTCTGCTAAAGCATTACCTTAATGTAACCATAGTCTTCATCTTCGTCTCTAAACTCCAGTAGAAGTCAATTGCTTATTTAAACAACTGATCACATACTTGCTCTTTTCCATGAGCATGTCCTCCAAAACCAAGTTAACGAAAACCTTGCATTAGTTTGTCATAAACCAACCTTCATGTTAGCTTCCAAGAAACTAACCATCTTGTATGTACCAAATCATATTCACGTGACTCTAACTCGCCCACCAAATACAACCAATCGATGGATCATTGCCACTACGTGCCAATCTCTAGCTCATCGCTTATGAATCTTGCTTTACGAGTCTATCTCCAATTGGATCATGATTCTACGACCATATACCACCAATTGAGTTTTACTCCTTCAAAAACTCATCATATCTTCAACTAATGCATACATACTATAACGCACGTGTTCAAATTCACAGAGACTTTGACAAAACACACACTAAACATCTTCACCACTTGAAAAACCTCAACGGGCTTTGACAACAATGTCCTTTTTACTAAGCTTTAACATAATTGTCAAGATAGTCTTTTATCAATTTCTTAGCAAGCATGTAGTTTCGACTTCACGAGAGTCAAACCACAACATAGTAAGACTTGGATAACACCGTGACTAATGTCGAAGAATTCATTGTTACCGTCGAACAATACATAATGTCACACATTCTTTCTTGTGCATATCCCTTTCCGAATCTTGCTCCAAACGTACACCAACGTTCAAATCGATAATCCGTCATTTACACAAAGACCCGATCACACCTACCATAATCAAACCTTTGGTAACTTCCTCAAGCTCCAAGCAATTCAATACGCCGCTGTGTTTATTTTCTCAAACTATGCGAGAATATAACTTGACGGAAACTATAATGTTCTTGAACCAAAATTTCTCAAAAGAAATATTTACCTTCATCTCTACCGACTCTTGTCACTATTAAAATCAATTTCAATAATCAGAGCAGACGAGCAACCCCCCAAATATTATCATCGCTATAATGTAGCTCTCTCCAATAGAAAGTCTCACACTGATCATCAAGAAATCAAATAACCAATGGATAACAAAAGGTTGATGGAAAAACACGCCGAAATTGTAGCCCTACTCAAATTCATGCACCGTGTTTTCTCCTAAGTAATATGCGCTAGATCGTAGCCACACCACCATACACATTGTAGTATTGTATCTTAATTCTTTAAGCTCTTGAAGTGTCCAAACGATACCTTTTTAATTCCTCACAACGGGTCTTCACCAAAGTAGGAACGTATCTGTAACACAAATAGACCAACCTATTTCTTCCAATGGTCTTGCACTTCAACTAGCTCCGATCGACTTCAAATGGTGTACAATCAAACAACTCTTCGACTGAACGTCATCGGAAAGAATCAAAAGATCACAAACTATCTAGCTTCTCCATCGGAAACAATACGAGAGAAACTCCAAAAACATTGTTCTACCTCGACACAATGCCATACTCAACACAGACAAACAAACCCTACAAACTGTGTCGAAAAACTGCTTCTTATACAATAATAAGAAACCATAGCTCCACCACAACCAATATCACATCTCATCCAACGATCACTGTCTTGCAATTTATTTGTAGCCACATGCTTCAAATACTAAGACCGAGAATCAAACTCTTCATACTGAACGTATCAAATCCTTGCCAACGGTCAACACTTCCAAAATCGAAACCTACTACGAGATTTCTCTAAATCCTTATTATAACAAACAACTAAGACAGAACGAGTATGAATTCATCTTCACATTCTTTAACTTCAGGTTAAAGAAACTCAACAACATGATCCAGCTGATGACGATTGCTATAACCAAATTATTGTTTCCCGTGGTATGGACCAATAATGAGACTTTGACATGCTTATATTTCATATTTACTTCCATAAACATACAAACCAATATTTGTATATCAACCACAATATTCTTGCCTTCTTGTGTCTTGCCAAGCAAACACTGATTAATTGGAAACAAATCTACGTAGGTCTCTCAAACAGTTCACAAGAATATGGTACGAAGTATAAAGAATAAATAAAACTTACTTGAAGCCATGCATAGGGTTTATGCTCCAATAAGAATCAATGCCAAATCTCCAATGTAGAGAACCATAAACATCAAGACCATAAATCTTGACCATATCGAATGAAGATCACCTGATATAATCCCATTCCTTCAGAAGTACGCTTTACTTTGCTTTGTTCACAAACTTGATGAAATCAAATCCTACACATACTTGATAACATCAAACTCCGCATCTTCTAAGTCGTAACATCAAATCTTCACATACTTGATGAAACCCAATCCTTCGTCTTCAAAATTTCCTTGTAAATCCAAAAAATACAAAACTTCTCTCTTCAAATCTTTTATCCAACCTAAGCTCTGATACCAATTGTTGGGGTTCAGAGCCATCTACATGCTAATACCATTTTAAACAAAATAGCTAACAAGAAACACTTGATCTCTCGATTGCTCCATGAACCTCACTACGATCTAGGATAAGAAGAAGAGAAAGAGAACCACACAGATGCAAGCTATAAATCAAAGCAACAAGAAGTAAAGTACTCACAGATTTAACGTGGTTCAACAATATACACAATGTGTGTATATTGTCTACATCCACCAAACGGCTACGACCTCTTTCTTTTATTATAGAACCAATTGAGAATTATACAAGAATTGAATAATCAATTATCGACTCACCACAATGTGACCGAACAACTCTCACAAACGCCATATAAATCCAAAGTAGTGTCTTCACCCATATGAGATAATATTTATCGATTATCTACCACAACGAGATGATCTTCTCTGCACACCCTGACATAGATTACCATGGACGCCTTTAGCTCAACACCAATAATCTAATCCAACACCACCAAGATGATCTTCTTCTCAACAAGATGTCTTACCAACATCTCCACATGAATACTCCATAACGACATATCTTCCAACATCGATAAGTATCCCATAAACACCATAATGATGTACTCCTTACACCATTGATGGTCTCTCACATCCACCACAAGCGTTGGGATGAATTCCTCACATCTCTAATGAGAATTTCTTTGAGAACTCCATAGCTAAAACTCATATCCTATACCTCCTTATATAGTAGACATATTACTTATCCTACAAGTTTAGGGTTTCATAACTTAGCAAGGAATTCCCTAAACTTTAGGAATAAGTAAACAAAAAAGAGTTATCTTAATTCCTTGTGACTGACTGATTTTGAATCTTCCTAAAAAATCATCCCAACGACCTAGCTAACTTCTCCCACGGTTTGGAGTTCCACACGGTTTTGAACTCTCCCACAAAACCGTGTCCTATAAACACGCCAGCATCCAACAATAAAATCAGACATCACTGAAACTCTCTGAATTAACCTCTCTCTGTGTAATTATCTCTCTCTGTTTTTGAGATGAATTTCTTTCTTTGTGTTGTAGAGACGAAAAGAAGACTGAATTCTAATTTATACCACTGGGATATTAACCAGACCATGGTTAACTAGACCATGGTTACAAAACCATGGTTATTACAGCTGGTTTTGTTTTTTTCCCCTCCATCTATACCAACCGTTGAGAAAGATGATGAACAAACATTAACCGTTGGGTTTTGAGGGAGTTTTCCTTGCGTATCTCTCAGCAGAAGTGTAAGTACACTTATTTATCTCCATTGCCACGTGTACTAGCAGAGTCCACGTGGAGGCCATCTCTCAAAAAAGGATGACACATAGGGGCATCCGTGGCACTTGGACAACGTGCCATTTGCCAAGACCAACGGTCGAGATGAAGGAGCACCCGAGATAGGTGATCCCGCGAACACCAAAGGATGGCTCTAACCCATCACGAGGTTAGATATAATCAACGGTCGTGGGAAGTCCGACGGACACGCACGTGACAAGAGGACTCGACACCACTCGGCGCGGATTGGACTGGGGCCAACCACCCGCATTTAATGCGGCTCAGAACACGTGTCGGACGACCAATGGAGGAAACGAGGGTTGGTCAGCGTGATGAACCGGGATACAGTAGAGGCCGCGGGGTGACATAGAAGTCCGCGGACCACGCACAAAGCACAAGAAGATAAGATCTCAACAGCTCATTGTCGTTGGACCCACCAACTTAGCTATAATATGTATACCCCCTCCACCGAGAGGATCGAGAACAGGAGAGAGAATAGGAAGAAGTAAGTGAGAGCTTCAATTTTAGTAGTCAATGAACACAAGATCTTGGGATGATCTTTGTAACCGTTTATCTTATAGTAAATCTCCTCGATCCGTGGATGTAAGCCTTAGTGTCAACCACGTAAACCGGGCTCTCTTTTACCTTTAGTACTGGTAGTTTCATTTACATTCCGATGTCTCAGACCTATCACCTTGGGGGATGATGATGAGATCATGACAAACTAAAAGGGTTTGGAATCTATGAATCATCATCTACCTAGGCACATTATACTCTTCTCACACCTCAATGCACGTATTCAATTCATATTAAGATTGTTTGTGATCACGCACACCATGCACGAGTTCCGTGCTCACAATTTGGCGCTAGAAACAGGGGACCTTGTCCCGTAAAAAGATTTATCTTTTCCCTTGACTTCACAGCCTCAACCTCAAAAATTTTATTTAAAAACGCAAACAGATCTGTTCTTAGACTTGTTTTTCGCACGTATTTATTTCTACTGTGCTTTCTACCAACAGATCTGAGCATTATGTAACTTTTAAACCAACAGATCTGGGTTTTAGCAGACAGATCTGTTCTTAGACTCGTTTTTCGCACATATTTATGTCTATTGTGTTTTCCACCAACAGATCTGGGTTTTAATGAATTTCAAACACAATTTCCACCAAAAGATTTGGGCTTTTTTGCAAACAACGACCCATGGACTTTATCCTGTTAAAACCGCATCCGTCTATGTCTTTCATACTTTTCGCCAACTAACAGCCCAAGTACACTCATTACCACCAAAATCGAGCTTATGAAATCAAAGTTGAACTAACAGCCAACCCGTGGACTTTTGGGTCTCGGATTACCTCCCATGTTCTTTGTGCAGATTATTGCAATGGAAAGGGACAAAGATGCCGGGAAGACAAAGATGACTCCAAGAGATGCTCCAAGGACCACACCACCAAAGAATAAGGAGCATAAAAGGGCGAAGGACGCACAGACCAACGGACAATATGCAGACCAAGGCGGAAAGCACATGGCTCTTAGATGCGGCACCATCGCAATGGAAGCAAAAAGGCATGGGCTGCAAGAGCCGCTGCACCAAACGAGGGGGTTTCCCAAGTGATTGCTTCCAAAGTGACAGCCCGCAACTGTGCCGGTCGACCCTCGGAGGCTATAGCCGAATCGGTGATCCGTGACCATCCTACGGATGCCGCCGACAATGAACAAGACAAACAACTACAAAAAGATCCAACGGAATAATCGAGCCGGACATACCATTAATGGGAGAAATCAATACCACAATCCCCGAGGGACAAGCTCAACTACAGGAAGGAATCCCCAATCAAGCGTCCGAACCAAACAAGGCAAATATTGGCGCAACTGGGAGGAGCTAAAGAGGAATCGGCTAACGTACGCAGATGCGGTGGCCTTGTTAGCTCAGAAAACCAAAGAACTAAGAGAGAAGATCCTCCGAAGCTCCGAACTAGAGAATCAAGACGACGAAGCTAACTCAATGCAGTAATGAGGACCTGGAGAAGAATACCCCAAAGAGATGCGCGAATGAGAAGGTCCACCCAGACTCACCTGACCAGAAATTCCGGACTACTACGACACGGAGGAGGCCACAACATCACAACCCACAAGAAAGACACTGTCTTCCATTCAGACGAGCACTCGTTTGGCAATGGAGAACCTCCGCGCGGAGATGCTAGCAGAGATCAATCAACTCAAGACCAGGCAAGGAGGTGGAAGACTAGAATGGTGATTATGAAGGAGGCCAACACTACCCCCTTGCACGACAGTTGGCTACGGCTACCATTCCGCAGAAATGTCCGGTCCCACCTTTGAATGTTACGACGGGTCCGCAGACCCCTCACTCATCTACGATATTACAACACAGTAATGGCCAGGTGGGATTACGACGAGGCTATACTATGCGATATTTCCTTCAAGCCCGAAAGGATCCGCGTTATCTTGGTTTGATAACCTCAAGCCGGATGCATTGATTCATATGATCACCACCGAAAAGTTCTTGGCCACCTACATGTATAACAAAGTTGTGAACACAGGGATGGACAAGCTCTTCTCACTTGCAATTAAGTACAGGGAGTCCGTTCGAGAATACACGGATAGATGGCACAAGGTATGTCATGCCATTGGACATGTGGATCCCGTGGTGAGTATTAACTGTTACAAATGGAGGCTTGATGATGAGTCCGTTGTTCGTTGAAATCCACGGTACCTCCCAACCACCGAGGAGATTTGAGGATAATCATTGAAAAACATGCGAGGTTGGAAAAAATTCAAAAAGATAACCCCGAGCACAGGCACAACGAACCCCACGGACAAATTCCGCGGAACTAGTAGATGTGCCCTAACACCAAAAGGATCGAAAAGACGATCACAAAAGGAGCGGCAGAAAGTTTGAAGACCGGGTCTATACGAAACTCAATACCAGCTATCCGCGCATATTAAAGGAGATCAAGGATCGCGAAGACTTAGACTGGCCCTGGTCTAAAGGGAAACAACCACCAGCCTCGGCAGAATCCAAAGAATATCTGCGATTTCCACCGGCTTCCTACTGACACACAACAGAGAAATGCAAAAATCTCAAGATAAAGAAAGAGACAAAAGCCGATAGATGCGGGGATCTTAAAAAATATGTGGAAAAGGCTGGAATGGAAGATAGAGCCAAACGCAGCAAACAGGTCCAACTACCTGAGGATAATCGCACATTGAACGCTATATCCCGCTCGTAAGCAAAGAGCCAACTGACAAGACAAATAGGAAACGACCGAGAAAGCAATTTGAAGATTACCGAGCTTTACAGATAAACGGGAAGGAAGTGGAAGAGCACGAGGAGTGGATGAACGCCTCCTCGACTTTTTGAAAGCCGAGGATATTGAGGACGACATGGAAGATCACAACGATCCATTAATCCTCACATTGCCAATCGCAGATGCAACATAAGGAAAATCCTCATCGATGGAGGAAGCTCCGTAAATGTCTTGTTTTACGATACATTCAAACGCATGGAGCTTAACGATGAGCAACTCCCCGACTTCACACTACACCATCTACGGGTTCAATGGCACGGCTACGGAAGCCCCCGGGGATATTATCTTACGGTGGATGCGAGCCCTTGAAAGTCGACACTCGCTTTAGTGTGGTGAACACGCCTTCGCCCTACAATGCCATTATTGGACGAAGATGGGTCCACAAGCTCAAGGAGAGTCGAGATACCTACCATAAATACCTTAGATTTCCCACTCCCTAGGAATAATGGAGATAAAGGGTGATCAAGCTTCCGTAAAGAATGCCACGCGATGCAAATACAACTCAACAACGAAGAAGATGAGAAAAGGAAAACCCGCAAGGCTCGGAGCAAGGCGATATCCAAAGACAAAGCCATCGACGAATATTTGGAGGAGATCTCGGGAAAAAGCTTGCCTAAAGGGAACTCAGAGGAAACACGAGGCCTCAACATCAAAGGTTAACCAGGGCGTTCATAAAACAAAGAATCTGAGGCTACCAAATAGCAATTAAAGAAAATCCCCCACCTTGGGGAACCGAAGCCCACTTTCACATCCTTGGAGGCAGTGAAAGAGATCAACATAGGAACGGAGCAGAATCCAAGAAAGATCAAGATAGGAACTCTAATGGACGGAGAACGCGAAGCTTCGCTAATAAAACTATTAAGGGAATACGCGGACATCTTCGCATGGAAACTATCCGATATGCCGAATAGACCCAAAGACAAGATAAAGATGAGCTGCGCATTAAACCTCGGCACACCCCGGTGCGACAAAAGATACGAAAGGTGGCCACAGAGCATCACAAAGCAAGAAACGCGAGCTCGAAAGCTGGTTTTATAAAAGAAGTCAAATACCCCACTTGGATCTCCAACATGGTAATAGTACCAAAGAAAAATGGAGGGGTCGGAAATCAAGCATCGATTTCACCAACTTTGAAAAAGCATGCCCCAAGGATAGTTATCCATTACCCAAGATTGACCACTAGTCGACGCAAAGAGAAGGATATGAAGAGTTGTCGTTCATGGACGGATATTCCTGGATACAACCAACTATTTTTAGCGGAAGAAGACCAAAGAACATACGCATTTTACACACCCCCATGGTATTTATTGTTACGTAAGAATGCCTTTCGCCCAAACGCGGGAGCAACATACCAAAGGATGGTCGATGCTATTTTTTCAAGCCATGGATCGGCAGGACTTTAGAGGTCTATGTCGATTTATATGCTCGTAAAAAAGCGATTAAGAAAGAACCACCACCGGGATCTCGAAGGACATCTTCTGAGCCATGAGAGAGCACAACATGAAGGTAAACCTTTTAAATGCACTTTCGGGTGACCTCGGAAAATTCCTTGATACTGGTAACAAAAAGAGGCATTGAGGTAGATCCCAAAAAATCCGAGCCATAACAAACATGCCATCTCCGAAGAACCTAAAAGAGGTACAAAAGCTCAATGGATCCATAGCACTGGGAAGATTCATCTCGAGATCCTCGGATAGGTGCAAACTCTTCTTCAAATATACCGAAAAAGGGACTAAATTTGAATGGGACGATGAATGCGAAGAAGCTTTTTTGGGCATTAAACAATACCTAGCAGAAATCCCCATCCTTCAGAAACCGGACCCTGAGGAGGTTTTGGCACTCTACATTGCGGCAACAGACGATGCAGTAAGAGCTGTGCTCGTCAGAACCCATACAAAGGAAGAGCAACCGATCTACTATGTCAGCAAGACCCCGAATCCGCAGAACGAAACTACACGAGAACTGGAACAACTAATCCTAGCCGTCGTATGGTCTACTTTAAAGCTGAGGACGTGCTTTTAACGCATAACATACGTATCCCATGCTCGGGCACCCTTAGAGACCATCCTCAAAGGGCGGGAAAGGCAGGACGATAGCAAAATGGAGCACGTGCCTCGACCAATTCAACATCCACTATGAGCTCCAACACTCCCGAAATCGCAGTATTAAGACTTTCTAGCAGACCTGCCTTTGGACAACGAAGAAGAAGTACGCATACAAGGATGGAAGGCTATGGGCGCCCCCGAAATAGAAAACCAGAACCAAATAATATTCTTGAACCAAAGTGAACCCACGAATGGGAGGTCTTTGTTGATGGCTCCAAAATAGAGAGGCGCGGATAGGCATCGTCATCACCACACCCACGGGGACAGAATCGTGCACGCATTCAGATTGGAATTCGAAGGCCATACTAATAACATCGTAGAATACGAAGGAGTGATCCATGCTCTCCGCTTGATAATTGAATTAGGGATACAAGAAGTGCGGTTAACAAGCGACTCACAACTGATCATACGGAAGATAGGCTACGAATACAATGTGTATGACGAAACACTGAGGGCATACATGGCTCTAGTACAGACGTTGGCCTCCCAAGTACCAAAAATCAATTTCCGACATCTGCGCAGAAAGGAGCTTAGACACGCGGATGCCCTGGCATATATATATCGTCTATGCTTAAAAACGAGGATGTCAAAGCAATCAAGGTAACAAGAGTGTACGAACCATCCATCAAACTCCAAGAAACATGCGCGGCTAACCAACGCAAATCTAAGGAGAAAGATATCTCGATGAGGATGTCGGAGAATACATATTCACGATTTCCCGGAACGATGATATTACACGACAAGCGGAGGAAGACGATTTATTATAGTCGGAAATGATTGAGAGCGAGAAATCCACTCTTTCCTCCAAAGAAGGGAAACTCCCCAGACACCAAACAAGCTAGGAAAGTACAATCCAGGAAAGGGGGATGTACGAGCTAAGAGACCAAAACCTTATACGAAAATCATTCCTCGGACCACTTCTGTCAGCCGCTATCCAGAGCGAGAGGGACATATCATTCTAAAAGATATACACGAGAGGAGACGCAGGGAATCACAAAGGAATGAGATCCCTAGCAATAAGGCAAAGACACGAGTGGCTATTATCGGCCAACCATGACCCGAGATGCGCCGGAATGGCGAAAAGATGCGAAGAATGTCAAAGATTTGGTAACGAATCCACGCCCCGGCCTACAAAGTTGAACTCGGTTGATGTCCATGGCCCTTTGGGAAATGGGGTATCGACATAGTAGGCCCACTCGTATCCGGGACGGGAAAAGAAGATTCCTAATAGTGGCAACGGATTATTTCGGCAAGTGGGTAGGCTAAAAAGGCACGGGCAAGAATTGGGATTCGACGTCTTCACTTTTATTTTTCAAAATATCATCTACAGTTTGGCATCCCCACAGAGATAGTCTCCAAAACGTAAATGTACATACAAGGAAAGAATATTGACTTGTACGTTCGACACCTTCAAGATTCGAAAAATAAATCCACCCCCATATACCCACAAAGCAATGGACAAGCGAAGCCACAAACAAAACTTTGGCACTCATTCTTAAAAAACAGCTAGATGAGTACAAGGGAAGATGGTGTGAATAAATGCATAACGTTCTATGGGCATATAGGACGACTCGAAGATCAGCTCACCGAGAATCCCCATTTCTACTCACCTACGGAGCGAAGGCGGTAATCCCCGCAGAAATTCTACTTCCAACTACAAAGACGAAGCATGGGAAAAGAATCTCACCACGGATATGATGTTGGAAAAGCTCGACGACCTCGAAGAAAGGAGAGAAGCGACCGCAAAGAATGGAAAACTACCAACGCAGCTGGCCGTAGAATATAACAAAAAGTGAAATTTAGGAATTTTGTAGAAGGGCGGTATGTGTTGAGGACCATTCCCCAATACCAGCGAAAAAAAAAAGTGGGGAAAATTAGCACCAACTTGGGAGGACCCTACATAATACACGACATCGCAGAAATGGCTCTTACTATCTCGCGCAATATGAAAGGGGAAATCCTCATGCACCCGTGGAATGCCAAATACCTCAAGCCATACTACCCATGACCAACCACTGCGTGTGCATTTCGGAAGAAGAAAATGGACTTGCTAGTCCACATGTTTCTATCTCTGACAAAGGAGTAACGACCTTAACTTTTTCAATCAATCCAAGTTTTCATTTTCAAGTATCATATCCCATTCATTACCCACGCACATTTCAAATTCATTCAAAACCCACAACCTATATGAAACACATACCACGTGAACCACATGTATATACTACTTACACAATGTACATTGAAAACCATGTCACACCTTAATAAAATATCGATGCTATTGTTACCCCGTGGATGTAGGCCTTAAGGCCGAACCACGTAAATCGTTGCACAATTCTTGTTGTAAGAATTGACATTATACTTAGTAAGAGGGATATCCCGCACAAACCGTGGATCATACCCACTACAATATACCGGTAATATCCTCGCAAAGCACACACGCAATATATCCGGAGCATACACATGCAATCTCTCGAACTCCTGCTCGTAAGTGTCTATAAGTGTATGACCAGGAGGCGACTTCTTCCAGAATGAGATACCCGTGCAATATTAAGCCGCGAACTTAATGGAGTACATCCTTAAACGTCTGGCCAGACTTCACCGGGCCCGAGATCCTCCTCGCCAAGGAGTTAGGCGGACGGGGTGCAAGGTCACAAGACAATTCCGGGGATGCCAACCTACGGAGTTGCACGAACAATACACTTTATCAAATTCAAAGATTGATATCCGCGGGTTACAAATACTGCGGAATTTTTCATTATGTTTAAAGAGGGTAGATATAAATCCAACAAAATTCAAAATCGATTTGAACACCAAAGTTTGATCTAATACATGCGGTTGATTACAAGCCCAGCGAAAAAAAAAAAAAAACAAAAACGCCAAAAAAGGATAAGCAACTGAGATCAATCCCTAGCATACTAGCTACGGCCCATCGAGTAGGAGCGTTATCCACGGGTTTATCCTTCGAGCGATGAAGGAACGCTACCACCAGGAGGGTCGGAAGAACTTGATGGGAGCACAGGCACGGGGCCGAGTATAATTCTTGGTTAGCCCATGGTTTTTCTTGAGATCCAGCTCAATCTCACCAAGAATCTTATTAATCTCTTCGCGGCTTGTTTGCGGGCCATGAGACCTATGGCTACGCTCCTCATCTCGGCTGATTCAAGGAAGTAGAAATGGGTCTATCCTTTGATTAGCTTGCTTCAACATTTCCCTCCCCGAGACGAGGCTGACCGCGATGATAGCTAGCTTGACCCTCCAGTTGAACTACCTTAGCCCGAGCTTGGCAAACTTTTTCATCCGGCAGCTTTAAGTCAGACTGGAGCTCGCGACAGTAGAAGAAGACAGTGAGTTATGAGCAGATACAATACAAAGCACACTCGATGACGAAGATGTATACCTTCACAATGATCAACCGCGGAATCCTCGCTTCTGCGGCATAATCATATTCATTTGATAACTTATCGTAATCTACCTCGCAGCATTATGAGCATACCGACTTGCGCTCGCGGTCATTTCTTCAAGCATCGAGCCGAATGGCGATGTCGATTAACCTCATCATTTTTCAATTCCAACCCCTTGTTAAGACGATACATAGTCACCTCTAAGTCTCTCTCACGCTCAACCTGACGAGCCACATCACTCGAGACGCGGATAAAGCACTCACGAGAGCACTACATTACGCCCTAGCATCGTCTCTTTCCTTGGCAAGACGCTGCATATAGTCCGCACATCCAGGGATGAGAATACGCGCTCGCCTGCTCGTCTTCCATAACATTAAGTTTAATTTCTAAGGAGGAAATCGCCCACGGCTTGCTCAAGATTATCCCGCGTCCATAAAAGAGCCCCGTTGAACAAGTGGCGGTCATGGTTATTTCGATTTTGCAAATCTACCAAGCAATGCTTTTCTTCGCCATTCTTCTACCATAGCGTTATGAACATCCGCTGGCATTCCATTTCGCCCGACTCACTCTTAAGTTTTTCAACTAACTCAAAGAATGCGACCCTTTGACGAGCCCTCTCACTCCGGCCACAACAATTCAGGGACTCCACCCACCGAAGACAATGCAATGCGGAGGAGGGAAGAAAGAGAAAACTCGAGAACAAATAAGGAGCGAGGAAACTACCAAAGAAGAGGAAGCGCAGACCAAATGGACGAGGAGTTCTTCTCGGAACAAATAACTTGGCCTTAACAAAGCCACATCGTGAACGTTGGGCGAGCCTCTTCCGTACCTGCTGCTCCTTACGCCAAGCGGACTCTTTAGCTCGGTTATTTCTTCATCCTTAGCAGACCAAGCCTCGACACTCGAAAGCGTCTCTTCACAATGTCGTGCTTCCCCTCTAGCTTGAGAGATTTAGCCTTGAAGAGCCAGTAAAGATGGTGATTACAATACTCACTTCTCATCATCTATCAACAAAACGAGGGAAATTAGCTCACATCATAGTTGAACAAAATCGGGGATAAAAAGAATAGGGACAAACCTCCAATAACTGCCGGGGTAATCGTGTCGATACCCATCAGCAATAGCCATCATGTCGAAGAACGGTAGGGGAGGATCCACCACAAAATCAAACCGTCGCTCGAGATTTTTGCCCCACCCTCGATCTACCGCCTCCTCCGAGGTTAACTCCATGTGCCTACGAGTAAAAGCATCCAACTCTTTTCCCTTCAATCACGGGGCGTGATGAGGTACAACCAAAGTTTTTCTTTCGCAGCCACGCCAAAACAAGATCATCGCCATCCGCGGCTAAGGATCGCGAAATCATCTATGAGAGTCCGAGGTATTCCCACCATGAGAAGCACCAACATTACTTTTGCACCAAAGCCCCACCAACAGTGGAGGAGGTACCAAAAAACCCTCTAAGGCACTACCAAAACCCCACATCGGACTCATGGATGGGCCACCAACGCAGACTATCCTCGAGAACACTCGATCGTCATCACCAGCTGGAAACAGAGTGAAGTCCGAAACAAGCCCCATAACCGTGGACATGTCAAGTGATTGTTCCCCTGATAAAACCTTACCAAAGGAGAACTCATAACAAGCATCCCCATCCTTGTCACCACTACTAAGAACAATTCCCTTACCTTTATCTATAACATCCACACGGACTTAGTAGCCCCTGACGATCTCCACCACCCAGTTGCCACCACCAATAGACTTAGTTGCCACCACCAATATCACCACCAATATCACGAATCACCTTCACCACCACCGGGTAGTGGCCTGGTCACCTTGACCACCAAAGTGGCGAGAATCACCTTGACCACCACCAAGTGGGTCGGATCATCCCGACCACCACCAAAGGGAGCGGATCACCCCGACCACCATCGCAATTGGCCGGATCACCACCCAGCGCCACCAAAGGGCCGGATCACCACGCCTCCGCCACCAAAGGCCGGATCACCACCTCCACCACCAACGGCCCGATCACCATCACCTTCTTGAACAAAGGAGAAGTCTCAATCGCTCTTCCCTATCGGAAAAGTCCTCATCACCATCCACTGGACTATTCACATCCTCGGAAGTGTGAGGAACCTTCGGTGGGGAGAATTCGACGATTGCTTGGGATTAATCTTCTTATTTCTACGCACCTACAACACGTAATGATAAAAGAGCCATTGGCATCACCTTTCCTTGGCATAATCAACATTATTTAAGAAAACGTAGGGGCATACATACGCGAAAAACAAACAACACACCTTAACAACGTCGTATTCCGCGGAAGAAGGCTAGCATCGAACATCTTCGTCTTCTGCGTCATCAACATCGCGACTATAAGCAAAGTCCATACCGGCAAAACTCATCCACGAGGGCGATAATGAGCGTAACGAGTGGGAGAAGCTTCACAGGAAGACAAAGCATGATGGGCTGCCAACCATGGGGGCCAGGGACCCAACCATAGGCCCACGGACCAACGACTTCAAGAACAGTGGCAGACCACTCATAGTCATGATCACGTTTGATTCTCTCCTCAGCAGGAATAGGAAGACCTTCGGCACCAGGAACCCTCGCCATCTTGGAATCACTTTTACCTCGCTCAAAAGGCGAACTTCCCCTTAACAGAATAATGTTCCATGAGACTCACAGACCACGGCTTTACGAGTATTCTGTTAACATAATCTCCAAAGGATTTATTGAAATTTTCCTGAGTATACCACCCTTGCTCTTTTTCCAATTTAGGAGCATAGCAGGTCATCATTGTTCGCCCCTTGCTACGAAGATAGCATTCTCTGAGATGGCGAAGATAGTTTCACAACTCACACCACCCAGCGATTATGACTTTTCTTGGCAAGATTGCTCGGCTGACAAGACCCGATAGTAGAAATCATCACCGCTTTATAAAAAGGCAACATCAAACCAAATTTCTCAAAGCACCCACGGTGGTCAAGAAATGAAAGGCATCATACGGATAATTGTTAACCATCTCATAAGTGATATCTTTGTCGGAGGCATAAAAACGCACTTGGAAGTCTCAAGACCGTGTTTTAACTTGAAGGCCTCAAGATCAATGTGCCCGGGAAGTAAACTTCTTATTACCCAAAGGTAAAGGACGAAAAGTAACAAAGAGAATCATCCTCAAGAGCATCTCCGTAGTATCCCCACGTAACCCACCGTCTTCCTCTTAGGAGGAATTACATCCCCGAGGACTCTATCTCCGCGTGCCTTTCTCTTGAAGTAAGAGTTTTAGTTGACTTACTTGAACTAGGCACGAGGTGGATTAGTCCGCGGTGGAGGCTTTGAGCGGAGGGTCACACATCCAAAGGCTCATTGCGCGGGATTCTCGCTTGCTTCTTAGGAGACCCACCTCTGTGGACGATTCACGGCATATCTGTGATCCTGCGCGGAGGATCACCCTTTTAAGCGAAGGCCTCGACCGGAGGATGAGGATGTTCGTCCATCCCGAAGATTACCCCGGGGTAAGTGGAGGCGAAGTTCCACCCCTTACATTGGGATCACCCGGGAGATCGATGAGGACTTGACGGGAGGGTTTGGTAAGGAACCCGCGGATGATCGGACATGTCTACGAGCACAAACACGAATAGGAATTCAAATCGGAGCGGGGAAGATCAAAAATCAAGAAAATCTCAAGAAACAAAGCAAAGACAAAAGAAGAAAACCCTAGATTTCATCTAACAATTGCTTAAACTCTCGAGACTATTATCCAAACTCAAAAGAAGAAATAAAATCAAAGCATGGCCGATGAAACACCCGACTCGGAGCGTCGACTCTCAAATCCCGTATATTTAAATTTAAACCCATCATCAACGCATCACCAAGAGCGAAACTTCGACGAGGCTTAGGCATGGTGATTAAACGAATAAAAGATCATACGAACCACGAAGAACAAATCAACAAAGAAAGAACGAAGCGAGTCAGCAATGGCGGCGACCACGAGTGGCAAGCAACCACGACGACCACGAGCGACCGGCGGACAATGGTGTCAGGAAGTTAAGAAGATGAAGACAAGAATGAAAATAAAACAGAGAATGTGAATTAAAGTCACATTCTCTCACTCTCTTTTTATATATAGAACAGAAGAAACCGTCCACTACCCAAAGGGCGGTTATGGCCGAACATGGGAAACGTGCACAATAAATGCGGTAGCACCTTTTAGGAGAAGTTATGAGGAGATAAAAACGTCATCAAGACGGTTCTTCTTCCAACAAAGGCCAAACGCCCGATCATAAGAAGAGAGGCAAATTGTAAGTACACTTATTTATCTCCCATTGCCACGTGTACTAGCGAGAGTCCACGTGGAGGCCATCTCTCAAAAAGGATGACACATAAGGCATCCGTGGCACTTGGACAACGTGCCATTTGCCAAGACCAACGGTCGAGATGAAGGAGCACCGAGATAGGTGATCCGCGTAACACCAAAGGATGGCTCTAACCCATCACGGGTTAGGTATAATCAATCTGTCGGAAGTCCGACCACACGAGCGTGACAAGAGGACTGACACCACTCGCGGATTGGGACTGGGCCCAACCACCCGCATTTAATGCGGCTCGGAGAACACGTGTCGGACGACCAATGGAGGAAACGGGTTGGTCGGCGTGATGAACCCGGGATACAGTAGAGGCCGCGGGGTGACATAGAGGTCCATGGGACCACGCACAAAGCACAAGAAGATAAGATCTCAACGGCTCATTGTCGGTGGACCCACCCAACTTAGCTATAAATATGTATACCCCTCCACCGAGAGGATCGAGAACGAGGAGAGAGAATAGGAAGAAGTAAGTGAGAGCTTCAATTTTAGTAGTCAATGAACACAAGATCTTGGGATGATCTTTGTAATAGTTTATCTTATAGTAAATCTCCTCGGATCCCGAAGTGGATGTAAGCCTTAGTCTTGAACCACGTAAACCGTCGTCTCTTTTACCTTTAGTCTTTGGTAGTTTCATTTACATTCCGATGTCTCGGACCTATCACCTTGGGGGGATGATGATGAGATCATGACAAACTAAAAGGGTTTGGAATCTATGAATCATCATCTACCTAGGCACATTATACTCTTCTCACACCTCAATGCACGTATTCAATTCATATTAAGATTGTTTGTGATCACGCACACCATGCATGCAGAGTTCCGTGCTCACAAGAAGATATTGAGTTGCTTTTTCAGTCTGTTAGTAATTAATGACTATGTGCTTTTGTCTACCAACAAATTCTCCAACCCCACGAAAACAAAGAAGATATTTGAAACCCCTTGCCATGAAATATTTGTTGTCGAGGAATCACGAGTGAGAGTCTAAATTTGTGTTGTTTTACGAATTAATAATCTCTAATTATCTTCAATTATTGAAGTTCAATAAAAATACCATGAACTCGAAAATCGCTTGCTTGATAAAACTTTTCAGGAAAAGGGAAACGGGAGAGAGCATCATTGCGTTGATGGGGATGAATGTAGATAATATGTCAAGGTACAAAATTTTGTTACATATAAGGCGCGCGTCATACATTTTTCTGTAGCGCCTGATATCAGCATCAGCATGTAAAACATCCTTCAGTTCAACACGTGTCAGGAAAATTATCCCAAACACCGTGTGATTTGTTGATTTTCCTTATGGACGTCCAAAACCGAACTTTCTGTTGGGGCCACTAGCACAAACCTCACTTCATAATGATAAGAAATGCTGCTTATACGATCCTATTTTGAGAAGTCCCATTGAAAATCCTTAAAAATTATGGTCCCACAAGATCACCACCAAAAACCGACATGTGGGTCCTCTAATAAGATCACGTCCAGAAACTTTTTTGTAATGATAAGGAATGAAAAACTTTTTATCTCGATTCTTTTCTCCTTTCTACCTCCGTCCCTAATTAGATGAGCTAGTTGTAATTTACATAAATTTTAAGACAAGAAGGAAAGTGGAATATATTTAAGTATTTTTTATAATTATACCCTTATGGATAATAATTAGTAAAATTTAAACTAATTACTAATTATTGGTAAATTAGTGTGACTTCCGTTGGAGTAGTTTTTACACAAAATTGGTTAAAAAGATCAAAATCAAAATTTCTGGTGAAAAGACGGGTTTAGATATCTTTATTTAAATGGACAAAAATTTAAAAATAAAAAGAGGATGTAACCCATCCAGTGGTAAATTCATTAGACTTAATAAAAATGCAATAATGCTAAGTATCGGGAGGAAATCCCGTCGTTTCTCCCGGGAGACACAAAAACTGGGTGGGCTCCACCAATAAACCTGATCCCCTGTTATCTTCGGCGGGACCCACCAAATTTTTTGTGTCTTCGGGGAGAAACGACGAGATTTCCTCCCGGTCAACGTAGCATCATCCATAAAAATGTGATACAGCATCACAACCGCCGGATGATGGAGATGCGGCATCATCAAAGGAAGGACTTCACCGTATATAGGTATGTAGCTCATAGATAAATGATGGAGATGAGTAAATGTGAATAATCTCGATCACATCCTCATGAGTAAACTTTTTTGAATTATATGCAGGGGTGGATCCAGAAATCTTCCAAGTATATAGCTGGAATATTACTAATTGTGAATGCAGCCGAAGGCTGCCACTAACTTTTTGAAACAATCTGCACAATTGGTGGTTAACTTAGATTCGGCTGTATAATACTAGATAGATAGACACGTAAACGAGTAAAATGTGTAAAATTAATAATAAAACATGATTAGAGATAAGAAAAAATAAGTGTGAGTAACCACTAGTAGTATGGTAACTATGGTTAACAAGACCACGATTATACTTATTACAGCTGTTTTTGTTTTTTACAGATTTATCTTCACAAGCTGATATTAGTTTTAGCAACCGTCTGATACAAGTGATGAACAACACTTGGCCATTAGATTATCACACTTCACATTCTTCCTAGGCCTCTCCCTTGCATATCTCTGAGCGGAGGATATTGGTTTGTTGTATATGTCAGGTAATTAATGTACCTGTTGCTTTTGTCTGCCATCAAATTCTTCATTCCCACGAAACCCAAACATATCATCTAATCACACTTCAGTTCGACACGTGACAGAAAAATCTTCCAAAACACCGGTCACCGTGTGATATATTGATTGATTTTCTTCTTATGGACGTCCAAAACCGAACTTTCGGTAGGGCCCACTGGCATAAACCTCACTTCCTGCTTCATAGTTCATACCAACCTGGGTTGCACGGACGCTGCATTTTTTGAGCCGCGTGTCCATGTCTGACTCGAGTCGGACACAGGACATATATAGGACGATGACACGACGTGTATCTGACGCAGTAATGTACGCGTCCTGCGCGCCTCTGATTTGGACGCACTGATGACTCGGGTTTAGAGCTTTTTTTTTTTTCATTTTCAAACACAACCTTTTTTAATTTTTTCTTCCAAAAAGCCGGTATCAATTTACTGAAAGTATCAATTTACTGAAACAAAAGTAATCTTTCGCATCAGAATACTCGAATTTATAGATCCTTTTAAGTAATTATACATATGAAGTGAGTATTTGAGCATCATTTAGGCAACATATAAGAAATACATGTTCTTTGAATTTACCTTTAAATTATAACTACTTTTTCTGGAGAACTATAAATATATTAAAATTTTGATATCGGTATATATACTCGTTGTATAGGTGATTCAAAGAGATTTCCAAATATATAAAATTCACAAAAATCCGACGTACCATTTGGAAGTTACGAAGTTTTAAAATATTTATTATCATTTTTATAAAAATGACATCTCTGTAAATAAGTAATTTTAAGTATCAGTATATTTTTAAGTCCCTAAATCCGTTAAGCATTTGAGTCCTTATTGAGATTTATTTACCAAATAATTCATATTCTTTTAAGCATTTTAGTCCTTATTTCGTCTGGTGAACCAAAATCCGGTAGGTGAACCAAAAAAAGGATAAGGTTTTTGATTTAGCTTGCTTGCATTAAAGAGGGGGAGATGAAGAAACATTGAGATCAATCATTTAGGTATTTATTAGGATTTTGTGATTGGAAATGACATCACGTATATCCTTGGTTGGCATGTGTTGTTCTAATAATGTATTTTGATTGTGCCATGTGTTTAATAGTGATTGATTGCTTGACCTTCGGCGTGTATAAACATATGATCTCTTCTTTTCTTATGAAATTTAGATACATGTAGCATCATTTTCTAATTTTTAGGATCGAAACACTTGACTTTGCTACATAAATACATGATTGTATATATAAATAACCTTCCTAAATTGGGGCCTAGGTAGATTAATTGGGGCCTATAGCTCCATGACAAAATAGGGTCATTGAGTAACAATTCTTAGAAACCCCTTATCCAATATATATGTTAATACCTAATATGCCCTTCTTAAATTAGTGGTAATTCGGATAATTAATTATTGTTTAATCAAGTTAATCCTGAAATTAACTATGATTAATGCATAATCAACACTTGTAAAAATTTATTTATTTTTTCCAAAAGACTCGATCCAGAATCGGTTGATGTTAGTGCATTTGTAAACCAATTCTGGGTTGGGTTTATTCCGAATGAAGATGTAAACCCCCGAATCGAAGTTTAATCAATACCCACATAAACCGATTTCGACAATCTGTTTATATATATCTATATAATCCGATTATAGCTTACTTTCGAAACAAAATATTCATTACATAGTTTGGGAAATTAGCTAAGATACATATATAGGATTCAAGATGAGAATTCTATAATTTGACACATCAAATGCTCACAATGAACCTCCGAGCACGTCGGTACAACGTCAGATATAGTCTTTTTGGTGAATGAACTTAGTTTCCCATTACGGATTCTCCATAGCTTGTTGAAACGTTCCACTGAAATTCAATGAATTCTTAAATGTTAGTATGTGAACTTTTGACATAGGTATAAAGATGATCGCATTACTCAATTTTTCCCTAAGAGGAGCTCGTGGATGATAGTGATACACCATATTTCTAACTTTTACGTACTCTTGCATTGCGCTTTTTATGTATTGGAATCGAAAAGCCAAGTCTCTCCATTTACTAAGTTATTGGGATTCGCGAAGTACGTCCGTAAAAGAACTCTTTAACTCTCTTCCAAAACATTGAATAGATTTCATTCAGACGTTCACTAACGTATTAGCAAACGATTTAACGAGACACAAATCTTCAAACGGTTCCCATTCCATTTGTAGGCTAAGTGTGTCATGTGGGACTGGCTCAAAGAGGTTGTTCTTATATAGATGAAGTCTCAACGGCTATTTTTTTAATTCAATTTAAACAATCGGATTTTAGAGATGATCACATGTTCACCGATTGTTTCCTTATAAAATCTTGTAAAATATGCCTCACTAAATCGGGCTTTTGTAATGCATATGTTAACCGATTCTAGGCAAAAAAAGATACAAAACTTTTCTTCAAAACAATCGGATTTAATATAGGTACATATTAACCGATTCTAGCCAAAAAATGATACGAACTTTTCTTCATGACAATGGACACATATTGGTACATGTAAACCGATTCTCAACCGAACCTCTGAAATCACGTAATCGGATTACATATGGGGACATGTAATCCGATTCTCACTGAAAATGCCAGAATATGCATTTTTGCACACACACATTGTAATCGCGTTTTGCACAAACACAAACAATTTTCAAAAGAAACCAGAATAAGTCATTCATAAACTAGGAACATAACCAAACATAATTCGACAATAAGTTTAAGACATTACATATCCTCATTGACTCCATAATTATCCATAGTTAAATACATACACATGAATATAACCATTCATTCATGAACATCCCTACCAAGACCACGTCCACCGCCACGACCACGCCCACCGCGTCCTCAAGCTACTGTGTTGGGTGCCTTCATTGATGCACCTTGATCATCCTTTTTGGGGTCCCCTCTTCCTCTTCTTCCTTGGCTCCTCCTCCTCCGCCTCCCGGCTCCCAAAACTTTGCACCAGCTTTCTACATCTTCGAGACTGCTCAATTTATCGATCAACTTTTATTGCGTTAATATTTTTCCCTTCCCTAATTTATAGCTTTGCTTGGGTTATCAAGTGCTCCGACTAAATCTTCTCTCGTTTCAATTTCAAAGAACACATTCAATATATAATGCTAAAACCATTAACAAAACCGTAGTTGAGTAACAATACGCACCAGGAATTCGAGAGCCGTATCTTTGTCCTCTATCTTGAGCCTCTCATCTACTCGTATCACTCGAGTATGCGAAACATTCAGGTACCACGACATGTAATCCGGAATTGCATCATCATCTGTTCGAGATGGACCTTGCAGAGGATATTTGTGAAAAGCTCTGTCTTCACAATAATCACATGATGGTAAAGGATTATGAACAATGTCGATATCATCATCATATGATTTGGTTTTTTTCTCATTGATTTTGAACATCTTGTGCTCCTTTGGGATTATTTGTATGTAACCGCATTGTCTTGCGACTCTCGACGGGTTGTACATTACATATCCTCTTGGATGAAACAAAGGCCCCCAATAATCACTTTGCTCTTTGCATCCAACCTTCTTTCCTTTTCCTTTAGCCAAATATTTTTTGTAAGGATCGAAGACAACATCTTTCGTCGTCAAGTTGTCCAACTGGCGTCTCAACTTCAGATAATCCCTTTTTTGGTGCTTCGGCTTACTTCTGTAGGTGTACATGTCTCCATAATACCTTCCGTACCATTCCTTGTTCTCAAAAGCCCTTTCAGCAAATATTGGGAAGTGCAAATATATCCACGCTTGTAGAAATGCCATATTCCCTCCGATTTGGTTCCTTTGAGCCCTAGAATCCTTTCTCAACTCGTTCAACGAGTGTCCAACCATGGTTGTGCCCCAAGAGTATTCGTGAATCTTGTCAAATGGTTGCAACAGTTGGATAAAGTTGGCGCTCACACGGGAACCAGAAACGTCGGGGAAGATAACAGCTCCCAAGACGTAGAGGACATACGCATTGGCCGTGGCGATGATATGTTCCCTAGTCAAAGACATTTACCTCGGCACGGCTTCTTTGTTCCCATGAAGTCATCCCTCGGCTTCGAGAGATGAAATATCCTCTCGCTTTGACTTGCCTACCAAAGCATCTCCGACTTGGTCTTCTCCTCATCCCATTGGAACACATCCTTGGTGAACGCGTAAATCTTATCCCACTCAAGCTCTTGCGCGTACTCTTTGTGCTTCACTTTTTTACCTTCTATGCTTAGCCCAGTAATGAACTTCGCGTCATTTGGAGTTATCGCCAGTTCTCCAAACGGAAGATGCAAAGTATCTGTTTCCCCGTAATATCTCTCTTTAAGAAAGGCGAACAAAGAGGTTTGTCGTAACCAAGGTACAAATTATCGATCATGGGCATCAAACCCGTTGAATTGACTAGATCGATTACTTCGAACTTCTCCAACGGTTGATTCTATTGCTTGCAGTGGCTATTGCCTCATCATACTCACTGACGTTCATGGCTTCATAAGACGAATGGCATCCTTGTGATCCTATAAAACAAAACAAACCCGATGCACAACATTCAAAACACTACACGAATAATAATTTTTATGTTACATAGCATAAGGTTTAGGTACTTACTATTGTATGGCAAACGATTTCGCGGCCCAACCGTCTTTGTACCCCCATAACATCTCGTCCTTCATCACGGGTAACCGTGAACGGATCCTTAGGTCTCATGAAAACATCTTCAGTGGGTCGGGCATGTGGTCCCCTTTCTTCTTCTTCTTACCATCTGTCTTATCTTGGTTTTCAGCGTCTCCTCCTTGGACTTGTTGTTGAACTTCTCCTCCTTGGACTTGTTCTTGCACTTGTTCTTGAACTTCTCCTATCTCTTCATCACTTTCATCCTCACCTTCTTCTTCATCACTTTCACTCTCATTACTTTCTTCTTCACCACCTTCCTTGCCACCAATTTCTTCCTCATAACTTTCTTCTTCACCACCTTCTTGTTCAAGAGGTGTATGGAATCAATTCTTCGTGTGTTGGTTGCCCCGCTTGAGGTGGTGGGTCATTGATGATCCATTTGGCTTTACTACCCGTGGCCCTTCGATTAAGCTAAGCATTCAAATTTTGACCGTCTTTTCGACGAGGTGCCAAAGACTTAGGAGAAGCAAGGTCATGTTTCCTCTTATATTTCTTTTCGGCTTGTTTTCGTTGGTTGCCCTTGTTTGGCCTGTACAATACGGAGTTAAGCAGTAAACAACAATGGAATCGAATGCATTTTTTTAAGTCAAGGTACACAATCGGTTTACTCGATATACATATAAAAACCGATTCAGAACATAACAAATACACAATCGGTTTACTAAATCTGCTCATTTAATCCGATTCTAACAATAAAACAATCAATCGGATTTTTCAAGTGCTAATGTAACCCGATTCTAACTATAAAACCAACAATCGGTTTTATCGATATACATATAAAGTCCGATTATTGACTAAGCATATAAGAATTTTAAGGCTACATAATCGGTTTTTGTGAACACATATGTAATCCGATTCTAACAAAATTAGTTACAGAAACAATGGCTACAATAATCGGACTATTTATACATTAACGCCTTCCGATTCTAATTTACATGCAGTAATAATCGGTCTATAAGTTTAAGAACATAACCTGTTTTCTAAAATAAATCGGGTTACTTAGACATTAACGTAATCCGACTCTCGCGGAACAAGCCAATGTTTTGATTTCAAAATTTCGATTTCAAAGCGATTGCATGTTACTAAAACCTAGTTTACATGATTGGGTTCATAGAAAAGTACCCGATTCGACCCATTTCTCCCGTTGTTGAGGAAGGATAAATCACTGTTATAAAAAAAGGTGGTGTTTGACTATGAGATTTGAGAGTCATTAGATGGTCAGGATCGGCCGAAAAGGGTCATCTCGCGGTCGGGATCGTCCGGATCGAGCTATGACTTGGACGGCTGGGAATGATAGGGGCCACACTTATTTAAAACGAGTGCGTTTGGAGTTCGAAAAAGAAACAACTATTGCTAGGAGCTTGAGGCTGAATCTAAGAAAGAAGAAATTCTATGCAGTATTACGTTCCATCAGATTTAAACACAACCATATTTTCCAAGAAAGAAGAAATTCTATAATCCATGTTAAAAGATTGGTGGTTATTTAGAGAAACAGATAAGAAAAGGGAAAATTGGTTTGTAAGCACAAGAAAAACTCCAAAGACATAATAGGTTTGTCTATATTCTCTTTACATACAGGAAATATTTGCATCTGTACTGTTTTTCCATCAAATATTTTCCTTACTGAACAATTGAATTACACTGACAGAACAATCAATGGAAAAACGAAACAAATAAGAGATCAAACGAAAAACAATCAATGCAATATTTTCTTAAGGTAATAAAGAACCAAAATCATAAAATTGATCTAAAAAAAAACACATCATATTTTGATTTCGTTAATCGATAACATAGTCTGATTTTTTATATTTAAAGACATTGGATCAAAAAAACTGAGAAGTGATATTTAAGAAAAAACGGAGCACCTTCACCAACTTCGGGTTGATCGCGTGTGTGGAAGAGGGGAGTAACGGGTTGGGTAAGTCCGTGCCTGACCCAACACCCATCTCAAGTATTGCTTCTTTTCCACCCCAGTTGTTTGCACCCAACTCGCTGATTTGATTATCGGACTCAGTATCCGGATCAGTTAGGCACTCAAAACAGCGAGTCACCATTGTTCTCAAATCTCATTTTCTTCTTTATTTTTAACCCATCAAATCTAATTCAAAATTTGACATCTCTGCTGCCATCAGTGGTGACGAGCTAATTTTGAATCGTAGTTGGTGGGAGAAAACTGAAATTGAATCAACTGTTCATCTTTAATCAGATTCAACAAAAAAAAAAATCAACGGAAAACTAGATGGGGTATAGACAAATCTGTTTGCAGTAAGGACATGGTTCTTTCCTCCTAAACCTTTTCTCAATTCATCATTCCTCTGAGTTCGTTGGTGGTTGGGTGGAGTTGTACATCTCCATTCGGAGAATGAAGGAAAAGGAGATGGGGACAATTGACTGGAAAATAGCTAATTAATGAATATAACCCTTCACATTTTATAAGATATATATGTGGTTAGCATGCCTTTCATTGCTTTCAATATTGACTTACGTGGAGAAAGAAGTGAGAAAACAGTAATAAAAAAAGAGAGCTTAGATAGGTAAACCGGATACCATCCTCTCTTTCTTTTACTGTTTTACCCCGGCATAATGATTTTTATATGGGATACATATACACCAATCGAAAATACATTGTTGACATGGGATATAAACTCTTTCATAAATAATGGTTGGTGTATTTATCATATTACGACTCTCTTATCTAAATTATAAATAAATAAAAACCCATATTTTATACCATATATTTTTATTTTTCTCCGCCTATTTAACGCATTGAGATTGGGCGGTGCAAAGCCCGCAACACCAAATCAAAACTGAATCGTCACGGGGCAGGGTGAATACCCACACACACCAAATTATCGCCATGGGGAGAACACTTGGCAACGTATGATTGGTTTAAAATGAATAGGAATAAAATGTTTATCTGAATTTTGTGCAATATGATTATCTGTTGGTGTATTAATTAATCTACATAATTCGATTTGTTAAATTATAATTTTCTGAGATGTATAATTCATCGATTGCAACGCATTACTGGCAAAACATTAACGTCTTATTATCCGACTCTATCACTAATTTAGGTAGTCGTGGACAAAGTCAGCTTCACCAATGTACTGGTGCAGGGACGGCAGGCAAAATATGTCATTGATGGAAGCAGTGTTTAAATTCCTTCTCAATTGTGGATTTAACTACGTTTCTGACCTTGATGGTGTTGGATGCAAAGTATCTCGAGCTTCAGAAAAGATTGGTGTCTAAATATGGGAGTCACAATGATTACAAGTTAACGAATCTCGCTCAGAGGGCAGACAAAAATGTAGAGAGAGCTTTGCAGAAGCACCGACTAACGTTGTTATTTTGATTTCAAGGGTTAATTGCCCCATTAACATGCATTGTTTTTCCTTCTTTGTTTTTTGTTGTTGGTCATGTTAAATCTCATCATATCTTTTCCAGGTTCTCTTGACTTCTTGCAAAGTGGTACTTATCTCCCCGATTCTTCTCCACCCTCCGCATTAGTTCTTTGAGTTCCAGTGCTAAGAGATAAAATAATGAACCAAGCCTAATAGTGGGGAGTACTCCAGAGAGGAAGCAGGGAGTACTCGGAAGAAGGTAAACTGAAAGTGAACACTTGAGAATTTTATGTATAAAATTTTTATTTCAGCTCTTTAGCGTGCCAAAGAAACAATATTCGAGATCATGTTCCTCCTCATTTTATTTTAGTCTCTCTGATCTCTTTGTCTTCTGCATGATGCTTTCAGTTATGGGATTTAGTATATAGTCTAAATTCACCAGCCTCCCAGCCAGGGAAATATTGTTGAAGTTCTAACATCGAAGATAAATCATGTACGTACTTGGTCATTTAACTTTTACCCGATGCTCATAATTGAACTCTGCTCACATGGTTTACTTTTGCAAAGAGTTCCACAGAGGATGAAAAACAAGAGGAAGATCGTGAGAGAAAACAAAGACAGAGACACTGAAGGATTCTGAGTGGAAAGTTCTTAATGACTTAAGGATATATGGTTGTGCAGTCTTAATGAGGTGACTCTTCAATTTACTTGCTAGAAGTGTATTGATTCTATATAAGTTGTTGATTCAAATGATGAATTATTGTTTTCTTGAAAAGATTTTAAGTGGGGATCATCCATGTCTTTGAGTCGCCCATCGCCGAAGGCAATGTCGAGTTCGAGGTCATTTCTTTTTGTTCCTCCAAAAGTTTCTCGGGTTCTGTACGAGAGTTGGTACAAACCTAAGAAGTTCAACTTGAAGTAATGTCAGGCATGCCTTCATCTCAGTTGAATTTGATGAGTTTTCTCCCAAGTGCCTAGACTTTTTGATCGTAACTAATTTGTTCCCTAAGACTACTGATATAGGTTCATTATGATAAAAAGGAGGTATATAATGGAATTGCAAGCTTTGTTATATGCCTAAAAGTTGAACATTACTTTTCTTTGTATTTTTTGCAGGGTCTGGAGGGTATCGCCGGGCGTGAGCTTCTTAAATTATCTGTGCAATTTATGGGCTTAGCATCGTAATCTTACCTGGGAATTATGATCCATATATGGACTTAGCATGCTTTGGACTATAACATTTTCAAATTGAAAATTTTATTTTGTATATGTTATCCATAAAATTTTAATATATATTTAGCCGATACTGGGTACTTAGTTGTTTGTTGATAAGGGCTTTTATATTAAATTTCATTGGTATAATGGTTTCCTTACCGTTTTTTCCATCCTTCGTTAATCAGGTAATAGATTTCTTTCGTTTTTTTATTTTAATTTTATAGTGAGGGTTATAATAAACTATAAATATTTGGTTGGTTTTTTTTATTTTTTTTTCTTTTACAGTGTTCTGTGGCGATGTTTGATCATCAACATCACCAACTTATCATTTTGTTTATATCATTTGAGAGCTGATGCAAGGGAATATTGCAAGTCATTTATTGAACTTGAAATCACTACAAACGTTGTAAGATTACTACTGCCCATGTGACAGTTTTTTTTTATTTTTTTTTATTTTTTTTTTATGTTGTTCTTACTTCCCTATTAAGTTCTGAATTTAGTATTTTATCCTTGATATGTATATAGCAACCAATTAATTGGGGAATGAGGAGATTGCGTTTAAGGTTATGAATGAACATAAACTGAAATCCATTAGCATTTCAAATTACATCCCACATCACAAGTAAGTTCCTAAACTTTGCAGTTGCATATTTTAAGAAAATGAGTACTTGGAAGTTTAAGAACGAACATGATCACAATGGGTGGGAAAATGATTATCAATTCCAAACATAACTTTTTGGTTTTTAAAATTAAAATTCGTTTACACTTTATATGCCAAATTAATAAAATATATAAATATTTTGTCGATATTTCCCCTAAAATCCCTGGAGTTTCTTTATAGGAACACAACAGACCTTATCTCTCGACGTAAGCAAAAGGTATAATTTTTTTACTTCACGTGCTATGCTCTGGCAATATGGATTTTGCTGAATAAGTAAGATCAGGAGTGGCATTATGGCCAACAAGGATATGGTGCTCATGATGTGTATTTGCACAAAAGTAGAATGAGTCAGAATCCTTGGCTGAAAAACAGGTTCACATGCTCAACAACATTCCAATGTATTTTTAGGGGTGTTAGGAATCTTCTGTGTATTCACACTGCCATAAGGTTGCTGCATGTTTTTGCAATTACAAATTAGTTCTTTTTGGTTATGTCGAGGATACCGCCACGCGACATATAAACCGTACGCTCATGTTATTCTCTAAAAATGGCTCTTGCCTTTATGATAGTATATAGTAATGTGTTTTTACGAGTTGCTCTATCTCATGTATCCATCCTTGCATTTCATTGAATTTGCACCTCAAATCCGACACGTCCTTCACATTGTGTTTTCAAGCGAGGTTAGTTTGTAGACCTCTATTATTATTTACACTATTTTTCTTTCCTTTTTGCATAGCTTTTATTAGCTTTTTTTGAATGATAATGGTGGTTTTCTTTAAGTGTTGGATGTGACAAGCGCAAATGAGGAAAATATATTGGTAAATTGGTAATATGCGTCCCGATGCTTCATTGATGTTAACAACTTGAAGATCTCGATGCCCCAAGAAATCCTTCATTTTTGTTATTCTTTTCCCTCATATTTTTTTCTTCAGTATTAGATATAATGAGGAGATGATTAGGTAAATTCTTTTTACGTTTGGTCATCAAACTGATGGAATAAATGTATTATCCCTAGGAATGCCAATATCTATTATGATCTGAACTTTGCGAGTGTGTACAACTAACCCATGAAGAATCTTACAAGGCTTCCATAACGAGCAAATCGGTTCATATTTTAGCAAATGTGTGTGACACACTTCTTAAAATTAGCAACTGAAATTGGAAACATAGTCGATATATTAAGATGAATAACTGAATTGGGTTTTTTATTTCTTTGCAGGAGCATCAAGTTCCTTCTTAGGGAATTCCATTTTCATGTTTGAATTCCATTTCCATGTTTGGCCTTAATTATTCTCTATTTATCGTAGCTAATGTGCTCAATGATTGAAGCAGATGAACCAACCTAATTTCAATTGCCGTTGCATCGGAGATTTCTCGATTCGTTGGTGGTATTCAACCAAGGACTAATCCCTTGAAGGCTTGGTAGCATATGTTCGAGAAGCAAAATTATCTCTCAATAGCCAAGATATGCCAAATTGGAAAATTTCTTTTACAAGTATGGTTGATTGGTATAGTTAACTTTAAAATCCATGAACAGATGACTTTTCCTTTGCATCTCCTAGATACGAGAATCCCTTTTTTCCTTAAAAACTTACTTTTTGTATTAAATACGTTCAACTTCCTAGACCATCCAGAAACCCATTTCATTTTCATGGTTTTAATGGATCAAAATTTCACTGATGGTATGAATTGTGATGTCTTTTAACACGATTTTGTTGCAGGTAGCGAACTCAGAACTAATTTTTCTAAATGAAATTACCAAGAGTGCGGATGCTTTGTTAGATAAGTTCATTATGATGCTAAGACAGATTTTCTAATGTTGAATATTTAATTAATAATGATTTTTGTTCCGTGAATATACTACAATATAGTAACCCAAGATGATATATGATTATGAATCTCATTGCTCTAGCAGAGCTCATTCAGTTTCGATGTATTACCACTTGCCATCTTAGCTCAGCTGGAAGAGCGCATGGGCTTGAACCATGTGGTCGTGGGTTCGATTCCCACAGATGGCTGAGGGACCCTATAGTTGTACGCATTTTAGGGTGCAACTACTCTAACATGGTTCTTCCTGCGGTACCAAATCTTATTACGTACCACATTTATATTGAAGTGGACTTCACTGGAAATTGATAAGTCGATAGATAACCACTGAGGTAGTTCATTAGTTACCTTAGTTTTATTCATTTTATCGTGCCACTTATACTTCTTATATTGAAGTGGACTTCTTATCGAATTGAGGCATCTTGGATTGTTTTCGAGGTACTCAAACGTTTAACTTCTTTTTAATCCTTTACTGGTAAAAATGTCACTGGTGGGTTCTCAGAGACCGTGGGTATGGGTGGACATGGTCGCAAGGAATCTAACAACTAGAAATTTTTTTGTAAATTCTATGTCTAATAGATGAACATTACTTTTTTTTTGTATTATTTGCCGGTTTTTTTTTGTTTTTTTTTTTTTTGTTTTTTTGTTTTTGTTTTTTTTTTTGAAGGTAACATTATATTAAAACGAATGAACACAGATTATAGAGATTACAACACAGGAAGCAGCTTATCCTTAATACATACAGGTGGTGTGTTATCCCAAACACTAGATACATGGGATTTCCTAGCTAACTTAGCCAGAATATCTGCTGCTTCATTCATTTTATGCGGCACATATTTACATAATGAACTACCTAACAAAGTTGATCTGTTTTTACAGTCTTGAACATAAGAGAAAAGTGTCCAAGGGATATTAGAAAGATCACCATTGATGCCAAAATATCCATGGGTTTTCAGGGTATAACCGAGTGTAAGCTTCTTAAATTGTTTCTGCAGTAAGTGAATGATTCATGCATGGACATAGTATGTTGTGGTGGTCATAGGTACTAATTGTCATAATTCCAGTTAAGAGAAATTTACTCACAGGTATTATCTATTTTAAAGTGAAGTCTACATGTGTGTAGCCTATGCTGCTTCGGGTATTTGGTTGTTTGTGGATAAGAGCTTTTAGTTAATGGTTATTTCTACATATATATATATATTTCACAGATACAATAATGCATAGGACAATAATTCAAAATCGACGCAGTAGTCTCTTGGTTGGTAATTTCTAAAAAAAAATCAAGTATCTAACCTAGCTTCATATTAAGATTGATATTCAGTTTCCCGTCAAAACTTACAGCAACGGAACATCCCTAGCTCCACTCAGCTGCTTGCATGAAATATGATATTGGGTGTTGTTTCACGCGCCTGCAGTTTATCTTAGTAGTGCAAATCACAGATTGAGTGAGATAATATGCACGAGATACATAAAAATCACAGGTTCAGGGATAGTGAGATGATTGTCCATGCCAGTATATAAAAATCACAGGCTCAGTGATCTCAAGTGTCGTCATCTTTTTATATTTACTGATGACGTGTTTCATATTCACTTATGGTTAGGTTTTAAGGGTTTTTTTTTTTTTTTTTTTTTTTTTTTTTTTTTTTTTTTTTTGTCCATGGTTTTACATTATTTTGATTTGCTTGGTTTCTATTTGAAGGGATTTTTAAATTTTTTAGGTTTGTGTTAATATTTAAGATCAAGTTAAGGTTTCATGTACTAATAGTTTATGATGATATCTACATTCCGATTTGGGTTGTGCTGACTGATGCCTAAGAAATCGACAGAAACTTTACGGTTGGATGATCTATTATTAAATTTACAAATGATGGTGATTTAGATGTTTTTGGTATATGAATTAGATTTGTGCATGTAGATGTTCAAAACCAATGTAAATTGCAATACTAAAGTATATCTAAGTTGTTTTTCTAGGCCATAATTTTTTATATGTTATCAAATTATTAATTTGAATGAAATAATGGTGAGTTAGGTTGGCAACCTGAAATGAAAGAGTGGAAGAACGGAAAAATAATTTAAAATTTACCAATTAACTCAGATACATTATGTTTCCTCAACGCTAGCTCAATTGAGTATTCTACTATATTGAGGGCAAGAAAACATTTTATTATAGGCATCAAATGAACAAAAACGCCCACACTATCTCAGGCATAACTCGGAGACAGTGCGAGTGATTAACTAAGTTGGCATAGGAAATATATCAGATATTGCTAATGACCCGGCCCGTTCTATTTCAAACCATAACCATAAATATATGTATGGTACTTGGTCCACGTGGTAGCAGGACTTTCGAGTCTCCATGGATGAAAATGTAGCGTTGTACTAAAAGCTATATGAATAAACACACTAATAATACATGTTTGGATGAAAATGGATGTTTATTAAATGACGAAAAAGAAGTAAGTCTCAGTAAGGCGAACAACACTGATGTTGTTCCTTACAACCCATATATGCCAAGAATGTTCATTTGTCACATTATGTGGTGGTTTGAGAAGGTGTAAGAGAAAAACTATTTACAAAGGTCATGATAGCACAAAAAAATATTATTCGAGACTCGCGCAAGATACATCAGACTACCCAAGGTTGTTTGGCGTTTAGTGGATCATTTATCCTGCTGGACTTCAAAGAATTATGTAATTCAGCAAAATCAATAATGACATTTAAGTAGTCTACAATAATCCATAAATAAATGTTAATGACTTACTTTGAGTATTTTGCTAAAAAACAGCTGCTCACTGAATAATTAGTTATTTCCATTGTCGTGAGTTGTACTAATTATGCTTATTACTAATAACTATTGTGGAAGGTGAAGTTTTAGTCCTGTATTCCGTGATATATCCAAACCAATGTGTATTACGCGTGATAATAGACGATCGTGATTGGTTACAATGTATCCAACACAACCCAAAGTTTGTGGTCAAAGTTTAAGTTATATGTGTGTGATTATTTACCTTAGTAATGGATATCTTTTGGACAAGCATCAACGTGAATTTATGCGCTTGAATAGTTGTTTGTGCTACCAAGGCCAAAAAAAAATTAGAGTAGCGTAGTTGGTGATATGCTTATGTTAGAACATCTCCTAGCGGCACTTGAAAATACAGGGATTATAAGTTGATGCAAATAGTGAGAAATATTAATGAATTATTTAGAATGTCCATGAATGTGAATTTTTTCTTACCTAGGTGACAAAGAATGGAGTGACAGCTTTTTTTCCCTCGGAAAAGATAAAAATATAATGAATATCTTACGGGGAGTAAGAAAATACAGCATCCAAAGTCATACAAATATTTTGTTTAAACATTAAAAAAAAAATCAATTTGGCCTTTACTATATGTATAGATAGGCCAAATTGAATTTTTTTTTTTTAATGTTTAAACGAAATATTTGTATGACTTTGGAAAAACATATGTATAGATAGGCGGAACGATGAGACCACAATCCGCCGAATCATGCTGGAAAAACACTTTTTTCGATATATAAGCAGTGGCCAAAAAACCTCCCGCTGTCATAGAAGAAAGTGAAATAGAAATTGAGAATATAATAACAATTCACAAGTGGAATCATCAAAATTTTCGTTTCTGAAAAAGTGTTACTATCCACTCTGGCCTATTTTTAGGCTAAAATGAAAAATTGATAGTCCCGCTTTTTTAGAAATGAAGGTAGTAATAGTTATTAAAAGAGAATTATCTTAGCATATACCATTGACAATATGGGAAAAATCAACTCTAACATGTTGTACTTCACGTCATGCGACCACAATACAATGTATTTAAGCAAATACTCAAATAGTGAAGAGTCTATAAAAATCTTTGAAAAAATTGAGTTCTATTATTATCAACAATGTTCAAATTAACTAAAATTTTCAGGATTTCCAAAACCATAATATAAAACTGAAAATTATTGTGCCAAGTGAGAAAGTTTGATGCATTAACAATTGAGGCTGAGATACAAACAAGTATTCGATTTAGAAAAGTTGTGAACATTTAAAAAGTGAGAAAAATAATATACAATAAAGAAAAAGTGGAGATAGCTCGCATACAATTTCTAATGATGATGTACTTCTCAATGAGGATGACAATGTTTGAAGATTAGGGTCTCCAAGGTGTCGGGATGTTGAAAATTTCCTATGGGCAGGTAATATTTGTTTATTTTTGAAGATTTGCAATTTTTTTAGGGTTTAAACATTGGTGTGTGCATAATCTATGCGTGATGACTTCGAGTAAATAACATATGTAGATATCAATATATTAAAACTGAACATAAATATGGTTTGCAAAAAATTTAACAAATATCAAAAGTTGGAGAAAGATTAGAATTCAATGACATTAATTTGATCATTATTAGTTTCCATATGATGCGGATCATATTAATAAAGACTTTACTGATGTAGATGAACCAAAATCAAAGGAAATAAACAACAAAGTTTGGGAAGAGAAAGAGATTAATGCTTCTTAATATTTGAAGAAGTTATTGAGGTAGCTGATGGAGAAGTGTACCAAACACTAATTTTTACAGCATGTAGATCAAATAAATTTGTTTTCCGTCTTGCGAAGAAGAAAAAAACCCGGTCTTACAAAAACAATTATATGAGGCATGGCGATCATTTAGGACTTGGAACAATTGCAGGTATTATAACAAGTGAGCTACAAGAATTTCAAAAATATTAAGAATTTGAGACTGTATATACAATGATGAGGTGCGCAACGTCAACCTTCATTTTCCTGAACTTGCTGTCCTTTATTGAGTTCACTTTAGAGAATTATGGTATTCACTTAATTAGGATACATATTTAATATTTAGTTGTTAATTTTATTTTTAATATTTTGACGTTATGATAAGTGTATCCAATACCAACTAAAAATTTACAATTCATGCTCATCTAAACAGATCGAACTTAGTGAATGAAAAAGATCAAAACCGCCAAAAGAAAAGTATGTCTACGAGAACAGATTTTCCAGTATTATCCGATTGAGTTTAACGAATATAAATAAGATTGAGTTAAAGATCAATACAATAGAATCATATATATGTACAACGAAAATAGAATAAAAAACATAACGTAATCCAAACATGTACGTTGTGTTACATTGTTATTGCTATTAGTAGATACATGAATGAATTCTAGAAGTTTCATTAAACATTAAAAACTTGATACAGTTGTTCAAGAGAATTTATCAACGTGCAACTGCTTGGAAAATTTGTAAGCAATCAACTTGGTTACATATACTAAATCGGATGATTAGAAAAACAAGTAACAACGTATTAGAATCTTATATGCTAAAAATATTGTTTACCAAATTTAGCAGGCTTATACCATTTTTTTACCAAATTGATGCTTTAGTATCACGTTGTTGTAGCTCTTACGCGCTATTACATGTCTTTTGTTAAGTAAAAGACTAGCATATTGTACTTTCAAAGTAAATTACCAAAGAATTTAATCTTTCATGGAGTTGTCCCCAATTTGAGCACATTTAATCTTTTGTTCTAGCTATATGTTTGGTAGAGAAAAAGACATCTCATTTGTTGCTCTCTCTTAGTTATCATCATTACATTCTAAACTAAACTAAGTTGCTTCCTAAAATAGTCTTCCTATTTTCACCGGGATCATCCGGTTGTGGCACGCCGGTCATTGTGACTCGATTGTCCCCGGATTTGAACCTGTGTAAATTTATGTCGTTGTTTTAGCAAATCAAAAAACATGGTACTATTTTTTGTTATGGGAACTTACTTCTTCTTGAATTCATTGATATACCTCCAGATTGATCAATACTCTTAGAGGCATTTGTAGTTCCCAATGCAAGTGCACACTCCGTTGCAAGGGATAATATTCTCATTAGGTAACAAAAAAATGCAATTGTCGGCACATGTCTTGGTTAATTAGAAACGGACCACTAACCTCGAAACTCGATTACAAACTCTCCAAAGAAAGATAACAATTATTGGAGTATTAAATCAAGTGATTGATTATTTTTTTGTTGGAAATGAGTGCCTAAATGCAGATTGATTTGATTAGTACTGATATTATTACGTGTTTACTAATGTTATAAAATTATGAGTATACCCTGGAATGAGAAAGAAATTGATTATGTAAACCGACACTAACATGGGAGGTTGAGCCGGGGCCGTAAGGCCCCGGTGATACCTAGTAATATATAAATAAATTATGTATATAGTGTCCGTGTCCTAGTTTTTTTTTGATAATTTTGTCGTGTCGTGTCCACATATGTGCAACTCAGTTACCAACCAATGATAAGTAACGCTGCTTATTTGATCCTATTCTGAGAAGTCCCATTGAAAATCCTTTGAAATTATGGTCCCACGAGATCACGACCAAAAACTGACATGTGGGTCCTCAATAATATTACGTCCACAAACTTTTTAGGATTTATAAATTCAAGAAATGGAAAGCTTTATCTTGATTCCTTTCTCCTTTTTAGTTTTTACTAATCAAGTGGTAAATTCCCAGTAGACCTATTCACTGTTTACAGGTGTGGACGTGAATGATGGAGGATAAAAATGACTTCACCGTATATAGGTATATAGCTCATATATATTTTTTTTTTGAAGCATAGAATTTATTATAATAAATTTAGTTTACAACTTGTCGTGGATATGTGGTACCCACAGAGTCTTGAAATAAAATGTGACTGATAAAAAATGGGATTGCCTGGTCCCAAATTTTGGTTGAGAAATTTGTCGCTTGGCTTCCATCCGCCGCATGGTTTGCTAATCCGTCCGCCGCTTGATTTCCTTCCCCGTAGTTGTGTTGTATAGCGACTTGCGGGATTTGCCTAAGTCTCAATTTTATTTCTTCAATCATTCCTGCTATGTGCCAAGGTGGCGAGGTAGTTGATGTGATGAACCTCAGGAGGTTCTCCGAATCTGTTTCAAATAGGATTCTAGGCCATTGTCTCTCTGATGCTGTTCTTGAAGCTAATAGTAAGGCCCATGTTTCTGCAGTTAGTGCTGTCGTAATTCCTAGTGGTTGAGCCATAGCTATTAAAGTTCGTGCATCAGAGTCTCTACAAATGAATCCAGCTCCTGCAAATCCTGGATGTCCTCTCGGCCGCTCCATCCGTGTTAATCTTAACCCGGTTGATATTCGGAGTGGACCAACCTACCAATATTGTTGATGTTCTTTTATTTGTTATCGTGTTGTTGAGTGTTGGTGTATCTCCTGGTATGATTGGCGGTGAAGCGCGCAGTGCCCAAGAAAATTCTTGTTGTAGTTTTTGTGCCTGGCCACGATTTCGTCTCGAATTTGTTTGTTTTTGTTGGTAAATTAGATCATTTCTAGATAGCCATAGTGTCCGAATAGGAAATGCACCGAGGAGATTATATCTCGTTGATGTTGGATCTTTGGAGGATATGGGATATGGTTGTTTGTGGATTTAAATTGAAGTTTGTGTTGGGGTTGGTGTTTGGTGCATTTTGAAGTCGGTTGAAAAGGATGTTCCAAGAAGAGGCCGCTGTTGGACAATGAATTAAAAGGTGATCTGCTACTTCCGTATCAGTATTGCATCTGGGGCATATGTTTGAGTTGGTCAAATGGAGATGATATAGCTCATACATGAATGATGGAGATGAGTAAATGCGCATAATCTCGACCACTTCGTGCCTTAAATGAAGCATTATATGGGCAAGCCTGCTAACACTAAGAAAACATAATAAGAATAAATTTGCAGAATATGTATTGCGGACTAGTCCAATGTAGTATACTAAGTATAACTACAGGATGAAAAATGATAATCAACAGCAAGCTGTTTTCTCTCTGAAGAATCAGAGCCTAACCTTCAAGATTGAAAGCAAATAAGATTTTTCATTACCCTCAAAGTTTACACTGATTGGATACTTAACACGCCAATCAAGTAGGTGCCGATCAGCGGCTCAAGTTATATCAAAAGAAAATACCAAACTCGAGGAAATGCTATTCCTACCTCTAACTATCTTGACTAGTTTACCGACTCGGCGAGTTATAGACCTGACTCAGTGAATGACTCGTTTCAGTAGTCATAGGAATATGACATTGCCCTCCCCTTAAAGATCCTTGTCCTCAAGGATAAAGTCTGGAAATTGAGCATGAATATGGGCTGTGTCCTCCCATGTCGCATCTTCTGGAGCGGAGTTGGACCATTGAACAAGAATTTGAGGAATAAAATGGTTACCTCTGAGTGTATGCCGAGTGTTTAATACTGCTACTGGTTCAATGATAAAGCGCCCCTGATGATCCACCACTGGTAGGAAGGGCATAGTAGAAGCTTGGAGACCAATTTGCTTCTTCAGCTGGGATACATGAAAGACAGGGTGAATTCTGGATCCCACTGGTAACCGCAATTTATAAGCCACTGAACCGATTTTCTGAAGTATTTCAAAAGGGCCAAAGTATTTGGCAGAGAGCTTGAGGTTTTTTCTGATAGCAACTGAAGACTTCTGTATGGTTGTAGTTTTAAGAATACCATGTCTCCCACCGCAAACTCTGTCCAAGCGTTTTTGATCACGCATAGAACTTCATTCTGGCCTGAGCTTTAGTGAGATCCTCTTTCAAAAGTTGTAACATGGTGTCTCGCTCTCTTAAGTAAGTGTCAACAGAGTCAACTGAAGTGGAAGTAACAATGGGAAAAATGAGGTGAGGTGGTTGATAACCATATAGTGCCTGAAATGGAGACATTTTCAAACTAGTGTGGTAATTGGTGTTGAACCACCATTCAACAAGAGCTAACCATTGGGTCCATTGTTTAGGATGAGAGCTGGTCATGCATCTGAGATATTGTTCTACACAGGCATTGGTTCTCTCAGTTTGGACATCTGTCTGTGGATGGTATGTTGTGGAGAGTTTGAGAGTAGTACCCAGAGTCTTGAATAAAGCCTGCCAGAATTGGCTCACAAAAATTTTGTCCCTGTCACTAACAATTGAGCCAGGTAGGCCATGGAGTTTAAAGATGTGATTGAGGAATTCCTTGGCTACTGTAAGGGCTGTGAAGGGGTGGCTCAAGGGAAGAAAATGGTTGTATTTGGTAAGCCTTTCAAAAACTACCAAAATGACACTTTTTCTATTTGACACAGGTAACCCTTAAATAAAATCCATAGAGATGTCTTTCCAAGCTCACATGGGGATTGGTAAAGGTTGTAAAAGACCAGCAGGGAAGGAAGTATTTCCTTTGTTGCATTGCCATATGTCACAAGTGGCTACAAACTGCAAAGATATCAAGCTTCATTTTTGGCGGAAAAAATGAGTTTTGGCTCTGTGGTAAGTACCTAACATGCCGTGTGGCCCCTATTGCCGAAGAATGCAAGGACTGAATAATGGATTGTTTAACTCCATTACCTGAGCCAATGTAGAGTCTGCCCTTGAATCTCAAAATACCATGAGAATAAGAAAATTTAGGGTGAGCTGGAGAAACAAGTAAAGATGCTATTTGTTGTTGTGCAACACAGTCCCCTTCATAACTAGCAATGATATCTTGGGCCCACTGAGGAGTGCTAATGGACATAGCATTGTAGGTAGCAGAATAAGTGGGTAATCTTGATAATGCATCGCCCATCGGGTTCTCCTAGCCTTTCTTGTATCTGATGACATAGTCAAATGCCATGAGCTTTACCATCCATTTCGTTGAAGAGTAGTGGATAGTCTTTGGTCCATTAAATACCAAGGCTCGGTGGTCTGTATTGATAATAAATTTATGTGTGAAAGATAATATCTCCATTTCCTCAATGTAACCATGACAATGGCAAGAAACTCTCTATCATAAGTGGATAAGGCAAGTGCTTTAGGGCCCAAAGCCTTATCAGAATGAAAGTGGTCTGCCTTCTTGCATGAGGACTGCCCCAATTCCCCTATCACAAGCATCAGTTTCCAAGAATAACTGCTTGGAAAAGTCAGGTAGTGCCAATACTGGAGCTTGAGTCATTGCCGTTTTGAGGTCAGCGAAAGCCTGATGTGTTGTAGATGACCAATGAAAAGCATCCTTCTTGAGCATATCAGTGAGTGGTTTTGAAATGGTACCATAGCCTTTGATGAACCGTCTGTAATACCCTATGAGTCCCAAAAAACCTCTCAATTGTTTCAAGTTGGTTGGCAGAGGCCACGTTTGCATAGCAGATATTTTGTCGGGGTCAGCTGCTACTCCCTGTGCAGAGATGACATGCCCCAAGTACTCCAACTGTGGCTGAGCAAAAACACATTTAGACAGCTTGGCGTATAATGAATGTTGTCGGAGAATTGAGAATGTCTGTTGCAGGTGAAGAACATGTTCCTCCAAGGAAGAGCTGTAAACTAAGATGTCATCAAAAAATACCAAGACAAATTTTCTCAGAAAAGGTTGAAAGATGTCATTCATGAGAGCTTGAAAGGTTGCAGGGGCATTGGTAAGGCCAAATGGCATGACTCTAAACTCATAATGACCATGGTGAGTTCTAAAGGTTGTTTTTTGAAGATATCAGGGCCAAAAACTCTAATTTGATGGTAGCCAGATCTTAAATCAATTTTGGCGACGATAATAGCACCTTTCAACTCATCTAATAACTCATCAATCAAAGGAATAGGAAACTTATCTTTAACAGTGATGTCATTGAGTTTCCGATAGTCGACACAAAATCTCCATGTGCCATCCTTTTTTCTCACGAGCAAAATAGGAGAAGCAAAAGGGCTATTGCTGTTTTGTATGAGACCTGCTGAAAGCATTTCTTGGACCATTTGCTCTACAACTGATTTGTGTATATAGGGGCACTTATAGGGTCTTTGAGCAATGGGTGTAGAATTAGGTTTAAGTGGGATTTTGTGGTCCAAGTGTCTGGATGGTGGAAGTGTAGTAGGTTCTGCAAAAACATCAGCAAAGTTATCCAGAACTGTAGCAACTGGGGGTGGTATAGGGGTGGAGGGTGGAGCAGAAATGGCAAAAAATTGACCAATTAAGGTGGGTGTGTTGCTCTTAAGAAATTTGCGCAAGGAAGAGCCAGAAATAAGATTAAGAGAAGGTTTTGAAGAGCTTCCCTGAAGTGATATGTAAGCACCACGATGTAGGAAAGAAATCTTCAACTGAGCAAAATTGAAGGTTACATCTCCCAATTGTTGTAGCCAATCAGCTCCTAAAACCATGTCATATCCCCCTAAAGGCAAAACCCGTAAGTCTGAAGAAAAAATATGACCCTGCATTTTCCACTGAAGATGGTGACATACACCGTTACTAGTGATGCTCTCTCCATTTGCCACTGTGACTAACATATGTCCGGTGGGTGAGGCATGAATGTTGAGTTTATCAACAATGTGAGAATCGATAAAGCTATGAGTACTACCAGTGTCAATAAGGATCATGATGGATTGTTTTTGTAAATGCCCTGCAGTACGAATCGTATCATGAACCACATGGCCTGTTAAGGCATGGAGGGATATCTCAATAGGAGAATCACTGGAAGAAGGATAAGTAACATCATTAGCTGCAGTAGTAGGCGATTCTGGGTCTTCAACCTCTTCATCAGAAATCCACATGAACAATTGTTGAGATTTGCATTTGTGACCTTGCCTATAGAATTCGTCACAATTATAACATAAACCTTTATCTTTCCTCACTTGCATTTGGGCGTGAGTAAGGCGTTTAATAGGAGGGATTGAACTGTCGGGTGAAGTTTTTGTTGGGGTATTAGGATGAGTCACAAAGGGAGCAGTGGAGGGAGTCTGTGGTTTGGTGTAAGAAGAAGTTGAGGAGAAAAATGGTTTAATAGAAGAAGGTGGGTGAGATACAGATAATGGCGTTGGTGTAAAGGTTCTAGAGAATGATTTTATAGGTTGCTGATGAGGAAGCAGTGAGGCTTTTTGCATTCTTGCTAAAAAAATGCTTCAGATGTAGATGAAGCTTTGAACATCTTCACAGTATTGCGTATCTCATCTTTCAAACCGTTGATAAAGCTAAGGGTGTAAAAACTCTCTGGTAAGGATGGATTGTTAGCAACCATAAAACCTTTGTAATGTTCCCATTTATCAAAGTACTCTTCCACAGTTGTAGTTTGGGCTAATTTGTTAAAACTACCCACATAATCATCCTAAGCAATATCTTCAAATCGAATACATAAATCACTAACAAAATCACTCCATTGGATAGAATCTTTACCTTGTTGGTAGTTCAGCCACCACGAATCAACCTGAGTGTCGAAGTGAATTGTTTGCCATGTCAACTCTATCTTCAAAGAGGAAATTTGTGAAACGCAAAATAACGTTCACATTTTTAGCCCAACAGCGAGGATTAGAACCATTAAATCGTGGAAAATCAACCTTCGGAGTACGTGAAAACCTACTCGGCGGTGCAGATAAGGTTTTGATAATCTGCCGAAATCCATTGACAGAGCGATGTGAAGCTTCGGTATCATCATCATGATTCGGATCTGATGGTATATCGGTTTGGGGCTGGTGATTTTCTTTTAACAGGTTAAGAATTATAGCTAGTTGGGATTCAACATTAGTACTCGATTGTTTTAAAGCAGCGATGTCGGCTTCGATCGTGGAGTTGGATTGAGTGTGTTGATTCACAATTACAGTGAGATCTGCAATTTGTTGCTTGGTGGTCATGGATACAGGTGCCAGGAAGGAAGTCTGATACCAATGTAGTATACTAAGTATAACTACAGGATGAAAAATTATAATCAACAAAGAAGTCGTTTTCTCTCTGAAGAATCAGAGCCTAACCTTCAAGATTGAAAGCAAATAAGATTTTTCATTACCCTCAAAGTTTACACTGATTGGATACTTAACACGCCAATCAAGCAGGTGCCGATCAACGGCTCAAGTTACATCAAAAGAAAATACCAAACTCGAGGAAATGCTATTCCTACCTCTAACTATCTTGACTAGTTTACCGACTCGGCGAGTTACAGACCTGACTCAGTGAATGACTCGTTTCAGTAGTCATAGGAATATGACATCCAAGTGGTAAATTAGCATGTGTATTGTGATTGCAAGGTCACAAGTTTTATTTCCATATTTGGTTAGGCTTGGCAATATTTTCTTTTCCTCGGCAATCTTTTCAAATGCTCCACTCTTATCATTTAGCGATTGTTAGTAGCTTCTACCAAAAATTTTAACTTTTTATTTGGCTCTTGTTCTATCCAATTTGACTCGTGGGTGATAAGTAGGTAAGTGCGATATAATTGGGCCCATATTTATACCAGCTAGGATTTGTTATTTTGCTAATTTGGCCGACTGAGCGGAGCGAGAGAGGATCTTATATAAAATCTAAGTGAGCAATTGGATTGAATTTCTTTTTTTGGTAGTCACTTCTTTTTGGTGTGCACCTGAAAATCCGAAAATGCCCCTTTATTTTAGTCCAATTAATGTAACTCCTTGTGTATCTTATCTTTTCAAGGGTATACTTTGAAAGCAAACCTTAATATAACATATCTAAAAATTCGTGTCTTGGAATTTTATAAATTTTATCTCGTTGGAAAGGTTATAAAAAAAATCTACGCAATGAGTACAAACAATAATATCAAATTTAGAGTTTTACAAAAAATTCGGAGGTATTTATTATTTTAGGCACAATTTTAGAAAATTAAATCTATATATACATGCAAACCACCACAAAGGATACATAATACTTTATGTAGCCATATTTTGGTTTATGCATCAACAAATTTTACGTTGCAACTAATAAAACGATACACTCCCTCAATTTTAAGTAAAAGTAATACTATCACTCTAGGCACAATTCTCGAAAATCGAATGTATAACCATTATGCAGACCACCACAAAGGATGCATAACACATCATGCAACCATATTTTGGTTTATGGATCGACTAATTTTCCGTTTCTGGAAAAGTGATACTTTCACATTCCGTTTCAGGAAAAGTGATACTTTCACATTCCGTTTCAGGAAAAGTGATACTATCACTCTGTTTCAGGAAGAGTGATACTTTCATTTCGTTTCAGGAAAAGTGATACTTTCACTTTTTTAATTTCCCTCAGTTTAGGAAAAGTGATACTTTCACTATTTGAATTTAGCCTATTTTTAAGCAAAAATGAAACTGTGAAAATATTATTTTTCCTAAAATGGAGATAGTATATACCTATCCGGCATAAACTGTTATTTATTTCGTTTTTTTTGGTCCGCCCTCTCCGTCGTGACGGCTGTGTTCTATTATATAGGGCGCGCGTTGTACATTTTTTTGTGGCCCATGAACTCAACATGTCCTCTAATCACCCTTCAGTGCCAGAAAAATTATCTCAAACAACGTGTATGTTGAGTGATTTTCCTCTTTATGGACGTCCAAAACCGAACTTTTAGTAGGGTCCACTGGCATAAACCTCATTTATCCTTCAGAAAGTTTTAATGAACCGAGAAAAAAAAAACTCCAAATCTTCTCACAAATACCGACTCCCTAGTGTCCTCTGCGGTATCCACTGGGACCCATCAAAAAAATTGAATCTAGCGGTTTTAACGTTGTTCAAAAACACGGTCTGTTTAGAAGGGTCGTTCATCCTTCATATACTCCCTCCGTCTCTAAAACATAGGCAGATTTGTATGTAAATTTACACACAAACCTGCCTATCTTTTAGAGACGGAGGGAGTAGTTCATAGCATCTGTGGTCCCACAAGATCACGACCAAAAACCGAGATGTGGGTCCTCAAAAAATATCACGTCCAGAAACGATTTTTAGATTTATAAATTCAAAGAAATGGAAAGCTTTATCTTTCGGTGAAGTGGCAAATACCCAGTAGACCTCAGTTATTCACAAGGCGGCAATCCTATTTACAGGTGTGACTTCCAACGGAGGGCCGAAATTTTCTTTTTTTTACGAGATGTATTATGCACACATCAGATGAAAATGTGATAGCGCGGCACCATCACAACAGGTGGATGATGGAGATGCGACATCATCAAACGAAGGACTTCACCGTGTATAGTTATATAGCTCATAGATTGATACATGTGTATCTTCCTCTCTCCGGGAACTAGTAATCCTCAAGAAGGATTGAGGATAAAATTGTAATTTAAGGAAGGAATACTAATTTTTAGGCAGTATTCTTAGATAAGGAATATTCCTAGACAAGGTAATATTCCTAGATAAGGAAATATACCTAGAAAGGGAATATTTCCTAGACAAGGTAATATTCCTAGAAAAGGAAATATACCTAGAAAAGGAAATACTCCTTGATAAGGAAATAGATTCCTAGAAGGTTTTTGGGAAACCATTAAAGCTATAAATAGAGATGTTTAGCTCATAGCTAAGACATCTAGAGTGTGGTTTGTGATATAGACACACCTAGATCAAAGAAGGAGGTTTGTGAGACAGATCACCTAGAGATAAGTTTGTGAGGCAATTAATTATTGTAAAAGCAAGCTTAGCAAAAAAGTTTAAAGGTTATTTACCTAGAGAGATTGTGAGCGTAACAAAGAGAGAATTGTAACAGTTTTCTTGTTCATAATCTAGAGAAGATATATTTCTTCGAATCTGGTTTATAGTGTGATCAGTTTTCTAGTTTTTCGTCTATTATTATTCTGAATTTCGCCTCTATAATAATAGTCACCAAGGTACAGAGATCAACACGTACCATAGATGATGTATACACATTATCCCGCCATCAGCCACGTGGAGGAAGGGATACACGTGTCATGCATAAAGGGTATGGACATCAAGCCTTGATGCCACATTATCACGCTCAAGGAACCCGGCCATCATCTCTTGCCACATCGACATCACAAAACGAATCCAACGATGTCAAGACCTGGGGCTACCTGATGAACAGGGACTCGAGATGCACCATAGAAGATCCAAAGGATACTTTACCCCATCCTGAGATAAATCCCAGATGGACGAAGATGATGAAATCCAGTGACAAAGAAGTGACAGCTGTAGGGGCAGCTGTCTCACGCATGCGTTCTTCCCCAACCACCCGCATTAAAAGCTATAGGTACATGGCACGTGTCGAGCATTCTGTGAAGAAAAGAGGGGCGGATCATCGTCACCTTATATGACCGTTGAAAGCATCAGGCAATCCCGAAGACATCCATCGGCGCCTGCACAAACACCAAGAAGATAAGTCTATGAGGAGACAAAAACGAGGGTCCCACACAAGACCCTTATAAATACCCAACTCGATTAACAGAGAGGGGGTCGACCAATTTGAGAGAAAAGAGATAGTTCTGGAGAGAGAAATTGTAAGAGTAAGTATGAGTTTTAATGACTTCCCTCCTAGCTTCGTTCCATACTCAAAGTCATTGGACTATCTTTGTAACCTTTTTGTTTGTGGGTGAAAACTGTTTCTGTCGGTTTTGGTAAATTCAGGTGTGTGGATGAGAAACAAATCTAAACCCTAAACAATGCACTGCATGGGAGTACTTTTAATTCGAGAGATCAATCTGTACAATCATGGGCTAAACCAAGAAATGGCCGTTCCAGGCTTGCTTCGGTCACAAAGTGAAGGAGAAGGGTTGGTCTTAGGCAGGGAAGCGAAGAAAGTGTTGAGACCAGAATAGTTGATTATAAAGGTGTGGTTGTTTTATGACTTGTATCAGAAAATGGAACTGGAATGAAAGGTATCAGTTCTTTGGTGATTTCTGGATATTGTGTTGTTGCCGACCAAAACTTGTTGTTTGATGGAAATAGGTAAAGCCTATTTATACAAGTCATATTGAAACGTACCCTGGTATCGTAGGAAGTGAAAACGATTGAGTGGTGGAAGAATGGAGTAACGTATAACCGCCAGAAACCCAAGCTTCCATGATGAAGGAAGTGGACCCGTTTACACTCGTTAATTCTTCACGCCATTAATTGTCCTACTTCATGACACTTTCCTATAACGGGCATATTGCACGCCGCCCGCTGTAAACCGCCAGACCAATACCCTGATGAGTATCCCCCAGTTTGTGACATATTTGATGTCTCTAGTGTTTTCGTGGAAAACATGTAGCATTTTGATACGTGTGGCAAGTTAAAATCAAGAGGCTTGCCGTAGGAAAATAGCATGTGATGCCATTAGGCTCGTCTTGACCGGTCTCCTAAAACTTGCCACAAGTATGTTAGTTCGGTGGTGAACTTCGATGGCCGAGATCGCATCTCATGAGGAAGAAGGGTAACCGTTGATTATTGCTACCTTGTGTTGGCGCTGATAATGGCGCAGCTGGCGTTTTGGTGTACGCCTGGCAATGTGGCATGGCCGGCATGGCTCATGCATGCCAGTGGGATTGTGGTGTAAGTGGCGCCCGGCGTAGCCATGGCCACTAGATTTAGGGGCGCTTGGTCGCCCGAAGCTTTCCCACAAGTCCGTTTGATGGCGAACTTGGATGGCTGAGATTGCATCTCATGAGGAAGGGTAGACGTTGATTATGGCTACCTTCTGTTGGCGCCTGATAATGGAGTAGTGGCGTTTTGGTGTACGCCAGTGGCAATGCGGCATGGCTCGTGCATGCCATTGGCACGGTGGTGTAAGTGGCGCCTGGCGTAGCCATCGACACTAGATTTAAGCTTACTGTCGCCTAAAACTTGCCACAAGTCTGTCAGCTCGGTGGCGAACTTGGATGGCTGAGATTGCAATTCAGGAGAGAGGGTGGCCGTTGATAATGGCCACATTCTGTTGGCACCTGTTAATGGCATAACGGCATAGCCGCGGCGTAGTGGCATGCGCTACGGCATGGTGGCATAGCCGCGTTTGTAGCGTTGTGGCATGGCCACGCCTGTGGCTTGGCGGCGTGGCCAAGGCTAGGATTTGTCACCGTGGCCAAAGTTAAGGCTTGGCGGCATGGCCAAGGTTAGGATTTGGCGCCTTGGCTAAAGTTAGGGCTTGGCGGCATGGCCAAGGCTAGGATTTGGCGCCGTGGCCAAAGTTAGGGCTTGGCGGCGTGGCCAAGGCTAGGATTTGGCGACGTGGCCAAAGTTAGGTCTTGGAAGTATGGCCAATGCTAGGATTTGGCGGCGTGGCCAAAGTTAGGGCTTAGCGGTATGCCCAAGGCTAGGATTTGGCGTCGTGGCCAAAGTTAGGGCTTGGTGGCGTGGCCAAGGCTCGGATTTGGCGTCGTGGCCAAAGTTAGGGCTTGGCGGCATGGCCAAGGCTAGGATTTGGCGTCGTGGCCAAAGTTAGGGCTTGGCGGCGTGGCCAAGGCTAGGATTTGGCGTCGTGGCCATAGTTAGGGCTTGGCGGCATGGCCAAGGCTAAAGTGGCTCGTGGCATGTTTGTGGACTACGACCAAAAATTAGGGTTTCGGCTAAAAATGCCTTTGTTTCGATCACGAAATCCTAATTGGAGTCCGTTATGGCATTGTCCACGAATAGAAAGTGTATTTGCACGTAGTGGCATCATTTGTGGCACATTGGCATGTTACTGCGGCAGAGTGGCATGTTGGCATGTTACTGCGGCGGAGTGGCATGTTTGCATGCCGATTAATATGTTGTTGCGGCAGGACGCGTTTGGCTTGCCAGTTAGTATGGTGGCGCGACAGGGTGCATTTGGCCTTTAATGTATGGTGGTGAATTCAGAGCGACTTGATTGGTCAAGAAAAGGGGTCGGCCAAACATAAGGCGCGGCCACACTTGTAGTGCTCGTGGCGTATTTTAAAGTGACCTGATTGGTCGGTAGGAAGGATAGGGGACGGCCAAGCATGGGCGTGGCTACACTTCTGGTGTGAGTGTGGCGGCTTTAGAGCGACCTGATTGGTCGATGGGAAATGGGGCCGACAAGTATGGGCCCAGCCACAACTCATGGGAATGTTGCAGGTTTAAAGCGACCTGATTGGTCGACAAAGGAGTTAAGGGCCGGTTAGGTAGCATGGGGCGTGGCCAAGTGGCGCCGGTTAGCCTATGGCATGGCCACGCTTCCCTCATTGTTGCTCCTACTCCGCGGCTCTGTTTATTCTTTGCTTTTGATTGAGTATTTTGTGCAAGGGCCTTAACCTTGGTACTTGGAGGTCTGTGCTACTCTGCTGCGACGGAACACAAATACGTTATGACATACCAATATTAAGGGTTCTGCCAGAGAACATAAGCACAAGAAAAGTACTCAACAGGCTCCGGCATTTGTGAGTAATGCAGTTAGGAGCTTATACACTCATTAGGCTCTATACTAGTGAACAGTTCATCCAGAAGCTTGAGTTTCGATATAATATGAAGAGAGACATAGGTACGCGTCAGATTTTGATATATTCTCCAAATTCCCTGCGGAATTTAGACATATAAATGTCTACTACATCTGATGCCGGGTCAGGTAGATAGACCTTTACAAATTTAGCCCCGAGCTAAAAACCACCATCAACATTAAGTCCCCTGCTTAGCTCGTAACAGTGGCATTGTTGCGGGGTAAGCATAAGATGGTGACAGACAAGGATAAAATCAAAGTGACAAGTCATGAAGAGATTGCCAGGAAAATTTGGCTAACCTTTGACAGGAGACATGAAGAATCCGTGGGCTTTGTGTAACTCTGGCCTGGCCATAAGGTGTTGGCGTTGGCACTGCCACTTTGGTCACGGAGCGCTAATGCTGGAGCTGCAGGTTCGGCTATGGAATGCTAATACTGGCGCTGTAAACTTAGCTACGGAATGGTGATGATTGGATTGACCACGGAATGGCGGAGATGGTGCTGACAGCTTTGGCCGCGGAAAGGTGGAGATGGCGTCGGCTAGGTCCATGGAGCAGTGAAGATATGGCGCTGGAACTTTGGCTACCAAACGGTGATGATGGCGCTACTTACTTGATCTACAGAGCGGGCGGAAATCGGGAACGGTGGAAACTAGCTTCGCCGGAATGGTGAACTTGGGAATGATGGCTCGGAATGGTGGAACAGAAAAAATATGGCTAACACCCCGTGTTTTTAGCATTGCTAAAGAATTTGCTTCGTGATGGCTGGCTTAAAAAAGGTGGATTGGCTTAAGGTCGCATTATGTTTGGCATTTGGCCAAGGGCCAATGTTGCATCATCATGATGCATTAGGCGATGAGGTGGGCTCGATCTTACAACCCGAAATCGCTCCCCTTTTCATACTTGTAAAATTCCATTAAGACATATATAGGGAGGGTAGTTGGTTGAAGGTGCATTTATGTACCAAGTAAGCTACCAAATTTTATAGTTGCGTAGCCTTTCAAAGAGGGTATTTGATGAAGGCGCATAATCATTATGCATCTTGGCGGAACTCGACTACCAAATGGGATGAACTACGGATCCCTTTAGGTGGCATTGTTGGAACTTGTGGAGTTGCATGCCGGTAAGTGGATGCTCATACTTCCTATGTTATAAAGAGTGATGTGGGAAATGGCAAGGGCTTGATGGTGCTGCTAAAAGAACTTTCGCTACCAAATGGTGATGGTGGCGCCCTTTTGGAACTGTGGAAGCTAAGTTAGCTACCAAATGGTGATGGTGGCGCTTCAATGGCGCATTTCAGCCATAGAATTTTCCGTGGTATCGGCAAGTTCGAAAAACTGGGACTTGTGCGGAGTGGACTCATGGAGAATTGGGAGAGTAGGCCAACTTCGCGCGGGAAAGAGTTTGTAGCCGATGAGTCGGTTACAATCGAGTTGAGCTTGTATAAATGCTTTGTGAGGTTTGCCGAGGCCTCTGGAGCCATGGAGAGGGACTTCATCCCCACGTTGGCTGTGCGTTAACCACATCCCACTGCAGTGGCGGCCGGTTCCGTCGGGGGCGGTGGCTTGCATCGGAGCCATTTCGGAGAGTATGGGATGCTTGGATACCTTGTCGAGATATCCTCTTGGAGTGGCACTTTTAGAGTTATGGAGAGTTGGCTGACAACTGACCACATCGGTATGGGACTTTGCTCATGAAATCCAACTCGAAGAGATTGTCCACAATAGGGTTTTGAATTTCGGGGACGAAATTCTTTGAAGTCACCCCGTGTTTTTACATGGATGCTAAAAGATCGTCATGGACTTGGTATCTGCGCCAAAAATAGTGCATTATGTTTGGCATTTGGCGAGGACCAATGTTGCATCATCATGATGCATTAGGCGGTTGGGTAGGTAGGCTCGATCTTACAGCGAAATCATTGTGCAATAAACGAAACTTCGGAAGAGGGTGATACGCAATCATTATGCGCAATCGTTGTGTGTAATCATTGTGCAACAGACGAACAATTGGTGCACAATCATTGTGCGGCGGGAGGCGGAGCAGTGGTGCACAATCATTGGAACTAGGCAGCCGCAAATGAGGTGCGGCATTAGGTCGGTCCAGCACGTTGGCCCCTCATGGAAACTAGCTTCCGTCTAGTAGGCCCTTTAAAGCTAATGGTGGAAATTCATCGGCCCCAAACAGCATCCGTCATTGTCCCGAGTATAAGCCTTGGACTTTAGCGTAGGCCGCACCATCAAGCCTTGCCATTTCCCACGCACATACCTCGCTTACCAACTCTTTATAACTTGATAGGAAGTATGAGCATCCACTTGCGGCATGCAACTAAGCCTCATCAAGTCCGGCCACAATCATCTCTTGCGTCGAGCTACCGAGCTTAGATGATATGAGGGGGTAACGTCTTCGGGCCGGAATGCTTGCTTGTGCCTCATGGAATGATGGAACTTACGAGTCGTAGTATGGGATGCGCATTCGGGATACCTTGTCGGATATCCTCTTGGCCCATGCGATTCTTGGTTTTGTTGTGGGCACTTTTGGATCCACTGGGCGGTGGTATGGGACATGTGCTCGGAAGGTCTAAATTGTTGTTCATGACCGTGGAATGGTGGAAATTATGTTTGGCATTTGGCTTGTTGCATCATCATGATGCATTAGGCCGATGGAAGGGTGAAAATATGGCGCCGTTGTACTTTGGCTACCAAACAATGATGAAGGCGCTGAACTGTCAATATGATACTACCAAATGGTGATGGTGGCGTTGGAACTTCATTTATAGTTGCGGCCAAAGAGGGTATTTGATGCGTTGGCATCGCTAAATGGTGATGGTAGCGCATTAGGAACTTTCGCTACCAAATGGTGATGGTGGCGCCGAAACTTGCCGGTCCAGCGTTGGCTACCAAATGGTGATGGTGGCGCTAACTTAGCCAAATGGCAAGAGTGCGCTTATACGGAGCCATGGAGAATTGGCTTGACCACATTGGCAGGCCTTATGGCCGGAGCCATGGAGAGTTGGCTGGACGTAACCACGGAGTTCTGGAGCCATGGAGAGTTGGCTTGTCCACTTTTGCTACCAAATGGTGATGGTGGCGCTGGAAGGTGCTAACTTAGGAGTTATGGAGAGTCTGGGAGCTTGACCACGGAGTTACGGAGCCATGGAGAGTTGGCTTGTCGGGTGTCTTGATGGTGTCATGGAGAGTTGGCAAAACCACGGAGTGCTGGTGCCATGGAGCGTTGTAGGTTGAGCGACTGGTGTTCCTCGTGCTGGCGCGCTGCTGGTTCCATCATGGAGCGGGGATATTGGCACAATACTTGTTCGGCTATGGAGCATGAGTGTGGTGCGCCTACTCATCTATTCCCGTTCATATAGCAATAAGGAATCCTTATTCTGTTCAAACTCTAGAAACTGCATTCGTATGAAAAGGGGTATTGACCCTCTTTTGTTTTTGTTGTTCGTCCGGCTCCGTGCTTTCATCTGCAGCATCTGGCTCCTCTTCGTTATTTGTTAGCGGTGGTAGAGCGAGCATTAATGGCAACAAAGCAATCTCCAGTATTTATAATCAACAGCAAGGCAAGCCAGGAGAACTCAAGGTAGGTGCTCTCGCATGTATCCACCCAACAACACCATCGATCTTCTCCAAAATGTGTAATAAGGTTCTGACTCCAGAAGAACGATTATCTTACCTCTCTAGTGAATTTCAAAATATTCACCAAACTCCATTGCGCTCTTGGGATGGATGGATGAAATAATGTCAGGGCTAATCTTGGAGATTGTGGTTGCGTTGTTGGTTCATCCTTGACTTTAGGTTATTTGGTACCTAGACTTTCTGATTGCGATGATGATATGTTGTGGATGCTTGTATGGTCGAAATCTTCCGGAGCCATTGGGGTGAAATAGATGAGTTGAGAGACGTTCCGTTGCCGATGTGTTGCTATCAAGTCTTTAAGGACTTCGTTCCAAACGACATCCTTTGAACCATCTTCTGAATCTTGGACTATTGCATGGAACGGGATGCGTTGAGCAGTCCTCAGTTATACTTCTGTTAGATCCGATGACTTGGCCGGATATGTGAATGTATCTCTGTGGCTTGCTTTTGGAGTCTTTGATGGTTGTAAGGATGGACTGCGATGAGCAGTCCCTAGTCGCATTTTCCTTTAGTTTCTGAAGTTATTTTCTCCGAGCAGGTTTGGGATCCGCCGCGGCCTCGTAAAGTGTTTCAGGCGCCTTCTAGACAGAGAGGTGATGATATTCTTATGCTACTCCCTTGAAGATTAGATGACCTTGTCGTTGTTATGACATTTTGGTTGACCGTGTCTTTTGAGCTTTGACAGTGAAGGGATTCTGTGTAGAGCCTCATTCCCCAAGTGTGGTTTATATGTTTCTATCTAGTATGGTGGTGGGTTGACCATGATAAAGATATCGCCGTCTTGCATCCGTACTGGTGACTTTGTAGTAATTGTTGCTATGGTGAAGCTCTGGCTGGTATCAACAAACGAGCGAGTAAACTGTCCACGACCACGAGCTTTTGGCGGTATGGATCAAAAGGTGGCCACGACTACAAACCCTGGCTGGCTGCGATCATGATCCTCGATAGGGGGAGTACGGCGGCTTCGGCATGATACTTGGCAGTAAGGAGTGGCTGCTACGGCACGATCCTTGAAAGGAAGGAGTGGCGGCTACGGCACAATCCTTGGCAAGGAGGAGTGGCGGCTACAGGGGAGAATATTGCGACTTTGGGAGCGAACATTGAAGCGGAGCGGCTTCTGGAGAAAAACGTTGAAGAGGCTCATTCTGAGTTGTGGCCATGTCCGTATGATTTTTGGCAAGAACTTTCTTGTCTCTCCATTAAATCGATAATGGTAATGGGAAGGTTGGTTTCTTCTGGCTCCTCCAGTCTCTCAACCTGATGAAGAAGTGGTGACAGCTCTAGTGGTGATTGAAGGCGGTCATGCTCGAAGAAATATTAGGAGTAGCGGCGGCTCTGGATCTGGTAATAAGAGGCGTCACGTCAGAGGGATGCTTCCGGTACCGCTGGTGTTGGTGGTAGAGGATGTAACGCCATGGGACGTGCTGACTGCACTTACGGATGGTACATTGGTGTTGGCTATTCCATTTTTTCTCTCGTCCGATATGGCCATATACTCTATTCGCTTAGGGTCTCTCCACGAAACTGAATTTTCAGGTTGCAAATCCGAGTTTATTGTGTGAAGCAATCCTGGCTGCCAGAAGTCCCCAGTCGTCCTTTATTGTCAGTGTAACATCTTTATGCCGATCCGCGAAAAGACGGAGGATCTCCAGTCCCCGGGCGCAATTCCACTGAATTTATCTTTTCTTGGATGATGCTTTTCAGAGCATTACATTCACTGGTAGGATGATTGACGAACCTGTGGTAATGGCAATACTTTGGATTTTCCATTTGTTCTTCAGTTGGTAGGCGCCTAATAGGAGGTAGTTTGATGGCATCGTCTTGAATCCATACTTCCAGGAGTTCGATTACTTTCTCGATCGGGAACGGAAAGTTTGGAGCAGCATATCCAGTTTCTTGTTGTTGCACATGAACCTTAGCCGCGACCTTCTGGGGTGAAACCATATGATGCGCTGGTGCCATACGTTTGGGTTGTTGTTCCGCTGCTGGAGTTTTTTCTTTCTTCCTTCATTAGCGATTGACTGGAGGTTGGATATTTTATTAGAAAGACGCCTGCTTTCCTGAACATCTTTACGAGCTTTTTCATTCTGGAACAGTTCAGATCGACTGAGTAAAGCAGCAACGGATCTCTTAGCATCTTCTGATGCAATATGGGAATTGATATTTTCCAGGAAGGATTCACATAATGAAATCACCTTTTCATTACGAATATTCTGATGAGAACGTGATAAATCCCGCGAGTCTTCTTTCTGATCTTGAGGAAATATCTTTTGATCTTCATGAGCAGACAAGTTAGCTTGGTGGATACCTTTCCATTCAGCGTGACCATAGGCTTCATCCTCCTCACTAGGAGTAGGAATATGAATCTTGGAAAAAGGACTACCACTATCAGCATTGGTCCAAAATTAATGGTTGATAACGCTTCCCACAAAATTAATACGCGTTGGTTCCTTTGACAGTTGATCTGTGAGCGCTTTCAAAAGCGTAAATACTCCGTCCTGCATCTTGACAATAGTAGCTTGATTCTTGACAATATCATTCAGGATTTTCGTCAAATCATGAATAGTTGTTAAATATCGAGACTCCATAGCCTCGAAAATGGTTTTGAATGAAAGAACGGATTCAGGGATAACATGTGGAGTATTTTCGGTGCTAGGAGAAGTAAGATTGGGATTGAGGGTCTCAGAAGCATTCCTAAGATCAACCATCTTGGGAAATTTGGGAAATTGAAAATGGGATTGAATTTGGCCTAAGACCAATTGGGATGAAAATGAAATTGGGAATTGAATTTGCAACCGAGAGATTTAATCTCCTACTTTGGTCGCCAATTGTTTGTGGGTGAAAACTGTTTCTGCCGGTTTTGGTAAATTCAGGTGTGTGGATGAGAAAAAAATATAAACCCTAAACAATGCACTGCACGGGAGTACTTTTAATTCGAGATATCAATCTGTACAATCCTGGCCTAAACCAAGAAATAGCCGTTCCAGGCTTGCTTCGGTCACAAAGTGAAGGAGAAGGGTTGGTCTTAGGGAGAGAAGCAAAGAAAGTGTTGAGACCAGAATAGTTGATTCTGAAGGTGTGGTTGTTTTATGACTTGTATCAGAAAATGGAACTGGAATGAAAGATATCAGTTCTTTGGTGATTTCTGGATACTATGGTGTTGCCGACCAAAACTTGTTGTTTGATGGAAATAGGTAAAGCCTATTTATACAAGTCATATTGAAACGTACCCTGGTCTCGTAGGAAGTGGAAACGATTGAGTGGTGGAAGAATGGAGTAACGTATAACCGCCAGAAACCCAAGCTTCCATGATGAAGGAAGTGGACCCGTTTACACCCGTTACTTCTTGCCGCCATTAATTGTCCTACTTGATGACACTTTCCTATAACGGGCGTATTGCACGCCGCACGCTGTAAATCGCCAGACCAATACCCTGATTAGTATCCCCCAGTTTGTGACATATTTGATGTCTCTAGTGTTTTCGTGGAAAACATGTAGCATTATGCTACGTGTGGCAAGTTAAAATCAAGAGGCTTGCCGTAGGAAAATAACATGTGATGCCATTAGGCTCGTCTTAGCCGGTCGCCTAAAACTTGCCACAAGTATGTTAGTTCAGTGGTGAACTTCGATGGCTGAGATCGCATCTCATGAGGAAGGGTAACCGTTGATTATTGCTACCTTGTGTTGGCGCCTAATAATGGCGCAGTGGCGTTTTGGTGTACGCCAGTGGCAATGCGGCATGGCTGGCATGGCTCGTGCATGCCAGTGGGACGGTGGTGTAATTGGCGCCTGGCGTAGCCATGGCCACTAGATTTAGGCAGTTGGTCGCCCGCAGCTTGCCACAAGTCTGTCAGTTCAGTGGCGAACTTGGATGGATGAGATTGCATCTCATGAGGAAGGGTAGCCGTTGATTATGGCTACCTTCTGTTGGCGCCTGATAATGGAGTAGTGGCGTTTTGGTGTACGCCAGTGTCAATGCGGCATGGCTGGCATGGCTCGTGCATGCCAGTGGCACGGTGGTGTAAGTGGCGCCTGGCGTAGCCATGGCCACTAGATTTAAGCGGCTGGTCGCCTAAAACTTTCCACAAGTCTGTCAGCTCGGTGGCGAACTTGGATGGCTGAGATTGCAATTCATGAGAGAGGGTGGCCGTTGATTATGGCCACATTCTGTTGGCACCTGTTAATGGCATAACGGCATAGCCGCATCGTAGTGGCATGCGCCTACGACATGGTGGCATAGCCGCGTATGTGACGTTGTGGCATGGCCACGCCTGTGGCTTGGAAACGTGGCCAAGGCTAAGATTTGGCACCGTGGCCAAATTTAGGGCTTGGATGCATGTCCAAGGCTAGGATTTGGCACCGTGGCCAAAGTTAGGGCTTGGCGGCATGTCCAAGGCTAGGATTTGGCGTCGTGGCCAAAGTTAGGGCTTGGCGGCGTGGCCAAGGCTAGGATTTGGCGTCGTGGCCAAAGTTAGGGCTTGGCGGCATGGCCAAGGCTAAAGTGGCTCGTGGCATGTTTGTGGACTATGACCAAAAATTAGGGTTTCGGCTAAAAATGTCTTTGTTTCGATCACGAAATCCTAATTGGAGTCTGTTATGGCATTTGCCACGAATAGAAAGTGGATTAGCACGTAGTGGCAGAGTGGCATGTTGGCATGCCGATTAATATGTTGTTGCGGCAGGGCGCGTTTGGCTTGCCTGTTAGTATGGTGGCGCGGCAGGGTGCGTTTGGCCTTTAATGTATGGTGGCGAGTTTAGAGCGACTTGATTGGTCAAGAAAAGGGGCCGGCCAAACATAAGGCGTGGCCACACCTCTAGTGCTCGTGGCGTATTTTAAAGTGACCTGATTGGTCGGTAGGAAGGAGAGGGGCTGGCCAAGCATGGGCGTGGCTACACTTCTGGTGTGAGTGTGACGGCTTTAGAGCGACCTGATTGGTCGATGGGAAATGGGGCCGACAAGTATGGGCCCATCCACAACTCATGGGAATGTTGCAGGTTTAAAGCGACCTGATTGGTCGACAAAGGAGTTAAGGGTCGGTTAGGTAGCATGGGGCGTGTCCAAGTGGCGCCGGTTAGCCTATGGCATGGCCACGCTTCCCTCATTGTTGCTCCTACTCCGCGGCTCTGTTTATTCTTTGCTTTTGACTGAGTATTTTGTGCAAGGGCCTTAACCTTGGTACTTGGAGGTCCGTGCTACTCTGCTGCGACTGAACACAAATCCTTCATGCCATACCAATATTTAGGGTTCTTCCAGGGAACATTATCACAAGAAAAGTAATCATCAGGCTCCGGAATTTGTGAGTAATGCAGTTAGGAGCTTATACACTCATTAGGCTTTATACTAGTGAACAGTTCATCCAGGAGCTTGAGTTTTGATATAATATGAAGAGAGACATAGGTACTTGTCAGATTTTGATATATTCTCCAAATTCCTTGCGGAATATAGACATATCAATGTCTACTACATCTTATGTCGGGTCAGGTAGATAGACCTTTACAAATTTAGCCATAAACTAAAAACCACCATCAACACTCTTATAACACATAGTGAAACACAACCCCCTTGGATGTAAGCCTTAGTGTTGAACCACATAAATCATCGTCTCATTTATATTCTGCGCTTATGATTTTCGTATTTTAACGTTATGCATCATTTGAATCATCATAGGAGTCCCTATGATGCGAAACGAGGACGAGCCTGAAGGCTCAGAGTTTCTTTTTCCATTACTTTGTGTTATTCTACGTATATTTCTATTATTTTGTCAGTTTTACTAACACTGCGAACTTTGTTCGTGGACACGCTGATACCTTCGTTATTTCTGTGTTCACAATCTGGCGCTAGATACAGGGACTCTTATGTCCCGGTAAAAGATTTATCTTACTCTGTGAACTTTTTTAGCCACCCAATACCGTTCTTTAATACGGATTTTGGGTGACATACCTTTGAAACCACTTTATTTAAGTTTTCATTATCATTAGAAAATATCCATACCGTGTTTTCACTAACAAAAATACATCAAATCTATGTTTTCGTGCATAAAAACCATTGGATTTACCTATTTTCACGAAGTATTGTTAGACCCATGAGTGGATCTATGCTTATGACTTTTGGATCTACGTTTCGCTTGAAAAAGTTTTGGGATCTATTCCCAGATCCGTGTTTTCCTTGAAAATCTTTGGATTTACGCTGAGGTTTATGCCCTTTCTTTGGATTGACTTTACTAACAAAACCCTTGTGGATATCGTTTCTTCGACAACGTTTTATTTTTGCAGAAAAATCGAGGAGAATCGAAGATGGACAAAACAAAGGAAACAGGAAAAACCAAGGCAACGTCAAAAGAGACACCGAGGACTACACCAGTTATGACACGCAGCAAACAAAAGGGCGAAAAGCTTAAAGTCGCCAAAAAGAAGCAGGATGGAGCGGAAAGTACGACGCCATTGAATGCTTGTGCAATAGCAGCAACAAATCTGAAAGCCGCAGCAGCCACAACAGGCTCCTTAAAGGCAGCAGCGATAACCCGAGGCAATGAAAAGCGAGAGGGGATGGCTGAACCAATGGTGCAACAACCCCTTTATGGAATGCCGCTCACCAACGAGCAGAATCAACCGCTATTAACCAATCAACCTCTTTTGATAGTGAACCAACCGGCACAACAACCTATGGAGTTTCAAGTCCCGCCCGTCGATCCACCGATCCCCTTCATACAGACTGTTGATGAAGATCACATTGTATCCGCCGGTGAACAGGCACAGGGAGGGACCCCGAACCAAAGATCAAATCGCTCCATACAAATGATAGCAGAGCTCGAAGAGTTGAAAAGAAGCCAGAAGGTGTATGCAGACGTTGTAGCATTACTCGCACAAGAAAACCAGGAGCTCAAATATAGGATCACCTACAAGTGCAAATAGGGAATCTGCACGATGAAGCTAATTCCAAGGCACCACCACCTAATCAGGACCGAAGGATGGTAGTGGCTAACGTTAACGATCCCGAGCCATTAAACCGAAGAGCAGCCAGGGGAAACAGACTATCCGATCCAGATTATGTTCCCGAAGATTCAGATAATTTCGATAGCGAGAATCGAAGATCAGGACGATGCATAGTCAGAGAGGACCATCAGCTTGCAATGGAGAACCTTCGTGATGAAATGATGGCTGAAATCAAGCAACTGAAAGCGAGGCATGAGGGAGGAAGACTAGAGGAAGTGATGAGAGAAGCCACCACCACGCCGCTGACTCCACATTTGGCCAAAGCTCTTATTCCACAGAAGTGCCCCATCCCAGCATTCGAATGTTACGATGGATCCAGCGACCCCGCGGCCCACCTTCGGTATTAAAATCGTATTTTGGCCCGATGGGATCAAGATGACGCGGTCCTTTGCAGATACTTTCCTTCAAGCTTGAAAGGATCGGCACTATCTTGGTTCGATAACCTACCACCAAATTCCATCGACTCCTACATACAGCTCACTGAGAAATTCTTAGGAACTTACATGTACAACAAGGTCGTCAACGCAGAAATGGACAAGCTCTTCTCGCTAGCGGTCGCTTACAATTAAACAATCAGGGAGTATACTGATAGGTGGCACAAAATCTGTCAAGCAATAGGTAATGTAGATCTGGTGGTCAGTATCAATTGCTACAATTGGGGATTGGATAGGATGATCCCATTGTTTGTTGAGATTCATGGAAGTCTCCCCATGACCGAAGGAGACCTTCGAGTCATCATCGAAAAGCACGCCAGACTGGAGGAGATACAACGTGATAACCCCCAGGCCCAAGTACAAAAATCGTATCGAGCCAATTCAGTAGAGAAAGCCAGCGGGTCAAAGCGGAGCAATTCGACCGAACATTTCAACGAAGATAAAGGAGGACGAAGAGATGATCATCGACGCAACGATAAGAAGTTCGAAGACCAAGTTTATATGAAGCTTAACACTAGCTACGCTCGTATCCTAAGAGAGATCAAAGATCGAACTAATCTCGAGTGTCCATGGTCCAAAGGGAAGCAACCACCAAGAACAGAGAAATCCAGGGATTACTACGAGTACTACTGCTTCAATGGACATCAGACAGAGAAATGCAAGAACCTCAAGATAATGATCCAGAAGTTGATTGATGCCGACCTTAAGCTATATCCAGAATGCAGAGACCTATGAAAGGGCCAAACGAAGCAAGCAACAGCTGTCCGAGGGCAATCGAACGCTTAATGCGATTTCGTGTTCTGAACCCAGCGGTCCCTCACTGACTGCCCAGATAGGGAAGAGATTGAGAAAACAATTTGAGGACTACTGCGAGTTGTAGAAAATCGACGGAGTCGAAGTTGACGAACATGAGCAATGGATGAATGCTCCAATGACATTCGATGCTGAAGATGTTGAAGAAGATATGGAGAATCACAACGATCCCTTAGTTCTCACGCTACCAAGTAGCAGGTGAAACGTGAAGAAGATTTTGATTGACGGAGGTAGCTCAGTCAATGTTTTATTTTATGATACGTTCAACCGAATGGAATTGAATGATGAGCAATTGATGTCTTCTTACTACACCATCTATGGATTCAACGGCGCTCCAACGAAGCCTCTAGGAGACATTGTGTTAGAAGTCAAGGCAAGGCCGATGAAAGTTAGTACCCGATTCAGTGTAGTGGACGCTCCCTTTCATTATAAAGCCATCATCGGCCGAAGATGGGTACACAAACTAAAAGGAGTGGCGGCAACATATCACCAATACCTTAGATTCCCAACACCCGAAGGGGTAATGGAAATTAAGGGTGATCAGGTCACCGTGCGGGAATGTCAAGCTTTACAAAACCAGCTTAACAATGAACAAGAAGTGCAACGTAAAACTCGGAGAAGCTGAAACAAAGCATCCTCTAAAGACAAAGCAATCAACCTATATCTTGAATAAATATCAGGAAAAAGCTTGACGAAGGATAGCACCGTCCTAACAACCTGAGCGGGCATCTCAAGGGCAAAAGGGACCTTTTTGTACCATGAGTAAAAATACCACATATTGGGCCAGAATATTGTTTTGGGCCACTACTCAGCTGCCACTAGCCTACCCACTGAAGTAGCTACCAGCAAGTCCAGGGCAATGGTCAAAGTCAACCGTCAGTCAACTATCGGGTCAAGTTGCGATCGCGCTTCTAACCTGGGCCTGGTTAAGTACTATACCGCACTGCTAGCCAGTCTCTACCCATGCTGTCAGTTGTGCTGCCAGACATCATCCATCCATACTGCCAGCCCGTTACGCCAGTCAAGTGGTAGGCCCGGAAAGTGTATGAATTATATGGCCTACGGGTTATACCGCAAGTGCACGGCGTCTATCGGAGACGCGACAAGTACGGGTCGAACCACAGAGACAAGGGTGTGCTCTGATATTGATCTAAGGCTGCTTTCTACGAGTTTCAAGTGATAAATAAGTGACAACAGATGGTTTTGCAGATATTTTTGTGCCGATACTACTGCTTTGTAGTGAAATAAACCTAAACTAAGGTAAAAGGTAGTGACAAGGGGTTGCTAAGGTATTCAAATTCACCTCTAACTCCTCTTGTGTGCTCACCGAGTTGAGGCTTTCTTGCCCCGTGACCGATATGGTGGTGTCAAACCCACCACCTATCTAAGGGGTTTCTCCATGTTACACTTCAATACACAAATTAAGGTGTTAACCCGCAGCATTAGTTATCTAATTAAGTATAACTAATCAAAGGAATTAGCCTATAACTCTAAGGATTGAGTCATAAAGATACTAAACATAAGTATAACCTAACTACAATGCATCCATGGCGTTGGCATGCATTGTGAGAGAAGAATGTTAGATGCTAGGATTGAAATTATTTTAAAGTTTAAGCATACAAGAATGGTTCAAAAACAGTTAACATCACAACATGGATTTAGGGTTTCATTGAAACCCTAGCACCAAACTAGAACATAAATTAACACAAAATATAACTATTGATCGCACCGGCTAATCCAAAGTGTGGTTTCTACACGCACCCATGTCTTCAATTTATACATGCAACAAATAAGCTACCAAACCCTAATTCTTTAATTCAAATATTGAAATTAATTGAAAGATAAATCGAACCCATACTCTCGATTTGTGTTCCCTTCTTGTCACATCGGCTTTAGCAACTCCCCCCGATTGATAGATGAGCAACCCTATCTCTAGTCATCTTTAACCTAGCCTCTAGAGTGGAGAAGCTATGAAATAGGTGACTCGAGAAAGGGTGATGGAGTAGGTGGCTATGGAGTTGTTGTTTGATGTCGAAGGTGATGATGGAGGCGTAAGGGTTGTCAGTTGCAAGGGGTGGTCAAGTGGCGGGGAAGGTTGGTGGCGGAAGAGGAGCAGAGCTCGCCTCCCGTGCCTGGGTGAGGGGAGAGATGAAGAAAGAGAAGATGGAGAGATTAGGGTTTGCTCGAGTGGGGGTATAGGGTAGGTAGTTTTGTCAGGAGGCGGGTGCAGCTATCGGATGATGAGACAGCCCAAACCGCTGATGAGGCGGCTACAATCCGAACGGCCGAGGGAGGTGAGCGGTTTGGCGTGATCTGGTGTAGTACGGAGCAGCGATCTTCGATGCACGCGGAAGCAGCGACTCTGGATGAGGGAGAAAGAAATCTCAACGTCTCGAAGAGACGGCTCGGATCCTGGGTCACGGCTCTGCCCAGCTCAAGCCCATGTCTTGTAGATGAGTTGCTACTTGTCGAGTTGCAACCGCTGCGCGCGCGGCTTCGGCTTCGCTCCTTTGGGCACTTGACTCCACCCTTCGCTCTTTGGCTCCTCGATTCTCCGAGCTTTATTTATTACCTAAAAACATAAAATTAATTAATACAAATATTTATTCTTGAAAACAAGGAAAACACGTAACTGGGATAATATCTAATTCTAAGCGCAAAAGATGAGTAAAATGCCAATAAAAAGGTGTATAAATATGCACTATTTGGCACTCATCAAATACCCCAAACCTGAATTTTACTTGTCCTCAAGTGAAACAGAAATTAGGAAATCCTAACTATACCCTCGTCAGCAGTCTCGAATGCATTTAGCGATGCACTAAGCCTTTAAACCCCTAGGTGTCCCTAGTGGACGAGTTGTAGTCTCGTGAGGGTTTACAAGAGGTGTACCCACAAAACCTTCTCCAACTTCAGAGTGTAAAAGAGTCTCAAGCATCCTAGAAGCTATGAGGACATGAGTTTCGCATGCTAGTAATGTGGTTAGAACTATCGAAGAACGCATTCTCATCCTTAAGTGCCGAGCGAGAAGTAACCATACCATATGAAAGAATTCGACTCGATTGTGATCATAAGCCTCGACTTCTACCTCACCATTAGGTTTTATGATAATTGCACTCAAAAAGATCGCTTTTTTAGTCTCTCATGTGTGCAGGCAGGAATAAAGAGAGAAATCCTGCACACGTTGTAGGTAAGAAGGATAACCTTCCGAAGTAAAATCTGAGACTCCACAAAAGTGTGGACAAAAAGAATCTTTTTCTCGATGATCTCTAAGGAAGGAAATCAACCATTAGCAAGGGGTGGGAGTACTCACTCACTTCTCACCCGATCGCAACTAACATCAATCTCTCATAGGAAACCATAAAAACGCCTTCAATCTTCTGCCTTCGCCTTCAATTGTTGATGACGAACTTCTAAACTTCACAAAACTTGACAATTTTTAACTTTTCTACTCAAATTGTTTGGATTTTTCTTTTTCAATTCTCTTTACCATGGTGGTAGCAAAAATAAACTACAATATTTCTTTTTTTTTTTTTTTTTGATTTTTTTTTTTTTTTTTTTTTTTACAAAAGTGAAAATAAAAATACAAATAATGAAACAACTAACTCCATGGACAAAGGACTTTATCACTCAATTTTTCCACAACTTTTATTGTCTTGATTTTATAAATTTTATTAATTCTCATCCTATTTTCTTTTCTTTGTTGCACATAAACCTTGGACTATATCAATTTTTCTTTCCATATTCTCGATTCTACTCCGCTTGCCGACGATGATGTGTTTCTATGGGTCTTGCCGATTGAGAGAGAGAGAGATGCTAACTGCAAATCGGTATTTAGAAGGAGTTTTCATCTTTAGACGTCACCTCATGATTGACAAAAACTAGCACTCAAGAGATCAAAAGTAGTGCCGAAATTGGTGCGAAGTTGGGTAGCTCACCATTCCTACCCGAATTTACGTATGGTGACACACACTCTAACAGCCTTTTCTAGAAAGTTGCAAAAATTGAAGGTTGGTGCCTCACTTGATGTAAATTGGGTAGTCTCCACTATGGGTGATCACAATTCTACTACCGAATATCTAAACAAGACCTAATTCGCCCTCCTATGGTGGTTAAATCCAACTTTTAACGCTCTAATCAACTAAGAAACCCGATTGCGTTCCCTGCATTTCCAATTTCGTTATTTTGGCCAGATTCTCTATGTAAACATAGCTAATAGCATGCTAGTGACTCTAAAATCTCTAAAAGTTGGAGGTTTTTTACAAAAAGAGTTTTGAATTGAATTTTTGATTTTTTTTTATTTATTTATTATTTTTTTTTTTTTTTGAAAATAAAAGGTAAAATAAAAGACTAAAAACTATAAATGCAAATGCACCCCCAAACCTAAATCAAACATTGTCCTCAATGTGTCACAGATAGGAAAAATTTGAACAAATAACGTACCACGAGAACTATGCCGATAAGATAAAAGGGAAGAGATTACCTGGATGTCTGCAGGAGCAAGGTTGAGCTTCATTCGCCAAGGCTAGAATCCAATATTCTCAACGGAGATCATATCGGATTAGCATAATATATGTGCAAGAAGACTCAACCGAATCAAGAAAAGAAAAATTTAACAAGTCCTACCGGATATATACAATGAAAATGCACCATAAACCAACAAATCTAAAGAGTTGAGGATCAACCCAAAAGACGATATGTACAACCATCAACAATCTTACACAAATATAACATGAGAGTGCAAGTAAGACTGTAGATGTGAAGGAGTTTCCAAACCTAAACTTGTGAACAGTGTGTTTGTGAGAACAAAATCTTGCAATTTTAAAGGTACATCATGCAAAAGGTCTAACTCAAAATGAGTTTTGCTAATTACAGGCAGACATACACATTCCAACCGTGGCTCCTTAAGAGTGTTATACTTTGATGCAAAATAGTCCAAGAGGACTTGGGAAGCACAAAGCTCTAGGCCTAAGTTAGGCATTTTCAAAAGTTGGTTTTGCAATTTTGTGACAAACTACACCTAGGTTGGGTGAAGGAGTTTCAATTTGTGACTCAGAGAGAGGTTAGGTACATCCAGGTTGTTTTCATTTTTAAAATCATTTGTACCATCACACACTTTCCTAAAGTCAAAAGAGGGTAAATCATGTTCATTTTCACAGATAATTGCACAGTTCCACATCAATATCACATGCATGAATATCAAGAAGCATCATTCATAGGGTTCACAGGAGAGACACTTAATGTCTCAACCTAAAGATTCTATTACATTTTCAAAATACACATGCTCTTCATATTCATCATCATCATCATCATAGCAAAAATCCATCTCTCCATTCAAAATTGTAGTATTTTTAGTGTACTCATCTACCTCTAGATTAGGTTCATATTCAATGTTAGTTGCATGAGTAAGACTAGAAACACTATTTTCAATCCTATCATTTTGTAACTCAATCAGGTTAAGAATCATTTTGAGTTTTTCTATTGAAGGAGAGTCTTCACTAGTGGGTATGCATTCCTCATATGGGTATTCATTGTATAGTTGAGCATGAGGTTCACTAGAGAAGGGAAATTCAGACATGTTGCTATATGGATGGTCATGCATTGCATTCATTTCAAGCCTAACATTTAGCTCCATGAGTGTATCCATTGTTGATTGCAAACTAGGAGTTGGGGGAGTATAAAATTGTTCATCTCCCACCGTGGTGAATGATGCATGTGTGCAGGTTGATTATGGTCCAAATAGTCACTTCTAGACACTTCTGCTCATCGGATTATCATGGTTTTCCCTAGACTGCCTAAAAGCATGCAGAATATAACAAGATTTCAGCAGGTGGTCTAAGCCACCACATAAGGTGCAAGCATGTATTTCATATTGCCTAGGGGAATTAGATTTGACAGATCGTTTCATGTGATTGCCTTTTCTAAGGCAGATGGTCGAGCTTCTAATTGATCTAAATGTGATGACTGGGTATGAGAAAAGTGTTCGTTTTCAACCTGTGATGGATGATACATGTGCTCATAGTGATTAGGGTATGTGAGGTCAGGGCCCTGAGAAGGCGCATAAAATTCCCTAAAATCACTATGGTATGTGGGGGGTTCATCCTGTGAAGCGTGCCCGTAAGCACGCTCTCTAAGGGATTTGTTTCCATCCCTGCATGCACTGCAAAATCCTGACATGGTCTAGCTCCCAAATTGAACTCAAAGCCCAGTGAAGTGGACTAAGTTTGGTTTTGGTGGGAAAATTTGGTTTAAAATGGGCTGATTTGGTTTATTGGGTTTTTTGGTTTGGTTTATGTGGGAAGCCCAAGTTGTTGTGGGCTCAATTTGGTTTATATAGGGAAAGTTTGGTTTATGTTGGGAAACCCAGGTTGCTGTGGGCTCAAGTGAGATTTGGTTTGTTTGGGATTTGTTGTTTGAAGCCCAGGATTTGTGAAAATTGCACAGCCCAGTTGTGTTGAGTTGGGCTCCTGAGCTTTGTTTAGGGGCCCAAAGAAGGTGGCTTATGTGGTTGTGCAAAGCCTAGTGGACAAAGGCTCACCCTTATGCGCATGCCCGATTATAATGTTAGCCCAGTTCACCATTTGGTTGGTTGTGGGTTAGCCCAGTTGAAAGTGTAGGTTGTGATCAGCCCAGGTTGTGGTAACAGCACAGCCCAGTGGAATGTGGGCTCAATTTAGCCTAAGCAGCCCAGATGTGAGTTGAGTGGGCTAGAAGTCAATGGTTTGTTTCAGCCCCACTTATCCGGCATATGGTTCTCGCTGCGCAGAGTTTGGCAACTCAGGCACTGGCTGTGTGCACAGCCTGGCTAGGCTCAGATTGGCAGCTCACAGCACAGCACAAGATGTGTAAGGCAGGTTACACACAGCCCAAATTAGGTGCACCACAGCTTTTGCAAAGCACAACACAGGGAAGGCAGACTCACAGCTAACAAATGACAAAGACAGGTGGCAGGCAGGTTGTGTAGCTCAAATTGATAGTAAGTTTACAAGGCCTCACACAAAGCTCGGGCAAATGACAACTAGGTTTTAAAGCACCTGCCTTGGATATTCAGAACTCACACTTGCAGCCTTCAGGGGGCTAGCAAGGTGGCAAAGGGCTCACAAGGCTCACAGGGTTCACACAGATGCACAGCTGAAATACAGGGGCTAGCCTGGCTACCTCAAACAAACAATTAGTTCAACAGGGTTTGCAGCTGAGGCTCAACAAGTCTAGCAGGGTGCAGATTTCTCCCACAAGGTCTCAAGCATGCAAACTTGGAAACCTCAGTTGTGGTTCAAACTCACAGCTTCAGGGGGCTGAGGTTGAGCACAACATGGTTTCACACAAGGCTCAGGGCTAAACAGCACAGCACATAGCATACAATACAGGGCAATACAGGGTACATTCACAGTTTGGTAGTTTAAGCACATCACAATTCTAAGTGCAAATCACAGATGAACAGGGCAGCTCAAATGCAGATTTTCAGCTTCCCAGATGCAACAGGTTTGACAGGGTGAGTATGCACAATCTTAACAAACTTATGTGAGCACAATCTTAATAACACAATCTTAACAGATGCACAATCTTGACTCGGTTGAGTATGCACAATCTTAACAGTAACACACAAGTACAAACTCACTCAAGGAGGTGTGATATGCCTGTGGGCAATACAACTCTTAATGGCTCATGCTCAAGTTTATGCTCGATCACATTAGTACATGGCATTTCATGCAAGACAGAGCATCAAAATTTGACAATACAATACCGTTGGTTATGCTCAAGTTTAAAAACACAGAGCTCAAAGAAGACCTTGGTTCTTGTCGCTCCTTGCGTCCTCCTCTTCCTAGTCTTGCTTAGCAGATGTTGCGTACTGCGTGACTCAACACAACATTTTCAGCCTCAAGAATATACAAGTTGTGGAGCACAGAATATGCAACTCGGGAGTTACTTGACCGAAAGGGATCAAAAGTGACAAGTGATATTAAGCTACACTCTGGCGACGCTTATAGCTCAGTCAAACAGCCAAGATGCAGATGAGATTAATCAAATGCAAGAACAAGTGAATTATACTAAGCTACAAATGTAACTAAGTGACACTACTACTCATGATGACAACAAGTACACTACAAATTACACTAAGCTATCCAAGAAAAGGAAGATTACAGATGTATGATGCAAATACAGATGGAATGACAGGTTATACTAGAATTTTTTTTTTTTTTTTTTTTTATTACAAATGCAGATTACGAAAATTAACTAAGTTATACTAATCACAGACTGAAATGGATATGTACAGTGGTGCAACCGTGAAGGCAAAGAATTGATCACAGTGGCACACGCTAAGTCCCAAGAACTGCGCCAAAAAAACTTGGTAGGCCCGGAAAGTGTATGAATTATATGGCCTACGGGTTATACCGCAAGTGCACGGCGTCTATCGGAGACGCGACAAGTACGGGTCGAACCACAGAGACAAGGGTGTGCTCTGATATTGATCTAAGGCTGCTCTACAGAGTTTCAAGTGATAACAAGTGACAACAGATGGTTTTGCAGATATTTTTGTGTCGATACGGCTGTTTTGTAGTGAAATAAACCTAAACTAAGGTAAAAGGTAGTGACAAGGGGTTGCTAAGGTATTCAAATTCACCTCTAACTCCTCTTGTGTGCTCACTGAGTTGAGGCTTTCTTGCCCTGTGACTGATAAGGGCAGGTGTCAAACCCACCACCTATCTAAGGGGTTTCTCCATGTTACACTTCAATACACAGCTAAGGTGCTAACCCAGAGCATTAGTTATCTAATTAAGTATAACTAATCAAAGGAATTAGCCTATAACTCTAAGGATTGAGTCAGCAGATACTAAACATAAGTATATCCTAACTACAATGCATCCATGGCGTTGGCATGCATTGTGAGAGAGAAGAATGTTAGATGCTAGATTGAAATTATTTTAAAGTTTAAGCATACAAGAATGGTTCAAAAATAGTTAACATCACAACATGGATTTAGGGTTTCATTGAAACCCTAGCACCAAACTAGAACATAAATTAACACAAAATATAACTATTGATCGCACCGCTAATCCAGCGTGGTTTCTACTACATGCACCCATGTCTTCAATTTATACATGCAACAAATAAGCTACCAAACCCTAATTCTTTAATTCAAATATTGAAATTAAATCGAACCCATACTCTCGATTTGTGTTCCCTTCTTGTCACATCGGCTTTAGCAACTCCCTCGATTGATAGATGAGCAACCCTATCTCTAGTCATCTTTAACCTAGCCTCTAGAGTGAGAAGCTATGAAATAGGTGACTGAGAAAGGGTGATGGAGTAGGTGGCTATGGAGTTGTTGTTTGATGTCGTGAAGGTGATGATGGAGGCGGTAAGGGTTGTTGTTGCAAAGCTGGTGGTCAAGGTGGGGGAAGGTTGGTGGCGGAAGAGGAGCAGCTCTCGCTCCGTGTCGGGTGAGGGGAGAGATGAAGAAAGAGAAGATGGAGAGATTAGGGTTTGCCTGAGTGGGGGTATAGGGTAGGTAGTTTTGCTGTGAGGCGGGCAATGTCGGATGATGAGACAGCCCAGCCGACCGTTGGATGAGGCGGCTACAATCCGAACGGCCGAGGGAGGTGAGCGGTTTTGGCGTGATCTCGTGTAGTACGGAGCAGCGATCTTCGATGCACGCGCAGCAGCGACCGTTGGATGAGGGAGAAAGAAATCTCAACGTCTCGGAAGAGACGGGCTCGGATCCGGTCACGGGTCGGGTCTAGCTCAAGCCCATGTCTTGTAGATGAGTTGCTACTTGTTGAGTTGCAACCAGCTGCGCGCGCGGCTTCGGCCGCTCTCCTTGGGCACTTGACTCCAATTCTTCGCTCTTTTGGCTCCTCAGATTCTCCGAGCTTTATTTATTACCTAAAAACATAAAATTAATTAATACAAATATTTATTCTTGAAAACAAGGAAAACACAGAATCTGGGATAATATCTAATTCTAAGCGCAAAAGATGAGTAAAATGCCAATAAAAAGGTGTATAAATATGCACTATTTGGCACTCATCATCAAGCAAGTCTGCCAACAGGGAAAATCAATACAAGGAGACATGCAGGGCAGATTAATGCCAGGAGGCATGCAGGGCAAGTCAATAAGCATGCAAAATTAATGCAAGAGGGAAGTTTCATGCAGAATTAATACAGGAGGGCAGTTTCATGCAAAATTGATGTATGGCAGTTTATGGCCAGGAGGCATGCAGGGAAACTTAATACAGTTTATGACCAGGAGGCAATTAGGGGAAGACCCTAATTCGCATTTGTATAAATAGAGGGAATTACAATCCCAATAGGGAGGGGAAGGGAGGCTAGCGAATAGAGAGAAAAATCCATTGTAATTCTGATATAAATAAAACATCACTCCCCAAGGGGATTCGTCCGTGGATGTAGGCAAAACTTGTCGAACCACGTAAAATTCGTGTCTCTCATCTTTATGCTTGTTTCATGTTTTTAACCCTGTTTTCCTCATCATCACCAAAATCATCGTGTTTGGTGCCTAGAAATATTTATGGGTACAAACATTGGCGCCGACTAAGGGGATTTACGAGAAAAAGAATCGTGTTTTCCCGTTGAGAAAAGTAGTGCAGAAAGCTTCAAAATCGTGTTCGAGAGAAAAGCAGTTTGGACGCCTTCAACAATTATCACAGCGATCAGCTTGATCATAATCGGCTGCAATCCATTTTTGATCACAATCATCGTTAGCCGGTGATGATCGTAATGGTGTACCCAGATAATCGTTAGCTTCGCAGCCTAGTTGAATGCAACTGTTGCAGTCCAGCTTTGCAGTTCGAGGTTTGCTAAAACTATTACCTTCGAAAACCACTGAAATTGCATCACCACAAAGTTCGAAGAAATTGTTTCCAGGACGTTCGGTCTGCAGCAAAAGACGGAGTGAAAGCATCGTCAAAACTATTGCCAGGATGTTCGATCCGCAACATATACAAGTCCAAAGTTTGAAGAAATTGATTTCCTGATAAAGTAACGGCGCCATGTTCGATTTTGCAGTTTTTCGAAATCACCACCACCAAGTGTTATCGGGTTGCCAGGCTACCCGTCTCTGACTTCATCCATTAGTTACCTGCACCATAAACACGTACGACAGAAACGGGAGGCAAAAATCCTAGGAAAGCCGTCCAGAAAAGCATCGCAGAAAGTTCCATAAAAGATCACAAAAGGTGTAATAAAATTGCCGCAGAAAAGTTCGTGAGAGACGGTAACAGTCCAAGAAAATTGTTGCTGAAAGTTTAAAGAGAAAAGACCACACACATAGAATTGTTGCAAAAAGTTCATAGAAAAGATAACAATTCCGGCAACCGTACAAAAGGTTTCAAAACACCGGCGGCAAGAGCTGGCGGCGCATCCCGGCAACCACGCCCGGCGGCTAACCATTTTTTTCACCCACGTCAGGGGTCCTTCCACCCACATTAAGTTCCGAATACCCACGTCAGTGTTTCGTTTACCCTCGTTGAAGGTGTCGTTTACCCACGTTAAGTTTCAGTACAACAAACTCATCAAGGAGAGCCACGTCAGCGACTATGAACCAGTCAACGGATGCCACGCCAGCATCAAACTTCCACGTCAGTACGACGCGTCGGAAATATTAGCCAGTCAGCGGACGCCACGTCAGCATCAATATGCCACGTTAGCAATATTGACCAGTTATTGGATGCCACGTCAGCATCAATCTGCCATGTCAACAGTATTGGCCAGTTAGCGGCTGCCACGTCAGCAAACGGTGACGTTAGAACTCGTGACGACATCAGAATATGCCGAGAATATTACGTTATCGTTAACCGAATCGTTACGCCGTCAGCATTTTCCGTCACCACGTCCGCGTGACGTCATCATCGTCAGCAGCAGAAACTTGCGGCGTCTTCATCATCTCCGGAGATAGCATCAGAAGGCCGGCGGCCAATGCCGGTGGCCGATTCCGATCCAGTACTTCGCGGTTCTTTATTGTAAACGGCTTCGGATATTTCCACCCCACTCTATTTGCACTGAAGGATATCTCCACCCAGCCGAGCTAAGCCAAGTCGCCCAGCCGAGCCGAGCCAACGATGCTGGATGTTTCAGCCCTGATTAGTTGGCCTGTGGATATTTCCGCCCCACTTCGTGGGCTTAGCCAACTACACCCATTTTTGGGCTTGGTCATTAATTTAGTTTCTTTGCTATCTCCTTCATACGACGTCCGAATTAGATAATTTTTGGCTCGTCGCGATCGTATTTCAATGTCCTACATCATGAAGGTAGAATTTCTACATTTGGGAAAGAATATTTTTTGACATTTATAGAGCAAGGTGCTCACCGAGAAAAGCCATTAAAACATGGATCACGTCATCAACATGTTAATGCCGCATCGTCAACCGGGTGCCAAGTCAGCTAGCACCTAACCATATCGTTTGTCACATTAACAATTTTCTATCATGACATGTGCCATGTCAGTAGAAGTCGCGCCACTCCTACCCCGTCAGCAATTTGTCCACCCGGCTTACTCCACATGCAATTTTGTTTCTTTCATAACTTATTCGTCGTGCATCCGAATTGAGTGATTTTCGGCCCGTTGAGATCGAATATCAATTTCCAACAGCATGAAGAGTTTATAAATGCTATTGTGTCGATGCTCTTCCTCAACACGCTCATGATCGGCGGTCCGTATAATCAAGCATAGCCTAGTTGGTCGAATCACAGTCCGGGGCCTCCTCGTAAAGTATCAGAGTCCAGCTTGATCGAATCGTCTGGGCAGTTGCTTTTCCACATAATCAAGCTGATCCGCTTTACCGAACTGCTGTAGCCCAATTTCTAAGTAACAGCTGCAGTCCAGTTGATCGAACTGTTGCAGTTCTTTTTCACATAAGTGCTACAGTCCAGTTTATCGAATTGTTGTAGTCTAGTTTCTAAGTAATGCTGCAGTCCAGTTGATCGAACTACTGCAGTCCTTTTCCGCATAACTGCTACTTTCTAGTTGATCGAACTGCTGTGGTCCATTTTCTCAACAAATGTTGCAGACCAGTTGATCGAACTGCTGCAGTTTTTTACTCATTACTATTACAGTCCAGCTGATTTCAGCTCCTGTAATCTAGTTCCACGGCAACTATCTACTATCCAGTTTTGAGTCAACTGGTGCACTCAACTCCCACAGACAAGTCCAGTTGTTATGTCAATCCATGACGTGAACCATAAGTTTTCATCACCAAACCGAGATGCTAAGCCAACTGCACCAGACATAGCCGCTACTTCAGAGCAAAGAAGTTCGAGCAATCCTCTTGGCCACACGCCGACGTGAAGCAACCCACGATTCACTGTAATAGTATCAAGATGATGCCACCTCTCACTCACATCATGACGTTGTATCTCACATAACGTTATAACATCATCGTGACTACCAAGTCATCTTCGGCGCCTCCTGAAGCTGTCCAAAAGTCATTAAGAGAATCCAAGGCGTTACACCAAGCCAACGCCGAAAAACACGTCGTTCTTTCAACCGAGCCGCATGCACCTAAGACGAACTTCCACGACAGAGCCACCTGAACAGAACCAACATATTTTGGATGCTTCCTCCAAATAACACAATTTCTGTAGAATTCCGGCCCAAGCCGAAGCATGAGCTAAGCCACAATAGACTAGAGATTTCCGACCTATTCAATTATATCTCTAGATAATTTCATTCTATCAGACTCATTGGTTGTCACCGGAAAATCAACCGTCACATCCGCACCTTTTCCATTCATCAACATCACATTAGCGATCAAGTCGATTGACTTGCCGATTTTTGGTTCATCACGTTTGACAATATGGAGGCAAAAATTGTTGCGTTTCAAAAATTTTAATTTGAGGCATGGTGCGGCTACATAAAAAACGGTCATCAACCAACGTCAAGTGAAAACTCCATATCATCTCCAAGTCCACAACATGATCAAAACCTCGTCGACGGCAAGATCGATCTCGATCAACTCGTTTAATTTTCCAGTTTGAAGGAATTGATTGCCTGAAACATTTTTAGCAACATGCAGTTCGACAATCGTCGCCACTGAGAAACATCAACATAGCCAGTGGACATCCTAAGAACCACATACACGAAGATGCAATAATACTTCTCATAAGGTATGAAATATTTTCGCATCATTTCATATAATCATGCATAATTTTGTTCAATGGGACACCTATAGTGTGGCGAGCGTTTTCGCATGCCAGGGCATGAGGAGATGCGCACACCTCAACTCTGCGCACATCTGGGATAGTGGGATTGGCCCCGTGCGCAAATTCCAGATAGCAAACAAACCTTCAACTTAATTCAATGCGCGAGCGGGATGAAACAAGGAAGTGCACCCTTGTGCGAGCATCAAGCAGCATGACAATCGATGTCTTCTGGGGGCGAGTTGCATATCACTCCAATGTGGATGACCATCACTTGGGGGCGAGATATGTAACACCTCATAGTATAAAGTATATCTTTCAGAGCTAGTTGCATAACACTCCACATACTTGGGGGCGAGTTACGTAGCACCTAAATGCCAAAATTCAAATTCTGAAAATCTAATAAATGGAAACTCGAACTTCTTAATCCTACAATGAGTTACAGATTAAGAGGGGGCGAGTATACACCCTAATATTTCGACGCAATTATTGCGATCGAACATCAATTCTCTGATTAAGTTGATCGAACTATCAGAGTCCAGCCTCCTAAGAAACTCTGCACTCGATTGATGCAATCGATGTAATCTAGTTCTGCTCATCAATTTTGTACTCAGTTAGACGCAACTGACGCAAAGTGGTTTTATTTGTAACTATTACACTCAGGTTTATCAAACTGTTTTAGTCCAGCTTCCTCAAAGAAGCTCCGCACCTAGCCGATCAAGCTACCAGCTTCCATTTATGTTCGTAGCCATCACAGCAGTAGCGCCATCGTGCCCGGCTGCGCAAGTTAACTTTGTTTCGTCGTCATTAGCCAACTGATCAAGGTTACCGTAGTCCATATGTTCGCAGCCTCCCGCAGTCCAGCCTATCGCGCTTGTTGCAGCGGTAACTTGCTCGCCGCCGCTGTGAGTTCAGCCCGATCGGCTACCGTGTACCATCTTATGTTCGCAGCCCCTAGCCCAATTGACGCAAAGAATGCAAAGGTAACTTTGCTCGCCGCCGCCGTTAGCTTGGGACGGGGGATCAGCCCAAATTATGTCATAGAATTTCCCGTAGCCCACCGACCACACTCGCCGTGAAGGTAACTTTGCTTGTCGTCGCCGCAGCTTCACTCGATCGGGTTACCGTAATCCAATATATGTTCGCAGCCTCCCGCAAATTCAAACTGATCGGCAGCAATCGCCGAAGGTAACTTTTCTCGTCACGCCGTAGCTCAACTTGATCGGCGTCAATGAGCCCAGTCTATGTTCACATACCTCCGCAAATTCAATTGATCGCAGCCATCTGAGGTAACTTTGCTTCACGCCGCCAGATTTCAGCTGATCGGTTTGAGTACGGTCCAGACTGCTCACGCTCTCGCAACCAAATTGATCGTAGCTACCGCAGTTGAAACTTTGCTCTTCGCCGCGCAGCTCAACCTGATCGAAGCCGCCGCAGCCTAGCTCGCTTGCAGCCTCCGCAATCCACATGATCACAACATGCTGCACTGGCCTTGCTCAAAGTCGTTGCAACCTCAGCTTTGCTCATTACCCAGAGGACGCTTTTTGTAGCCGCTGCAAATCAGCTTTATCAGTAATCATTGCAACCTGGGCCGCAACAACTATAACGATCTAGTCTACATCGCCGTTGCTATCCCGATTCATATAACTATTGACGACATATAAAGATCGATATCATATCCAAAGAGCACAACCAAGACCATTGAGGTCCAACAACACACAAAGTCTTTTACAATCCCAACTATTGAGGAATCTCACCAATGACCGTCGCCTTTTCGTTCACAATTAACGCATCTCAGCATGTTGTTGACAGCAGTTTAGTACCAACAGCTACCACTACCCATATCGGTCGAAAATTGCTATCAGTCTGCAAATTCAAGTCTCACATAACAACAACAAACAACACAGATTCCAAATGAGTGACTTCAAATATAGCTCATCTTTTCCAATGACAAGTACTACAAGATAGTTCTACGCAACGCCTCGCTTTTTTACATCAACACCATACCACTTTCAACACTACTTCGCTCTAGTATCACGTTTCCGTTGCACCGCCCGGTCTTCAATCCAGCTTTTGCATACAACAACGGTTCATACTTAACTGTTGCCCGCCAATCTTCCGGTCACAATAGCCTCATTTGGGGGCGTCTTGATTATGATTTCCGCAAACAACAAGGGAAGGTTGCCAATCACGTTAGCAAAAATAATCCACACTTAAGGGCGAATTTTGTCATTGATCAAGGAAAATGAAATGTTCTTAACCCCCAACAAGTTAGAGGTTAAGAGGGGGAGATATTTGTACCATGAGTAAAAATACCACATATTGGGCGTAATATTGTTTTGGGCCACTACTCACTGCCAAGAAATTACCCACTGAAGTAGCTACCAGCAAGTCCAGGGCTCCATGAAGTCAATGCCAGGTCAATGGTTAAAGTCAACCGTCAGTCAACTATCAAAGTCAAGTTGCCACCACACTTCTAACCGATTTAGTACTATGCCGACCGCCACCCGCCTCTACCCATGTTGTCGGGCTACGCCGCACATCATCCATCCATAGTGCCAGCCGTTACGCCAGTCAAGCAAGTCTGCCAACAGGGCAAATCAATACAAGGAGACATGCAGGGCAAATTAATTCCATGAGGCATGCAGGGCAAGTCAATAGGAATGCAAAATTAATATAAGAGGGAAGTTTCATGCAGAATTAATACATCAGGACAGTTTCATGCAGTTTCATCCAGAATTGATGTATAGCAATTTATGGCCAGGAGGCATGCATGGAAACTTAATACAGTTTATGACAAGGAGGCAATTAGGGGAAGACCCTAATTCACATTTGTATAAATAGAGGGAATTACAATCCCAATAAGGAGGGGAAGGGAGGCTAGCGAACAGAGATAAAAATCCATTGTAATTCTGGTATAAATAAAACATCACTCCCCAAGGGGATTCGTCTGTGGATGTAGGCAAAACTTCCCGAACCACGTAAAATTCGTGTCTCACATCTTTATGCTTGTTTCATATTTTTAACCTTGTTTTCCCCATCATCACCAAAATCATCGTGTTTGGTGCCTGGAAATATTTCTAGGTACAAATAGGACCAAGGAGCCTACCAAATAGCAATCAAAGAACGTTCCTTTCCTGGGGGAACCGAAGCCCACCTTCATGCCGGTAGAACCCATGAAGGAAATCAACATAGGGACAGAAGAAGATCCCAAGATGATCAAGATAGGAACTTTGACGGACAAAGACCGAGAAGAATTATTGATCAACCTACTCAAAGAATACGCTGATGTAAGGATACGCAAGCTCGTCAACGTAATTAAACCAGTCAAGATGCAACTAAGTCATTAATGACTCGATTAATTAGAGATGAACCTTAATTAATAGAAATTAATCTAAGAACGATCTAGATATAAAAACAGTACCGTTGAATAGATCTCAAAATTTGTGCGATATGGACTACTCGAACGTGTCAATCGTATACCTAAGAAGATGATATCATCGTGATATGTGGAAGGAAAAATTGTCTTTTTGACATTAGACCGACCTGATGCCCTTATCCTTCGAGCGGGTGTTTCATTAAAACTCATTGGTCTTATCTCAAATACTTGCGGGAGAGAAAACTATTTTCTCTTCTTTCTCTCTTTCTTCTTCTTCATTCTTCTTCTCTTTCTTTCTTCCACATTCTTCGTCTGTTGACGATTTTGAGAATTAGTTCATGATTCTGGGTTGATTTAAAGTTTGTAGAGATCGAAGGTTAATTGATTGTGGTAGTTTTTGGTTGATCTGGTGAAATCAAACCCAACGAAAAGGTAAACAAAGATTTAATTGGGGGTTCGAATTAATTAAAATTGTTCTTTGAATTTGAAATGTTTTGATAGATTATTAGGTGGGTTCGTTGTGAATTGAGGTGTAGATGTTTATTTAGGGTTTAATTTTAGTGCCTAGTCTATCAATTTGGAAATTAGGGTTTCTATTAAATTGAGATTGTTGTTGGCCGAAGAATTAGTGTTAATTCGATGGGGTTTGAGTTAATTAAGGCGTTGGTGTTATTGGGTGTGGTTATATTGCTGGAATTATGAAAGTTTAGGTTATTATTGCAAGCCAGGAACTAGGGCTATGTTTTGGTTAAGAACATGAAGAAACTGTAAGGGTTTCACTACGCAGAATGGTTGGTGATTCATGAAGAAACTGCTAATAACTGGCTCAAATGAATGAAAGATGATGATACATGTTGCAGAGTGGAGAATCTGTTTTGGTTGTGTATAGTTACTGAAGTTAAAGTTGTAGCTAATGAAGCTAATGGAGGAAGTTGCATTCATGTTGAACTGAGATGAATAGAGGCAAATGAGAAGTGGTGATCTTGTTGGAAGGGATAGTCTGTGGTGTATTTGAATGGAATTAGAGTTATGAGTTGAGTTACAAATGAAGGTGTTTACCTGAGGTTGAGTTTACTATGTAGTCAAGCAATTGAGTTTGGTTCAACAGATAATGGGAGTAAATGATGATGTTGTTGGTGGTCTCGTTGTTGAACCGGGTGATGCTTATGAAGCTCGAGTTTAGTTGATATGGAACTAGGCGAATGTTAGACAGGGAAGGATCTTTGAAGAGGTATATCTCGTAGTCTTAGTTGAAGTGCAACCAGAATGGAAATGGAACATAGAATGGTTAATGAAACCGCATGGATGAGTTGAATTGCCGCTTTAGTCGAGGCTTAATAGTGTGGTGTGGGTGAGTCAAATAGCTAATGGATTATGGTGGTTTGAATCTTAAGTGAAGTCTGGTGGTGTAGTGTTGAGTTATAAATGATCTGAAGTTTAGATGAATATGGGATGTGTTTAGAATCAATTGAACTGAATCAAGGAAGGAATATAGTATTAGTATGAGTTGTGTGTGTCTGTGTGTTTTAATGCATTAGTTTATGGCATGAGATAATGGCTCGTGCCTTGTGTTTTAGCCCGGCGATTAATAATCTCGACGGCTACCCTGAGTCGCCTTATATCTACTGAATTGACCCATCACCGCAGTTGACCCGATTTGACTGGACCTTGACCTTAACTAAAACGTTGACTGTTAGATGACCTTTCTGACCTGACAGAGACTGTTATTGACTTTTAGTTGACTCAGATGACTGGACCTTTTGTTAATGGGCCGGTTTAGTGGACTTGGATTTAGAGACAATTTTCCAATTGAACATGAATTGGACCCTTATGGTCCGAATTAACCTTTGGTTCTTTCTACAAAGTTGTAGATATTCTTAAGACTATTCTAATGTACTATAGAACCATACATAATTGAATCAGTAAACCTTGGTTATGTTAAAAATAGAGAATGAAGAGGTATAAATCTATGAATGGGCTTAGAACCATTAGTTAGCTCACTTAACCTATAATTAGAGACTTGTATAAAATTATGTTATGAGCCTTTTGGCTAAATTCTTAGAGTACTTGTATGATTAATAGTTACTCTTTATTAACAACAATCTATTCAAATGATGGACCAGTGGATTGGGGTATCAAGGTAGGTGTGGCTTGTCATCAAAACAGGTGGGAACTCTGTAACCTTCTTGTAATCATTAAGTTCCTTTTTCCTTTTCATATGCGAGCATGATGAGTCATTACTTCTTATGAGCATATTTGTGTGTAAATGATTGGGTATGTTGTGTAATATGCATTGTGTGGATTCTCCAAATGTTATATCTATTTTTATGCTTATTTTAGCCCAGATGAGGCAATATTGTTATATATGGGAATATTACCTTTTACAATTTCTTGTGAGAATCTATTCGTTTGCATATTATGCTTGATTGCAAAACCTTCGGGACTTATGATGGTAGATTCTTGAATCATGGTTTGTATGAACTCCGTGTGGGATGGGCTATTATTAGAGTCCTGGAGTTATTCTTCTTTCGCTTTCTCCAATGAGTTTGGCGAGGTCTCGAGTGACATATTTAGTTGTTCTTGCTTCACTTTTGTGGATTCATCCGGTGGTGGTCTTTCACGGATATTGCCACTATGAACGCAATATCCGAGGAAGTGGAACTAGAATAACATTCTTTCATGAATGATATATATTACGATGCTTGTTGTTTGCTGAGTGAATAATTTGATGTGTGTTTGAGTGAAATCCCCGCGAGGAGTGACTGTGGTCTCCCCACAACTCCTTTCTAAGTCTTATAGCCCATATGAGGCAGTACATAGCACATGAAGTGCATATAATAGCTATCTAGCGCGTAAATCAAAATACTATTACTTTTTATTTTATAACCTAATTTATGTCGTTAAGACCCAGATGAGGAAATATTATATCGAGGTATTTGGGGAAATCATTCTTATGCATATTATGCACGATGACATGTTTAGTTACCATTCTTTAGAACTGTGAAGCATATTAGTGATTACTTGAAAGATATATATTTTCCACCGGGCACCCTTCGGGATGATGTGCTCACTGCTTTCACTTCGATTTGCTTACTGAAGAAATGGTGCACGTGAAGATATTCGATTTCGTAGTTTAAAGCGTCACCGAACTGTGTTATATTCATGAATCTTTTGTATATGTGTATTCTTATTTATTGTAAACAACATACTAATTTATTAATATCATTTGAGAGTTATTCACTTATAAATATCAGAGTGTTGGGTTCAAGTTGGCTTTAGTTCGCATTATGTAATTATGATTCTTAAAATCATCAATCTAGAATTGATTCTTCAATTAGGTTGTAATCCTATCAGCTAAGCAAGTTTAAGATTTGGGGCGTCACAGCTGATATCTTCGCATGGAAGTTAGGGGATATGCCATGGATCGATCCAAAGACAATACAACACGAACTTCGGATAAAGCCAGGCGCTAGCCCCTTCAGGCAGAAATTGCGCAAGATAGCACCAGAATATCATCAAGCAGTCGAGAAAGAGCTTCGCAAGTTGATGGAGGCAGGATTCATAAGGGAGGTAAGGTACCCCACATGGATCTCGAACATGGTCATCGTACCAAAAAAGAACGGGAGGGGGGGGTAAGGATATGCATCGATTTCACCAACCTCAATAAGGCCTGCCCGAAGGATAGCTACCCGCTCCCAAGCATCGATCAATTAGTGGAAGCTGTGGAAGGATACGAAGAGTTATCGTTTATGGATGGATATTCCGGCCACAACCAGATAGCTCTGGCAGAAGAAGATCAACAACATACAACATTCTTCACTCCGCATGGCCTGTACTGTTATACCCGAATGCCCTTCGGACTGAGGAATGCAGGGGAAACGTACCAGAGGATGGTTGATGCTATCTTCAAGGCATGGATCGGAAAAACCTTAGAAGTTTATGTCGACGATATGCTAGTCAAAAGCGAATTGCGCAAGGATCACCATCATGACTTAAGAGATATCTTCGGTGCAATGAGAAAGCACGACATGAAGGTGAATCCATAAAAGTGCACCTTTGGCGTCACATCAGGGAAGTTCCTCGGATACCTAGTAACGAAGAGGGGAATCGTGGTCGATCCTGCTAAAATCCAAGCGATTGTGGAAATTCCATCCCCAAGAAATTTGAAAGAAGTTCAGAAACTTAATTGTTCCATAGCGGCACTATGAAGGTTCATTACTAGGTCATCAGACAAATGCAAACATTTTTTCAACATTCTCAAGAAAAGAACCAAGTTTGCATGGACCGCAGAGTGTGAAGAAGCCTTCCAGAAGATTAAAGAATACCTGGCAACAATCCCGATCCTCCAGAAGCCCGATCTCGACAATGTGTTGGCTCTATATATAGCAGCTACCGAAGATGCAGTCAGCGCAGTACTGGTCAAGACCAACACGAAGGTTGAACAACCGATCTATTACGTCTGCAAGACCCTCAACACGGCTGAAAGAAATTACACGAAGATTGAACAACTCATACTGGCACTAGTGTGGGCAACCCAAAAATTGAGAACTTACTTTTTGACTCATTATGTTCGTGTACCATGAAAAGCACCGCTAGAAGTTGTTCTCAAAAATGTCGAAAAAGTAAGAAGAATAGCAAAATGGAATGCGCAATTGGAGAAATTCAACATTATCCAAGAGATCCAAACGACACAAAAGTCGCAAGTCTTGGCAGATTTCTTAGCGGACCTACCTCTGGATAACGACGAAGATGTGAATGACATACCAGGAGCTGAAGAATATGGAAAGGATCCGAAGGATGTACTCGAGCCCTCAAACCAAAGAAGATGGGAGGTCTTCGTCGATGGGTCCAGGAATAAGGAAGGAGCAGGCATATGGATCGTAATCACGACACCTACCGGGGATAAAATCGTGCACGCACTCAGATTGGAGTTTAAGGAACACACCAACAACATAGTGGAATACGAAGCCATAGTACATGCTCTTCGATTCATCATAGATTTGGGAATAACCGACGTGTGCTTAACAAGCGACTCACAGCTAGTCATTCGACATATAGAGCTTGAATATAACACATATGACGAGACTCGGTCAGCATATATGGCTCTGGTTCAAACTTTAGCATCGCAAATAACAAACATCAAGTTCCGACACCTATGCAGGAAATATCTAAGACATGCCGACGCCTTAGCCTACATTTCATCAATGCTGAAGGATGAGAACATTAAAGCTATCAAGATATCAAGAATATATGAACCTTCGATTATTCCAAAACAAACCTTTGCTAGAAATCGTGAAGACGATGTAGGGGAGGATATTGCTGACGATGACATAGGAGAGGATATTGTCGAAGACTTCGTTGAAGATGAGTTTTATCAAGAGCAAACGAGCACGAAGATTTCAGCAACGAAGTAGATTGGAGAACCGAAGTCCATCTTTTTCTTAAGGAAGGAGCATTACCCACGGACATGAAACAAGCTCGAAAAATACAATCAAAGGAGGGGAGATACAATATTCGAGACGGAATTCTTTACAGGAAATCTTTCCTCGGCCCCCTGTTACGCTGCTTATCTAGAGAGGAAGGTCATCATATCCTGAAGGACATCCACTATGGAGACGCAAAACCACAAATATGATGAGATCATTAGCCGACAAAGCTAAGATGCAAGGATATTACGGCCCACAGATGATACGTGGCGCCGTAATGTCCGTAAGATGCGAAGAATGTCCGATTATTCAAGCAATGTAATCCATGCCCCATCAACGAAGCTAAACTCGGTAGATAGTCCCTGGCCATTTGCAAAATGGGGCATAGACATCGTCGGACCCTTGGTCGAAGGATCAGGGAAAAGACGATTCTTAATCGTGGCCACGGACTATTTTAGAAAATGGGTGGAAGCCAAAGATCTAGCCAAGATCAGAGACATAGACGTATTTACTTTCATCTTTCAGAACATCATTTGCAGATTTGGCATTCCTGCAGAGATTGTCTCCGACAATGGAGAGCAAATACAAGGAAAGAACATAGATATGCTCTTCGTTACGTTCAAGATCAGGAAGAACAAACCGACTCCTATCTACCCTCAGAGAAATTGGTAAGCCGAAGCCACGAACAAAACACTCGCTCTTATTCTCAAGAAATCGCTAGACGAACACAAGGGCCGATGGTGTGAGCAGCTACACAATGTACTATGGTCATCCCGAACCACACGAAGGTCTGCAACCGGTGAATCTCCATTTCTCCTAACTTATGGAGCTGAAGCAGTCATTCCTACAGAGATCATCATGCCCACTACGAAGACCGAAACATGAGAAAAGAACCTTACAACAAATATGATGTTAGAAAGGCTCGATGATCTGGAAGAGAGAAGGGATACAGCATTGCAAAGAATAGAGAATTACCAACGAAGGTTAGCAAGAGAATAAAATAAGAAGGTTAAGCTTAGAAACTTTGTAGAAGGACAGTATGTGATAAGAACTATACCGCAATATCAACGAGAGAAAAAATGGGGAAAATTAGCACCAATGTGGGGAGGGACATATATAATACACGATGTAGTAGGAAGTGGATCCTAAAACCTGCGTAATCTAAAAGGAGAAATCTTATGGCACCCCTGGAATGCAAAATACCTCAAGACGTACTATCCATGAAGCAACACAGCTCTGCATCTGTGTGAAGAGTACCAGAAGAAGAAGAAGATGGCGTATCCGCTTGACATGTTTCTATCTCTGCTCGAGGAGTAGCAGACCTCGCCACATCAATCAAACAATCTTTTGCAATCACACTATTAGGGAAAGTAATTATACACCATCTCTCAGGACTCCCTGTCAGCGTATATAAGTGTAGGACCATGGGGAAGAATTCAGTAGAAAGAGATACCCAGCCGATCAATAAGGCAGCAGTTCGGCAGAATGGGTGCATGTAAATAATTCAATAACGTATCACATGTCTGAGAACGCTGCTTCAACCCCCACCGTTCGGTAACCCTATGGCCCAGGTGTTTGTGGGTGAAAACCGTTTCTGCTGATTTTGGTAATTTCGGGTGTGTGGGTGAGAAATGAATCTAAAAGCTAAACAATGTACTGCACGGGAGTACTTTTGATTCGAGAGATCAATCTGTACAATCCTGGCCTAAACCAAGAAATGGTCGTTTCTGGGCTTGCTTCGGTCACAAAGTGAAGGAGAAGGGTTGGTCTTAGGGAGGGAAGCGAAGAGAGTGTTGAGACCATAATCGTTGATTCTGAAGGTGTGGTTTATTTTATGACTTGTATCTGAAAGTAGAACCGGATAGCAGAAAGAAAAGCTACAAGGTGATTTCTAGATACTATATTGTTACCGACCAAAACTTGTTGTTTGGTGGAAAATAGGTGAAGCCTATTTATACAAGTCATATTGAAACGTACCATGGTCTCGTAGGAAGTGGAAACGAGGTGATGGAAGAATAGAGTAACGTGTAACCGTCAAACGTTATGCTTTCATGATGAGGGAAGTGAAGTCGTGTAACCGTCATTAATTACGCTTCCATGATGAAGGAAATGAATTGTTTACACCGTTACTTTTCACCACCACTAATTGTCCTACTTCACGACACTTTCTTGTAACAGGCGCATTGCACGCCACACGCTGTAAACCGAAAGACCAATAACCTGATGAGTATCCCCCAGTTTGTCACATGTTTGATGTCTCGAGTGTTTCGTGGAAAACGTGTAGCAGGTTGCTATGTGTGGCAAGTCAAAGTCAATAGACTTTGCCATAAGAAAATAGCACGTGATGCTATTAGGCTTGCCTTGGTCGGCCGCCTAAAACTTGCCACAAGTCCGTCAGTTTGGTGGAGAACTTGAATGGCTGAGATTACATCTCATGAAGAAAGGTAGCCGTTGATTTTTACCACATATTTGTTGTGTAACAAAGTGGCGCCTGGCGTAGCCATCGCGTAGCGGGTTGCATGGGACTTGCCGCAATTCCGTCAGTTCGGTGGCGAACTTGGATGGCTGAGATTACATCTCATGAGTAAGAGTTTCCATTGATTATGGCCGCATCTTGTTGTATATCGAAGTTGCGCCATTGGCATAGTAGCGCCTGGTAGATCCATGGCATAGCGGCATGCCAGTGGCGTGGCATAGCGGCATTCTAGTAGCCGTGGCATGGCGGCATGCCAGTGGCGTTGTGGCATGGCCACGCCTGTGGCGTTGTAGCTTGGCCAAAGCTAGGATTTGGCGCCGTGGTAAGAATTAGGGCTTGGCGGCATGGCCAAGGCTAGGATTTGGCGTCGTGGTAAGAATTAGGGCTTGGCGGCGTGGCCAAGGCTAAGATTTGGCGTCGTCGTAAGAGTTAGGGCTTGGCGGCGTGGCCAAGGCTAGGTTTTGGCGTCGTGAAAAGAATTAGGGCTTGGCGGCGTGGCCAAGGCTAGGTTTTGGCGCCGTGGTAAGAATTAGGGCTTGGCGGCGTGGCCAAGGCTAGGTTTTGGCGTCGTGGTAAGAATTAGGGCTTGGCAGCGTGGCCAAGGCTAGCATTTGGCATCGTGGTAAGAATTAGGGCTTGGCGGTGTGGCCAAGGCTATGTTTTGGCACCATGGTAAGAATTAGCGCTTGGCGGCATGGCCAAGGCTAGGTTTTGGCGCCGTGGTAAGAATTAGGGCTTGGCGGCGTGGCCAAGGCTAGGATTTGGCGCCGTGGTAATAATTAGGGCTTGGTGGCGTGGCCAAGGCTAGGTTTCGGCGACGTGGTAATAATTATGGCTTGGCGGCGTGGCCAAGGCTAGGTTTTAGCGCCGTGGTAAGAATTAGGGTTTGGCGGCGTGGCCAAGGCTAAAGTGGCATGCTACCATGGCATAGTGGCATGTTGGCATGCCGATCAATATGTTGTTGTGGTAAGGCGCGTTTGGCTTGCCAGTTAGTATGGTGGCGCGGCAGGGTGCGTTTGGCCTTTAATATTTCCAAGATTTCATCTCAAGATTTCATATCTTTCCCTTTCTCACACAACATTCACGATTTCGTAATTTTCCCGAAGGATTTTGCTACTTACATTCGCAAGTCAGATTTTGACATATTGATTGATCAAAAGGCAATTATTCCAAAATAATCCAAAAACTATTGTAAGAAGCAATCATCTATCAATCCAAAAACCAGAAAACCAAACCATAAACTAGGCGTTTCTTTTGCCTTTCAAAAAAAAAAACCTAAGAAAATGAAGTTCAGAAAATAAAAGTATTCAAGGAAAATTGCCAAACAACGGCTCGTTCTTCTTGGATAAAATGTCCTTCATGCTTTGAAGAGCCGTCTGCTTCAGCTTCAACTCCTGGGATAGCTTCTCGACTTCTGCCTCCTGTTGAGTAATCAAATCCGCGGAAAGACCATCAACCGCTTCATCCTGCAGCCTTTGGATCTCGGAAAATCCCTCACAGAACCAGGAGGCGTTAAACTCAAAGTTTACACACATATCTCGATGGAATTCCCAACTTTTGACTACGTCTCCAGAAACAGTGTGTCCAGTCACGCCGCACATGTCATGAATTGAAGATAAGGTTTCCTCCACGCGCTTAATTAATGCAAAGCGACTATCAACCTTACTGGTCGTGGCGATGTGCCCATACCTTTTCCATATCTTGGTATATAGCTCCGCATACTTCACTGGCACGCTGAATCCTCCAATCAACACATGACTCTTAAAATGAGCCTCAAATGGAGGATCAAAATCGACACATGCGGCTGAATGTGCCACTAGCAAAGATTCTTTGGGAACAATCACGCCCTTCGTCACGACAACATTTTCCGCCATTGGAGACATAGCATCATCTTCATGATGATCAACCTCCATCTCTAGATTACCAGCTGGTACGGTTCCCATGATTGGAGACACTGTTACATCTTCATTGTCGTGGATCTCCTTCTTAGAGTTATTTTCAGAAGCAACCTCTTCCTGTAAATACCACCAATTGAATATTTATTCGTTATAAGTAAATAGTCCAAGAGGAAAACGTGTGGAAGACTCACCGACTCATCTTTGGGCCCATTGGGACTGGAAGAAGACTCGCCTCTATGCTCTAAAGTACTTTTCCCATCATCGCCGGATCCTGAAATTTCTTCTTCTTCATCTTCCTCTTCACGGTTAAGGGGCTCACTATAGCCGGATTTTTCTTCAGAAGGCCCCCTTTTCTGGCCATGTGCAAGCCTGGTGAAGGCGTTTACCTTGTTAAGACCCTGGGTAAAAAAAAGTAAGAAATCTTCAGTGGCGAAAATTCAAAATATTTATGCAATCAACCAAAGCAGTAAGAAAACCATACGTACTTGCATGTTGGAAGAACTGAAAGTCACAAGAGCCGTCGAATCCGTTTGGAAGCCACCTGCACGATTTTTCGACCTTTGCTCCTTTCTTCGGGGACTGTCCGCATCCGAGCTAGAGGATTTTCGCTTTCCCGAAGGAAGCTGTTTCAACAATTTATGCTTTGCCAGAACCGCAAAGGAAGGTTTTCCACGTGGCTTTGTCATAACATCCTGCACGAACTGATGAATGGCGAGGAACTCATCTTGCCGGAAGATGTTATCTTTGGGAGTTGTCACAGGTTTTAGATCTGAGAGCAAGAAGGGAAGACTTTTATCCGGTGCAAAGACGCTGTGATCAAGAATAGCGGGAACAATTCATCTGGAGCTGTCAGCGGGCGACGGAATGGGACTCCTTGATCAAAGCACATATGTCGAGCAGACCTGTCAATGTTGTAAGGGACTACTCCACAAGATCCTCTGAAAAGAGATGGCACGTACCCAGGTATGCAGCTTCGCAAGAACACAGTTTCTCCAATGCTCATATTCCCGTCAGCAGAACGCAATATCACCTTCGGTACAGAAGCAAAAATGTCTGGTTGAATTATGGAGGCGTGGACTAGATCCCAAGGACGAAATTTAATCGCATGTTCATTGTCAAGAAAATCAATGAGCTTTGAACCAGGTCTTGGACGCCTCTCCAACCAACGAAGTATCCTAGAACCGCCATATGCATCTGGAAATGAGGTTCTCGGGTTAGGAGCGTAATTCTTGAAATGCTCCCACAACCATGCTTGAAGAAAGGCGACATGGATATACGAGTCTACTTTCATATACCCATTAGAGACGTACATGTTTGCTACTAAGTGATCCAGATAAGTGTACAAAGAGCCAAGAAACAAACTGTCGATGGGAGGAGCAACGCCTTTCGCTAGTTTGATAGCAAATTTGATGAGCTTAAAATTATCTCCTTCTTGCCAGAGCCATCATCAAAAACATCTCTGGATAGCCACAGAATTAAGAATGCAGCAACATGAAGTGCATCATCTAGCACTTGATCCTACTCCGGCTCATTAGGGAACCACTCAGACACCCGCCAGTTATAGAAGCACTTTTCCTTATAATTCTTTCGAACATATCTCATTTTGCTTTTGTGACCAAATTGGCGTGTATTTCTTCTTCTTCCTCGACAAGACAACATCAAGTTTCCCAATTATTGGAAGATTCAACGGAACGTCTACACTTCTGGTGAGAGTGTGGCGGCTTTAGAGAGACCTAATTGGTCGATTAAAAGAGGTCCGGCCAAGCATGGGCGTGGCTACACTTCTGGTGAGAGTGTGGAGGCTTTAGAGCGACCTGATTGGTCGATGGGAAGTAGGTCCGGCGAGTATGGGCCCAGCCACAACTTATGTGCGCGTGGTTAATTTGAGGCGACACGATTGGTCGAGAGAAATAGGGCCGGTTTAGGAAGGGCGTGGCCAATGGCAAGTGGCGCCGGTTGGCCTAAGGCATGGCCACGCCTCCCTTTCTTCTTGCGGCTCCTATTTTCGATTCCGGGGCAAGGTTTTGCATCCGCTAATCCATGGCGGATTGATTACCTAGTTCGCCTAGGCTTAATTTCGATAAGCAAGGTATACTGCGCGAGGCGCAAAACCCTAACTTCTGCAAGTTAGTCAGGGCAATTGATTGAACTCTATGTGTTGACACATAGTTCTTTTAAGTTCATTTCCAGAGAGCAGCATGCTTTTCTGATTGAATACCTTATGCAAAGACCTTATCCTTGATATTTGGAAGTTCGTGCTACTCTGCTGCGAGCGAACACAAATCTTCATGCCATATCAACATTAAGGGTTCAGCTGGAGAACATAGCATAGAAGGCATTCAAAGGAACTTATATTAAGTGAATTTAGGCGAGGCGCCGAAATTTGACGAACATCTGGGATGGTTCTTTGCATTCGCCAGTCTGGATAAATTTCATGTAAGTGTATTGAACGGCTCAATAAATATGTTGGTAGAGAGGTTAGCACTCACGGCACCGTTTCCTTACAGAGTGACGTCACATCAAATGCAGGGTTTTACGATTTCAACCCTAAGCTAAAAACCACCATCAACACCAGGGTTAGCCGGCGGGGTGACAGGTTCAAAGTCAATAATGGAGGTACATACCTTCGTTATTGCTGCTAAACACTTTTTATTTTTTACTTATTCGTTTCTTAATACTTAGAATTGTTCATTTTCTAAAATACTAAATGAACTGACAATGCAGATAAATCAAAACTGTACATACTAAAAATAAACGATGATCCATTCCATGAAAATTGATTACAAGCCTGAAGAGTTAAGCAAGAAATACAGAATATATACAAAAAATGGCCCGAAGCCAAGTAATCAACAAAGATCAACTTTTTATGCCAACCCAGAGACCTACTTCCCCTTAGAAGACTCAACATGATCGGTTGGACCCTTCTTTTGAGACGAAGGTACACTTCCTCCCGAAGAAGGATCAGAGGTGTAGGTAAAAGGCTCAGGCATAAGACGACGGATGTATTTCTTAACGATATCGTGCTCTTTCAGAAGGCTTTGCTCTATCTTGGTTAAGGTTTTGTTAACCTCCTCGGCAAGCTGACAATGAGCCTTATGCGCAATAACAGTAGCCTTGAGCTCGGACTGAGATGACGAAGACTTCAACCGCCAAACTTCCTTGGTTGCTTCCTTTGCCGCTGCGTCCCGAGACCCATCCAACGCTTCGTAGTACTTAGTTTGTCATTGCTGCTGCACTAAGACAGATTGAGCCTCTTTAAGCTTCTCATTTGCAAGGAAAAGTTGTCCCTCGAGCTTTGAAACAAGAGAAACAAAATGATTAGAAGAAAAGAATTACGAAGCTATCCACGACCAAACGAACGTATACCTTCGATATTAGCTGAAGCTATATCAAACTCATTAACTATAGCATCTCAAGCCGTCAAGGAAATCGTACTCGTCGGAAATTTTCTTATAGTCCATTTGAAGGTTTTTGAGAGTAAATTGACACTCATCCAACTCTACCTGCTTCATAGAGTCTAAATGATGAAGATGATTGACTTCGTTACTCATTTCTTCTATCCCTTTGGTAATCCTATACATGTTAACTTCCAGGTATTTCTCAGAATCCACCAATCGGGCTACATCGGCGCGAGAAGCAGACAAGGATTTACTAAGAGCATGTGCCTCGGCCTAGCATCATCTTTCTCCCGAACTAACCGTTGTATATATTCCCGAACATCAGGATCATGGGATGATCGGGCTTGACGAAGTTCCACTTCTAGATCCATCACCTTCGCCTCCAGACGGGAAACCTCATTCCTAGCCTCTTGCAGTGATTTAAGAGTCCATTCCATCGCACCTTCGTACTGAATACGAGCTTCAGATAGAGAATTTTCACAATGATATCATATAATCTCTCTGCTTGCGCACTTCTGCCAATATCTTGTTATGTTGAGCAGCGCGACCATTCCACTTATCAGCCTCCTCCATGATCTTTGCAACTAACTCTTTAATCCGGGAAGCTTGACGATTCCTCTCACCGCGAAGCCATATTAATTCTCTGGCATCGCCCGCTGATGACAGGGTCGTCCAACTCAGAACGAACACTAAAAAGGCGAAGAAGGAGAAAAAGCGAAGAAACAAACCTTTGGACGATGCACCAGCAGATGACGCTTCTGTCCGAGCCATCTCTAACTCTGATTTAAGAGAAGCCACTTCCTGGCGAAGCTCTTTTTCCGTAGCACCAAACTACTGATTTCCCTTCAACTGCGCTTTCAGCTCCAATATCTCCTTATCCTTAGCTGCAAGGGCTTCCTCAGCAAAATTTATCTCGTCCTCCCTCTGACGAAGCTTCGCCTCTAGCTTAAGGGACTTCGCCCTAAAGAACTGGTATAGGGTGTGGTTGCAGTGCTCACTCCTCACCAATTGCATTGATAATAAGCAAATAAAGATAAACCAATAAAAGGTCATTGTATCACTCAGCTTTGAAAAAACTTACAACGACTTACCTCAAGAATGCGCTGCTGAGGGAAACCATATTGATACCCATCATCTATGGCCATCATATCAGAGATAAAAGAAGGTGGATCAACCAGAAGACTGGACGAAGTAGCCCCCAGATCCTTTTACCAGATTTTCGCGACATCATCGCGGGACGATAGCTGCATTCTCTGACGCATGAAAGCATCGGAATCTCTATCACCAGGAACCACGAGAGCAGGATCAGTTACACACATCAGACCCTTCTTTATCAACCAATCGAAGGTGGCATCATCCCCTTCACGCATTACAGCTCTTACAAAGCCTTCAGAAGATACACCAGTGGCAGCCTCTTCACCAGCGCTGGTCTCTTCACCAGCGGCGGCCTCCTTACCACCAGCGGTCCCCTGACCATCGGAGGTCTTCTTACCTTCGGCCTCCTTAATATCTCTTGCTTCGGCATCCTCACTGTCGGAACTTTCTTCTTCCGTGACCGCTTTTTCACCGTGGTCCTCAGCAACAACATCCCAATCATTGTTCGGAGAAAGCAGAGAGAAATATGAAGCTATCCCCATAGCGGCGCCAATATCAACTTGACCCCTAACAGAGTAGATCTTCCCGAAGGAGAATTCTTGGTTGGGATCTGACAGCTTTAGCGGATCGGGGTTCGCTAATTGAAGATTAGCATCCTCGTTCCTCTGAACATGTGAAGGCTCGATAGTAGGATCGTTCATTTGAACCTTAGAAACGATTTTCTATCCAACATTCTTGTCACCAGCTTCGTCATCATCTTCGTGATCATGAGGAGAAGTATCAGTACGCTCCTCCTCATCAATAACCTCTTCGTCAGAGTTGTCTTCATCATTTACCGGGTTGTTGACCTCGGGAATCTCCATCTCCTCTACACCAGCGGTAGAAGACTGAACGGGACCAATCTTTTTCTTCCTCGAAGCCTGAAACAAGCACATGATCAACGTCTGATTCCAAGGGCAAACATACATGAACCATATATTATTATAAGGGATCATACCTTGACAGTGGTAGCACCCTTCGAAGGAAGAACTACATCAAAACTCTCTTCTTCATCAGCATCGGCAACATCAACAACATAGTCAAAGTTCATACCAGAAAAATTTAATTGCCAAGGGCAGAAGTCACCATAGCGAGACGGAGCACCATCGCGAGGTTGACTACCATCAATAGGACGCCATCCATGTGGACCGAACACCCAACCATGATCCCAAGGACCAATTAATTCAAGGGGAGTGACATGCCACTCATAATCATGGTCACGTTTGAGACACTCTTTTTTGGGAAATTTTTTTGGATTTTCAGTCCCTTCGGTACCAGGAATAAACCGAAGCTTCAAATCACTCACTTCACTTAAAAGACGAACCTCACCCTGGGAAGCTGCCATCGTACGAAGACCAACGCTCCACGGTTTTCGATTCCTACCATTGACGTAATCTCCAAAAAAAGCATTGAAGTTCTTAGGAGTATACCAATCCTTCTCCGCGGGGTTAGGAGTGTAGCAGGTCATCATTGTCTCACCCTTGATCCGAAGATAACACTCTTTAAGTGTCCGAAGATAATTCCCACTCAACTGAACTACCGAGCGGAAGTGGGTATGAGAAGTGGAACCCTCACAATTCGCCAAGGCGTCGTAGTAGAAAGAATCTCCTTACTTATACAAATGCAACATAAGATCGGCTTCGAAGGCTCCCACGGTCGTCAGCAGATGGAAAACATCATACTTATAATTCTCAATCATATCATAAGTAAGATCATCCCCTTGATTATAAAATTTAACATCGAAGGATTCGAGACCATGCCTTGCCTTAAAATCTTCGAGATCGATATTCTTGAAAGAGACCTTCTTCTTCTTCTTCTTCTTCGAAGACAGAATACTTCGTACAACTGGGGCAACCTCAGAAGATACGGCCTTGCCCGACGACGACTTCTTCGGAGGACTCATATCCGAAGCCTTTCTCTTGGTCGGAGGATTCCTCGACAAATCCACCCTCGGCATGACACCTTTTGAAGAAGGATCCTTCACCAAAGCAGTGGTTTGCGAAGCCTTAGATTTCTTAGAAGGCATTGCAGCAGGAGGAGCTATAGAACGAAGGGGTTGAACATTCATCGGTTCCGAGCACTGAGAAGAAGGCTTAGTCGAAGGATGATTAACATATCGAGAACCCTTCGGCGGATCCCCTTTTTTTTTTAGAATAAACCCTAGGACCAGATGAAGAGGAAGTCCTAAGAGTACGAGAATCCGGTTGGGAAGATCTAGGCGGACCACCCCTCGGCGGAGATACATCGGGACTCCTATATGGAGGAGATCTGTAGGGACTCGATGGTGGAGTTTTATAAGGGACACGATGACGATCGACCATATTTGCAAGGGGCATAGAAAGAAAACGAAGGTCAAACAACATGCTTAATGAAGATCGAAAAACAAATCCCTAATCATTATGTTTTATCGAGAACACCATCATAACACCAAGAACACGGAAGAACCGCATCATGGCGATCAACATAGCAACCCTAGGTTTTGTGATAAAGAACAGGGGAAATTATATATACTTTCGTATATCATGTTCTTCATCACAAAACCCAGAAACAGCAGCAAAAGGGGTAAAATTAATCAAAAACAGATACAGTAGGAAGAACATGATACTTGAAAACAACGGCTTTCAGCGAATAAAACGACAACCACAATAGCACCAGATCTCTGAAGATGAATTAATTAAGCAAAGGGGCCAAGAATGATCATGTTAGACCAGATTTGGGGCGGTATTGTATGGAGACAGACACCAACAGACTTTAAGAGCAAAAGAACAAAAAAACAGAAGAAGGAGGAGAAGTTAAGAACTATCAGGAGAAAACAGAGAATGAGAATGAAGAAGACATAGAAGGAGAATAAAAATTATTATGCCCTGAACCGCTCACGCATTTATAACCGCGATAAGTGAAGAAGAAAAACTGCCATGAGAATCAAGAGGAATTAAATGCTAGGAGTGGGAAACGTGCCCTAAAATCTAGGGGAAGTTTTTGCGGGAAGATAATGGAGATTTTTCTTCAAACTTTGACCAAGTTCAAATTTATAAAGAAAAGGGGCAAATTGTATACACATTATCCCTCCATCAGCCACGTGGAGGAAGGGATACACGTGTGATGCATAAAGGGTATGAGCATCAAGCCTTGATGCCACATTATCACGCTCAAGGAACCCGACCATCATCTCTTGCCATATCGACATCACAAAACGAATCCAACGATGTCAAGACCTGGGACTAACTGATGAACGAGGACCCGATATGCACCATAGAAGATCCAAAGGATACTTTACCCCATCATGAGATAAATACCAGATGGACGAAGAGGATGAAATCCACTGACAAAGAAGTGACAGCTGCAGGGGCAGCTATCTCACGCATGCGTTTTGCCCCAACCACCCGCATTAAAATCTACAGGTACAGGGTACGTGTCGAGCATTCTGTGGATCAAAGAGGGGCGGATCATCGTCACCTTATATGACCGTTGAAAGCATCGGGCAATCCCGAAGACATCCATCGGCGCCTGCACAAACACCAAGAAGACAAGTCTCCGAGGAGACAGAAATGAGGGTCCCACACAAGACCCTTATAAATACCCAACTCGATTAACAGAGAAAGGGTCGACCAATTTGAGAGAAAAAGAGATACTTCAGGAGAGAGAAATTGTAAGAGTAAGTATGAGTTTTAATGACTTCCCTCCTAGCTTCGTTCCCTACTCAAAGTCATTGGACTATCTTTGTAACCTCTTATAATACATAGTGAAACACCAACCCCCGTGGATGTAAGCCTTAGTGCTGAACAACGTAAATCATCGTCTCATTTATATTCTGCACTTATGATTTTCGTACTTCAACATTATGCATCATTTGAATCATCATAGGAGTCCCTATGATGCGAAACGAGGACGAGCCCAAAGGCTTAGAGTTTCTTTTTCCATTACTTTGTGTCATTCTACGTATATTTCTATTATTTTGTCAGTTTTACTAACACTGCGAACTTTGTTTGTGGACACGCTGATACCTTCGTTATTTCTGTGTTCGCAGATGAACGATAGAGATGAGTAAATCCCCATAATCTCGACCACATCGGGCATTCAGTGAAGTATTATATGGACAAGATAAACATGAATAAATTTGCTTAATTGAACTATGATGGACTTCCCTCATATGTTACACATTTAGTACACTGATTGATTTCCTAGTATAGGAACTGAT